>ML661344.1:19089504-19399588 GCA_007570785.1 Antilocapra americana
TCTCTCTCTCTCTCTCTCTCTCTCTCTCTCTCTCTCTCTCTCTCTCTCTCTCTTTAACTCTGCAAAAGCTTTGCATATTAGTGATTTTGCAGTGTGGTCTATATAAATATATGTAGTGGGGAGGAACACTATGTCTTTAAATTTGTCATGATATCTTGGTGTGTGATCCCACCTTAAATGGAGAGTGGGGAAAATAATTGGCCGCATAGCCAGGAATTTCATGGTAGACCTGTATGTAATAAGAGCCAAAGATTAGAGGCAAAACGTCTCAGGGGGAACAAAAAGTTTGTTTTTCTTTTTCATAGAATTTAGTCTTCCATAATAATTGTGAGCTTTGTGATTCTGGTTCAGGGATAGTATCTATCTACCACATTAGAGTTCAATTTTAATAAGACAGTCTGCTAAGACTAGGGCACTGACTGATTAATAACTTGGTTCAAGCAGACTCATCCAGACTCAGGAATAAGTGCTCTGTCTAGTTGATAAATTTCCACACTAAACACAAACATTGTTATTTGTCATATACTAAACTGTTTTAATGGGCCATTCTTCATGATCTTTAACAATTATCAATTGATCTCTAGGACTCAGATGTCACACTGCAATCCAAGTATGTTCAAAAAATCTAAGTTTAAGTGAACGACAATACAAAAGAATTTAAAAAATTAGTTTTCTCTAGGGACAGAAATATATTAAGCACATTAGCAAAGACGTGAACAAAAAGCAATGAATAAAGGCTGTTATTTTTCTCCACAGCAGAAATACAGTAATCAATCCAGACAGTTATATCGTCAGATCCTCAGGTTTATTAAAGGTAAATCTAAGAATTCTATTTAGACTTTCAGACCATTGCATCCTGAACCATCAGAAATAATCAGATATGCTTTAAATCAGCTGGGAGATAAACTGATCGATTCCATACTTGTAAAACATAAACTCTAAAGATAGCTTAATTTTCACATTCATCATGTGTGATTATTTTTCCAGTTTCTTCTTGCCTAAAAGACTACATCAGACTCAGATTTCCCTTCAGCAGACTAACAGACCTAGGCTATTCAATACAAATAAAACCCAAAATGCTTAGAAAGGAAATAAGTTGTTTTTTAAAGAGGTTCAGGGCAAACACTTACGTCCTCGGAGTACAAAGGGATATGCTTACTTTTTATCAGATGGTCTCTGGTGGCAGCATTAGCACATCGATGTTTTATGCATTTCATACATAATGCTCCATGTGATTATAAAATCCAGACTGTAGAGCCGAACTAAGTTTGCAGAGAATGGAATGGAGCAGGAGGATGAACATGTGCTATTGAGAGAAATCATCCTATTCCTTTATCTTCTAGGAGATCTGTGGAAGCCTTTCTTTAGGAAAGTGCTCAAAGACAGATCAAATGTGATAATAAAGGTTCACTATCTGAACAGGTCTGCCCTAGAAATAGTGCTTTGGAAATCTGAGGTGGGAAAGAAAGGCAGTCTGTGCCAGAAACTGATTAAATTTCAGTCATCTATCCAGAGAAGCTCCTGGTTGCTTGTAAAATGCTTCATATAATTACAGTAACTACAGATTTTAAAGGAATTTACACATTAGCCTTTATCATGGGACTTTCTTTGTGGGTGCATTTCTACTTTAAAATCAATATCCCTAAAATAAACTTTAATAAGATTTATTAATTTTATCTGTGTGGACCTTTTAAAAGTCAATATCAAATATCTTTCTCCAGATTCTTCTTGGCATTTGAAGAAGCTTAGATATAATCAAATGTCATGCCCTCTGTATGTTAAATGATCGTTGTTCTATGACTTTGCTCGTGTATACAACTTAGCCCAGTTTTAAACTTTGAAAGAGTTGTGAATCGATACAAAGTCTGTTTAAAATGTATGGGTCATCCTGATACACGCGCTCATTACTGTGGACAAGGGCCATTAGTTGCTTCTTGAGCTATTATCTTGCTCAGTGTTAGATTTGAGTAACCCAGGGAAGCAGTTTGACGGCCCCCAGCTGATCCTGCACGATAGTGGCTAAAATCACTTTTTGGAAACAGTCTACAGGCTCTATAAAACACACACACAAAGGATTTGAGAAAGTTGTGTCCCAAAGAACAAGACTACTACTTTTCACTGAGAGTAAAGTAAGGAGCATTTATAGCAAACCACAGATTTCCAACCTTTTCTTTTCAGAAGAGACTCAGCACCAGCATATCCTCAAAGTAAAATTTAGAGGGGAAGACCATACACACAATGACTACATTTCAGTTCAGTTCAGTCACTTAGTTGTGTCATTAGGTGGCTATAATTTTATTCAAAAAAAAAAAAGGTAGATTGAAATTTTTCACTGGAAGGGAGTCAGAACTCAAATGTTAAGATCTTCCTTGATGCCAGAAAAATTCTAGCAGTAAAGCACAAAGGAATTATCAAATTTTGTTATCCCCTGAAAATGAAATCTGTTTTAATCTTAAATTTCCGGGCCTTTGTAAACGTAAAAGTTAAAACAACCTCTAATCCCCAGGGAAAGGTAAAAATTAAGCCTCATAACTAGACTGGACGCTTACTGAAAGCAATTAGTGAGTCTCCCTTTTTCCTATCTCTTCTTCCTCCTCACGGTGTCTTTGTTGTTGCTACTGATCCGTTGCTAGGTTGTGACCAGCTCCTTGAGACCCCATGAATTGCAGCATGCACGTCTCCCCTGCCCTTCACTATCTCCTGGAGTTTGCTCAAACTCTTTTCCATTGAGTTAGTGGTGCCATTCAATCATTTCATCCTCTGTCTTCCCCTTCTCTTCATAATGTCTAGTTTCCTAAACTGTAATTTCTATGTAAAAATGTTTCTATCCTGGAAAACCTATTGTAAAATGAATTCACAATATTGAAAATGTGCTGCTTAGGCATACATTAAAAATACAATTTAGTAGTTAGTAAAGGTAAACATCATATCTTTCCACTTGGATAAAGTTGAGGGAACAATATTCTAATACTTTAACATGGCTAACTACCCAGGAGTAAGAATCACCTCTAAGCCAGTATCTGTATCCACCCAATACAACGTCCCTCACACACCCACACTATTAAACACTGCATTGACTCAAATTATCAAAGAGCCCAGATGTACTTAATTATCATTTTCCATTTCTTCCCCTTACCTGCACTATTTAAATAATGCTTAAATTTTCTTTGGTATTTGTTAGTAGAGAATATTTTACATAATCTATAGAGAATCTATATTAGGATAGGGTTTGGTTGCTTATAGTGTAAAACCCAGTTAGCAATGACTTAAACTAGCTAATATCTTTTTTCATGCAAAAGAAGTCTACAAGTAGCCTGCCCTGGAGTAAAAGGGCAGCAGCATAGTCATTCACCCATGGGATCCTGCTGTCTTTTTGCTCTGCCACCCGAATGCTGGCATCTCTTCTTTAAGTTTACCCTATGTTTTCAAGATAGCCCCAATGCATTCTTTTTCTAAGTACTCCACAAGGAAAGAAAAGGGCTTGTAGAATCATCCCCTTGTTTCCTTCCCAGGACACCACCGCCACCGCCACCACCATAACACACCAAAAGATTCGTATTTGCATCTCCTGTTTTGAAGAAGCTGATTGATAATTTGTAGACAGACATATCACTCTTCCCCATAATGTAGGCATTATGTTACCTAGGAAGAGGAGGAGACTGTGTATTAGATAGGCAGCTAATAATCTCTATTATACAATCTTTGAATTAGCTCCTTAAATGTGCTTCCAAGGTGCTTTATTCAGAGGACCTCTAACCTCAAATTTAATGCAAAATACTTCTCCAAATGTAGATGGAGATTCTGTTAGTAGAGATCGTTTAGCCTCATATGCCTGCTTGAGCACTATCATATTTTAGAAATGAAAGTTCTAAATATAAGCTACAACTTTAAAATAATTTGATTTAATGAAACCTGGCCAAACCACCTACTGCTTTTTAGGTGCCAATTTATTTTTCACTTGGAAACTTTAAGGTGATAGGTGTTTGTGGTTTAAGCAACTGTTATTTTCCAAGCTAAGAGAATCAAAGAGAAAAATTGTTGGTTTCACACTATAAAATGTTCCTATTCTCTTTTGCCTGAGACATTGTAGTTACCAGCACATTATTATATTGCTCTAGAAATGGTGATCTTTACAGGTTAATTGTTATCTGACAACCGGGCTAGTGCAAATTCTCTTCTTTTGCTTTTCATGTTTCTGATGATCAGTTTTTCATTTGAGTTGAAGTAAAATAGAAAATTGTCATTATGATTAAATTGCTCTTAAATAGATGACTGTTTTTCCTCATCCAAGAAGCTTTTTAGTTCCTAGCTGGCATTTTCCATAAGCTAATAAACTAGAAACATCACAAGATTAAAGAGTATTAAAATATGAATTTTTCTGACCATGTTTAGCATCTCATCATCATGATGAGGATGACCAAAGATATCTGAAATATGCTGACATTTTACAGAAAAATAGGGTCAGAAGATAATCTCAAATACTGACCCCGGGGGGATTAACTGAAACAGATTTCACAAACTGTCACATGTCACTGAATAAAACACATGTGATACACTGCCTGGTTCATGACATCTGTAGGTCAGTGTGGAAAAAAAGAGAGGTCATACATTTTTATTTTAACAAGTATGCACTTTTCCATGGAAAATATTCTACTGCAGGGGAACAGAGATTTCAACCCTAATTTATCTAATTTCAGTACAAAAATATTTAAGGTATTTTTCTTGATCAGAGTTAAAGTACATTGCAGGAGTCAATTTTCTAGAGAATTTAGATATCCTTAAGTCAGAATCTATTATTTCAAACTGGGATATCTTTAAAATTTATTCAAATTAATTAATCTTGCCTATTATCATCTAAACACATCAATGCTGTTAACACTTGGCGTACCCAATCATCATCACTACCGACTGTCCACAAATGTGTCAGTCAACAACAAATGTATTCTAATCGTGTCCTGGACAGAGCTCTTTCACATTTTTGGAGGGTGACATCTGCACCTTGTAGAAGTGCAAAATAGTGCTTATGGTCTGCATTATTGGTACCTGCTATATGCATTCAAGAAAACATGTAAAGTTACTCAGATGATGTTTTTAAGGAACTCAGAACACATATTACTAATTGTTGATACTAACACTTTAAAGTGTAACAACATAGATTAATTTGGTTGATGAGTATACACATTACAGACTCATAAATTTCATGAGTACTGGAATCATATCTTAAACTTTTTCTCAAGTACCATAGCACCTGGCACAATGCCTGGTAACTTGTATGCTCTCAATGAATATGTGATTATAATGAGTATTTTATGTTACATCTGAATCAAACCAAAGCATCATTTGAAAAAGGGAGGATTTTTGACATTTAGATCTCTTTATTTTCTATACTCATGTAATTTCTTTAAAAAAAAAATACCCCAGCAAATAATTTGGAACTGCCTTGAATAATAAAAATATGCAGGAATGATAAAGACAATAGACCTTAAAGAGATAATTCATATTTGCAAGTAAAGTGGATGGTTCTGGAATTAATTCACGCTACTAGTTAGGCACTGAAATAATGATTGGGTAAAATTTGACACTTATTTTTTTAATATTTTGGATCATGATATCCATACAGAAGAAATATGGACAGTAATGTATCAACTCACAGGCACCATATAGCACAATGAATAAGTGATCGTCTTTTTCACCATTCATGTTATATTTATTTTCCCCAAATAATTATTAGCTTTATATAAATAATATACTTTATTCCCTTGATAGAGGAAAATGATGTCTGACATTAAGGAAAGGTCACGTATCATGAATGGGAAACCACAACGTGCATTGCCTTTAAGGATTATTGAATTAAGAGGTACATATATTTGACAAAGTATAGAAATCAAATAGCTGCCATGTTAGCAGTGCCCTTTTACTTGCCATAGATTTATTGACATTTACTAAATACAAAAAGAAAAAAATTGAAACTGTGAGTGCTTTGTATGCATTATGATGAAAAACTTAATATCACTTCCCTGAAGATTATATGAGAACATTTGAACTAAGGTAAACTCATCAATTGATTGGACATCAGAATGGAATATAAGTTAATCAGGGTATTTAACTTTAAAAAATATACACAAAAAATAGTTAAGTTACTTATGTCAGTTAAATTATATCTGTTTACCTAGTACAAGTTAAATCCATACTATACGCACATGCACAGAGCAACACATACTTGCCATGGGCCCAAGTCCCACTTGATATTTTGGGGCAACAAATGAATTATTCAGTTCACAAGGGTGCTTATTGCTATGGGCTTCCTTGGTGGCTCAGCTGGTAAAGAATCTGCCTGCAATGCAGTAGACCTGGGTTTGATCCCTGGCTTGAGAAGATCCCCTGGAAAAGGGAAAGGCTATTCACTCTGGTAATCAGCTTATTTCTATAGACATCATGGTAATATATTGCCGGCTGAAATAAGAAGAAAACAATTGTTCAACTTCATGCCTTTCATTTACGCAAAATCACAATGAACATTTTTTATATTTAGAACTAAGATAAGAGAAGTCAAAGTAAATATATGGGTTCAAGGTTCTAGAATACTTGCTCTTCAACTTGATTTTTTTTCCTCTTAGACAACCCAATTTCTGCCCTCAATTCTAGAGTCTCCCATTTTATTATCAGTATATTTAATCAGTAAAAGAAATACTCTTTGCATAGACTGGTGTGGGGGTTAATATAACAGTCTTTATAGAGTCTTCATAGTCTTTCATATGCCAATCAAGTTGAGTATCTTATACTGTCAAGTCAATTTTTATTCATCAGATTTAGTGATATTCATGTTCTAAGAGTTAAAGAAATGTTAAATCCAAAGCTCCTCATGGAAAGAAAATTTATTCTCAAATAAGGTTCTTATTTTCCGTTACCTGAATGATGAATATTAGGCTTCTTTGAGAAAATATATGTTTAAATGTATATATATATATAAATGATAATACTTTATATGAAATCAAAGCAAATACCCCTAATATAATTGTCTTTTGCCTTATTTTCCTTAGTAATCCATCAAAGCAAGAAAGTTGGTTTTGAAAGAGGTAGAGAGGTGGATTTTTATGTGAAATTTAAGAGTTTTTGCTTTAATCTGTAAATTTTTAAAGCCGTGTTTGTCTCTAGTTTTGTTTTTATTTTTTTTCTCAGAGAAATATGAATCATTATAGGATTGTAATATTTCACAATGACTTGATTTCAGAGTTCAAACACTGGAAAGAATAGTTGCTTGAGAATTAAGAAACTAGTTTCTGAAATGAACTCTACCATCATCCAGCTGTATAGCTTTGGGCAAGACAAAAAACCCCTCTAGACCTCATAGTCATTGCCACTTGATGTTGTAAATGGAGGATATTGGAATAAAATCATTTAGAGGCACTTATTATGTTAGAGCTTTGCTTGGCATCTACTAAGGGCAAAGAGAACTCATAGAGAGGTAACCCAAACACAGAGTTTTGTTTACCAATCAGGTCTCCTATCCTGAATCTGCTCTTCTACTTAGGGAAAGTAGATTGAAAAAATGGAGAAATACCAGGAGGTTTGTTTTTTGTTTGCTTCATCCTTGCAGCCTAAACCAGCATCAGGCCAAAGGACCCTACTCTTTAGCTGCCTTTACTCTGGGGACCTCTCTCACCGTCTCAGCCTTCAGATATAAGATGTCACCTCCCAGAGCCCCCCTCAAAAGGCGTCATTTTCCATCCTAATGGAAAGCGATAGACAAGATACTGTTCTGTGGTAGTCCATCCCTTTGAGACGTTTTGACTCTGAAACCTATCAGGAATTTTTCCTGTCTACTTTGTTTCCCAGAGCCCCATTTGAGTCATTTAAGCTCAGATAAGAATTTTTCAAATGCATATTTGAGCATTACAAAATTAGAGCAGAATTATTAAATACAGATCTAGAATCAGCCTGTGTCCTTGTTTGAGCTTTTCCATTTATCGCGTGTGCAACAGAGTAAGTTAGTTGATTTCACTAAGCTTCACATTGCCCACTTGTGAACTGCCATTCACAGGAGGACCTTCCTCACAGGATCTTCTGTGGAATCTCTGGGTTTTAACCTCATGCTGCATTGACTCTAGAATTCATGCTATTTAACATTACGCTGCTTGCTACTGTACCCACCCACTGTGGCACCCTTCCTCCCAATTTCAATAAAATTATTATCTCTTTGACTTATTTGATGCTTCCTAGAGCAGTGCACAGGGAACATGCGAAATAGAACATTTTTCTTTAAGCAGATGAAAATATAATCTAGGTTTGGCAAATATGTGGTACCAAAGAAAGAGTCAGGTAATTTTCATGCCTTCAAGAGCACCCAGCATAGCACCTTGCCCAATGTAGACATGTAATATATGTGTGGCCAGTGAATAAAGTCTTTACTTACTTGTTGTCTTGCAAGTCACATGCCAAGGGGGCCTAATTACTGGCCTTAACTTCTTTCTTAACCACAACTACTTGCAAGGATCACTGTGATGTGAGGTAAATTGGCTAGTCATGAGGTCAGGAATGCAAGAAGGTAGAATTTGAAAAGATTTGGCTTTCCAGCATTCATTTATCTATCATTCCTTTATTCATGTAATAAATATCTATTGTGATATTATTACAGGACAGTGAATGATACTTTGCTCTTATACACATTTGTGTTAGGGAAGACATTCAGTAAACAAGGGAATGAATGAGCCTGTTAATATTGGATCGTAAGTGCTTGGAAGACAGTTTCTAAAGGGTAGTGTGATAGGTAGTGACCAGGAGGTTCTCTATGTGGGGGTAACTTTAAGCGGAAGTCTCAGTGACAAAGACAAACAGACACAGGGTGATCTCAGCTAAGAACATACTATTCAGAGGAACAGCAGCAGAAAAAAACACTTAGAAAACAGATGATCCACATGGCTGGGGCTCACTGATCCAGGGAGGGCATGTGATCCAGATGAGGTCAGAGAATAGGGCAGGGTCAGACCTGTTCAACAAAGGAGTAAATGAGAATTAGAGAAAAGAGGAGAAATCAGTCTGACAAAGTGGCCCAAGTCATATTTGAGCATTTGTGGTTTCAAATCTCTGCTGTGTACCTTGCTACGTGTGAGACCTTGTGCAGGTCGCTAAACTTTTCTGAACTTCAGTTCTGGTCAGTAGAAGGGAAGTAAGAATAACTACTACTCACAGGTCTGGTGAGTGCTGAATGAAAAGGCGAATGTAAAGATCCTAACTCAGCATCTCTCATAAAGTAAAGCCAACAATTATAGCAATATACCACGGTAATTCCTAGTGTGATGATGTGGTAGCAATGACGTCACAGTGTGGATAGTGGTAGCGGTTACTTTAGATTGTCTTTTTTTCAGCCTAAGATACCTTGTACTGAAGTAAAGTAAAATTTATATGACAATCAAACTACAGAATGATTTTACTATCTCTACTTATGCACAAAAATATGAAAAATAAATCCCTTATACTGGATTCCAGTCACTAAATGGATACTTGATATATTATTAGTAACCCCCATCCAATTTGGCCTAGAAATGAGTTTGCTTATTATTCCAGTCTTCAGATCCAATTTTCATGATAGGATTGAAGGAGCAGCAGGTATGATATCTTCCCCAATATTCACAGAACAACGTATGATTAATAGCACAGGCTCTGAAGCCTGTGTTTGGATCTGGCCCCACTACTCGGAGGCATGAGCCTGTGCAAGTTGCTCACCCTCCCTGTGTCTTGGTTTCCTCATCTCTACAAACAATAAGATCTTAGCAACCTCATAAGTGTTAATTAGATAATGCACATAAGCTATTTATTACAATTTTTAACATAAATTCTCAAAATGGTTACGTATTATTAACTATTGTTATGACCAACCAGCCTGTCTTTCTGCAATAACAAGTTTCAATCTTTTAAAATACTTTTCTAATTTTAGGATGAATGGTTAGAAAATCATTTCCATGTTGCAACTTCCCCAAATATAACACAAACACTACTTCAGTTGTGTCAACGAAATACCAATTTTAAATTGTGGTCTTCTGGTCAATAAACTAAATTACATAAGTATATTTTTTCTCCAAAGGCATTAATGAATAAAACAAACACAAAATACAAAAGTAGTTTGTTAATATTTAACTGGGGCTTTCAATTGATATTAGGATTTCAGGTGATTTTTTACAGCATTCTTTTTTTTTTTTTTTATAATATGGCCTATTAACACATTTATTTTCCCAGAATTGGCACTTGTAAAAAATGGTTGCTCACCTCTGCCTGAAGTCATTATCACACATCGATTATCAGTCAGCACCTTAGAGGGATTGGTTGCCAGTCAGACAGTAAGAATTCTCACAGGATAGATGTGTGGAAGACAGTGGAAGCTGAGGGGCAGGGGAAAGTGTTTAAGGAGAAAGGAAAAGAGAGACGTCTCTGGTGATGATTAAATGAAGTGAGGTATGTCAAGGGCTTAACATATTCCTTGGCTCAGAGTGCGTTCTGTTACCCCTGATGAGCCTTCCTCACCTGTGACTAACCACCACAAATTCATCATTTTAGAAATGAAGAGATTAAATCATTTGCCCAAGGTCGCAATACAGAAGAGCCAAATCATGAAACCAAGTTTATTTGAAGCTAAAGTCTGATTAATACAGTGATAACAATAATATATGTGTTCTTAAGCATGTACATATGCTTTTGCTTTTTTAAAAACAACTTTTCCTCCTCTGGAAAGAGTTCATAGACATCACCTGTGTCATTCTAGCACTGTGATATCTCTCACAGAATACCACTTACTTTAAACTGGAGGAGACTAAGTTGTCCTTCTGTTTCTATAGCTGCTAATCTTCATTCATCACCAAGTTATTCCACTGTCCAGATCTACTTTTTTTTTTTTAAGATCTCTGTTAGTCTACTGGATATGGTAGAAAACAAACAAACAAAAATTGCTAGCAAGAGTTACCATATATTTTCTACTCTAGAGATTTCTTTTGTTCAAAGTGATTCTTAGAACATTGGACTCTATCAAATGGTCAGTCTGTCATCTGAGATTCCATTATGTATATTATGAATTGTATGAGTCTGCTGAAGTTTTCAGTCACATAATTTATAAATGGATATCCAAATAGGGCCAGAGTTCCTAGGTGTGTGAAATGCTAATTTCAAATTTCAGTTCTTGTTTCCAATATACTTCTTTAAATATAAAAAATAATGCCTGCATTTATTGATATGATTATTTTAGAAATTGTCTACTCTGAAAGTGATTTTGAGTTACTACAATTAACATTCCTCTCAGCATAATGTTTTCCTGGTGTCTAGTCTGGACCAGGCACTAGCGTATTAACTGATAATAAGGGATCAAAGCTAACTATGAGTTCACAGTGATTAAAAATTAAATAACTTAAAAAGGGCAAAGAATGCTCAGGGATCCAAGAAACTCCTTTACAAATGCAGATGTTACTTTAGGCTAACTCCACCAGAAACCTGGACATTTAATAAAAATAGTTAGCAATTTCGTAGCATTTACTATGTCAGATAATGGCCTAAGTAATTCTTCATTCTATCTATTGCAAATATTGGTATCTCTCTTATACAAATGAAAAAATTGAGGCACAGAGGGTTTATGTCACTTGACTAAATTCAAATCATCTCTAAAAGGCAGAACAAAAAATTGAACCCAAACAGTCTAACTTCAGTGCCCAACAAGCATAGGGTACAACTCTGTTTTTTGACCTCTGCGTGTTAAAATGCCCTCTACTTTCCTATATTTTGAGAGTTTTACTCTTTTCTTATTTTCCCATCTCATTATACTATTCTAATGCCTGGAATGTTTTTTCCCCATGTTCTTTGTGACACCAATTCCGACTCATCCTACAAAACTCAGTTCCTTGAATCTTTTTTTAAAATAATTTTATTTATTTATTTATGTTTGGCTGTGCTGAGTCTTCATTGCTGTGTGGGATTTTCTCTAGTTGTGGCAAGCAGGGGCTACTCTCTAGTTGCTGTGAATGTGCTTCTCATTGCAGTGGCTTCTTTTGTTGCGGAGCACATGCACAGAGGGTGTACAGGCTCCAGCAGTTCAGGCATCTGAGTGAGCTCAGTAGATGCAGCTCTCAGGCATTAGAGTATAAACTCAATAATTGTGGCTCATAGGCTTAGTTGCTCCATGGCATATGGGATCTTCCCATATCAGAGATGGAACCTGCATCTTCTGTATCAGCAGGAGGATTCTTTACCACAGAGTCACCAAGGAAGTCCCCCTCCTTGAATCCTTCGTCTAACTTGGATGCACCCTCTTCAGTGTTCCCAGTTTCTGTAGTGTATATGTGTGTGCATATAATAACTAATATTTCTTGAACATTAATGTATGTCAAGCATTAATGCCTTTTGATGGATTATTTTGTTCCATCTTTGCAGAAACCCTATAGATAAGTTATTCTATTTCACAGAGAGAATACTGCAGCATAAGTCAGCAGAAGACCCAACTGCCCCTCCAACTCAGCTCTTCCTCTGCAGATTTGGCTCTGCTCCGAACAGGGAAGATGTTGACTGGCCTCAAGCACAGTTGACCAAGAAGCAAACATTCCTAATAGCAATAACTAAGGACTTCAAGCCTGAAATGAATTAATTAGTGGCAACTGAGAAAACCAAGATTCAAATTCAGCCAATCTGACTCCAAATACCTTGCTCTTAAGCACCATATCAATATACTATTGCATTATAATCATAATACTTGTTTTTTTCTCCCATCTTTACTACAACAAACTTAGGAGTCAGAGCCTCAGTTTCTACTGCAGTGACTAGCAAATAAATAGCTTGAAATTTTAGTTTATGATTTTCCTTACTTGTTCTTTCCTTTTTTTTCCCTTTAGTCCTTCACCTAATACTTATTTCATGATGTTTCCCAGACACCATGGTATTTATTTCATAGTGTTTCTCAGACAGTTTCTATTCTTCCAACTCCAGGTGAGATCCACTGCTATGGCTTTAGCTCCCACCTGTATACTCTCCATTTCCTAGTACAAAGTACCAACACTGATACCTCCTGAAATTTGCTTTCTCCTTATTTTTGTAGACACTGATCTTCTGTCTGAAACTCCTTTCTTTCCTTTCTCTGATTTGCAGAGTCCAAGTAATTCTTCTGATTCAGCTTTGGGTTCATGTATTCTTTCCTCTGAACTGTTTTATCCATGTCTATATGAGAGCAAGACATAATTTGCATCATGTTACAGTTATGCTTACCTTTATCTTTCCCCCCAGCAGACTATCAGAAACAGTTACAGTATATTCATTTCAGTATCCCAGTGCTGGTAAGAGTGTATCACAATAAATTGCTCAAAAAATCATTTAGCAAATGAATAAAGGAGAAACCTAAAGAGAATATTTTGAATAACACTATATTTACAAGAAGATGCTATTTATTGAGAAGTTATGTGTTAGTGTTATGTCATTTTATGATAAAATGTAATTTGAAGTCATTTTCACAAATATTATTAACTCTTATTTCAAAGTATAGATCTAATATAAGAAGCTTGATATTTTATCCTGCCTATTTCTTGCTTTTTCAATGTATTATAATTATTAATGGGAGGATGCATTAACCTTATTACTAATATCTAAGTTTCTGCTTTTTTGAATCCTTTACCCAACTTGTGCTTGCCTGGGGTCATGAGTCCACATCAATGCTTCTGGTACAGAAGTAATTTTTTTCTCTCTGCCAGGGTAGCAGGGTCATCTGATTGGACTTTCCATGGTCCTGGCTGAATAGGAAGGGAATTAAATTGCAGTGTCAAAGGAAATTACTCATTTTAAGAAGCATTCACATATTATCTATGGCGAAAACCATCTCTGACACTCATTTATGATTAAAATTAAAAGTAAGAAAGAAGAAGCAGTTTGGCAGTACTTCTATGACAATAAAAATGTGAGAACCAAATTAAATCGATGGTAAAAGTCTGTGGCATGCCAGATAAGAAAATGGTTTGCTCAGTAGTGTTTTAGAGTTTAGGAGCCTATCTAGGGAGACAAGGAGAGGCTATGTGTGCTCTAGTGTGAGATGGTCTATACCAACTTCATTCTAGAACAAATCTTATTTAAGTTGATTCCCAATAAATTCAAGTCACTAAGGTATCTCTCATGAGAAGTTTTTTTTAAAGAGCAAAGATCTTTTCAAATGAAACCATAAAGGTCTTAAAGTAGATATCTTTTCTAAAATGAGCTCGGTCTTTATATTGTCTATAGCATATACCATTCTGCTTAATTTTCTTTTTACCATCATTTCAATCATCTATTTGAAATATGTTTGCATTTTCTAAAGTAAAGGGTGGCTACAATGTGTGAAGGAAAATATAATAATTTTTTGATAACACATCCTTTAAATAACATGGAATTGAGGTAAAATGCAATTTTTAAGACATTTCAAAATTTTACAGCCTGGCTTAAAACTGCACCAAATCTATGCCTAAAGAAGAAGTCAAATTAAACTGTTAGATTTAAAATGAAACTCAAATTGATTGTTAGGAGGAAAAGTGTTTTTTTGAAAGGCCATGGAACCATTTTAGTTTCTGGAATAAATATAGCAGCAGAGATAGTTTAAATGAGAAAAGCTTCCAGATTTATTTAAAAGATGTGTCATCTCTTCGGCCTCTTCACACAGGGCAGACAGAACAAAAATGATTTATCAGCTGGGCTCTTTGCCTTGTAGAAAACTGTGATTTGTTTCTTACACAGGCCTATTTTTATGTTTTTATTTTATCTCCTGGCATTTAAATACTTAAGAGTCAGTTTCTCAACCTCGTGAACATTTATTTTCTCATTTGAAAGCAGGTTCTTTTCAAATTTGAAGTAACAGTTTACTATCTATCCTGTTTTTTAAGCCTTCAATGGAAGTGATACTTAATGTTAATTTCATATAATAACACTATTAGATGATTTTGTATTTCCATAAGAATATGTTGGTGTAGCTCACTGAAGTTATACACGTTTATGGGTCTGTTATGTACCTATCTGCTAATACCTATTAGAGAACTAGTACTAATGGCTATAGTAAATGTTAGTAACTGTATCTATTTTTGGATCAACATTTGAACTAAAATAAATTCAAGTTTCAAGTTTTTTGTTTTTTTTTTCTCCTTTAGGAAGTGTAAATCTCATGAAAACTAGCTATTTCCTGAGAAAAGAATAGGAGATGAGTAGTGGTGAATGTTGTTCAGACAAATGTGTTCAATTCAAACTGTGTTGCTGACTATTTCAATGAGTAGAACAGACCTTTCTGAATTAGTGACAGGTAGGTCTACTGGACATCAAGCTTGCAGACCAAAGATTGTTTTGGATCTAGCTATCGGGCTAGGGATTAGCCCTATAGCTTAAAATCCTTATTATAAATACTCTAGTTAATCTATTTTAAAATATTACTTAAATGAGCGTGTGTTTTAGATTTTATGTTGAGAACCCATAGTAATGACAACAAATATTGAAAAAGTAGTTACACTGGGATTAATCAAAGTAAATAAGATCTGTATTTCAATTTTATCACATGGCCCTTTATAACAGCGTTCTGTTCATTTTATGATTATATGGAAAGAAATTGATTGGACTTGTCTGAATTTGGCTATACCACTAAATGATATCAAGCTATACCTTCACTGTGGTACATAGATCAATTCACCATTTTACAACAACCAATAGCTGGAAAAAGTTTCCATATGGCAATTTGGATATAATTTTAAATCATTGATGCCAATGGAATTCAAAATACTTGGGTCAACCACTTGAGTAGGGTAAATAATAATAATAATCTAGCTCCACTTAGTAGCTTTAAAAAAAATTGAGTTCTCAGTACATGCATTAAGTTCTTTACATTTAGCATATTATTTTATCTTTATAACAGCCTGATGAGGCCAGTGTTATTGTCCCCTACCTTGTAAATGAAAAATCAAGGCTCACAAATGTTAGTCAGCTTTTCTCCTGACAGACAGCTAGTAAGTTATGGAAATGAAATTTTTGCTCGGCTTTTTCTGTTTGCAAATTCCAGGCATTGCATCAGAGTTTTCCAAATTGTGCTCTGTGTTTTTCTAGAGATGTTAGTAGATATTTTAGTAAACCAAAAAGCAAGTGATCTTTTTTAATGAAACTTTTAATGTACACGTAAGGAAAATAGTAAGTGCCCTTATAGAATAATTATATTTATATAACAATCTTCCCTTAACAATAAAGTATTTGTTGTATTTATAGATGTGTATAATAAAATACTTTTAAAAGCCAGTTAAGATTAACACAAAATTTAAAACTAGAGTTTCCTTATGTTTTAACCAACTCAAGCTGCTATAGCAAAATAGAATAGACTACATAGCTTAAATAACAGAATTTTATTTCTTACAGCTCTGGAGGTTGGAAAGTCAAAGATGAAGGAGCTGGCAGTTTTAATCCTTGGTAAGGGCCCTCTTCTTGGCTGCTACATGTCCACCTTCTCATGTACCTTCAAGTGTGGAGAAAGTACTCTCCAGCCTCTCTTTCTCTCCTTGTTAGGAACTAATCCCACTATGGAGCCTCCATTCTCACGACCTCACTTAAACCGAATTAGCTCCTGAAGGCCTCCCTTCCTCACACCTGCACACTGGACGTTAGGGGCTTCACCATATGAATTTTGAGGGTTTGAATGAACAAACATTCAGTCCATAACAACTCAGGTAGGAAATAATTATGTGACAGCGTAGAGGAGTAAAGCACAAGAAAATATAAATTGTTAATAATCTAGTTGTGGAGTACATGTTTGGTGGTAGATTGACATGGATAGGGTCATTACACAGAAACATTTAAAAATAAATGAGAGTCATAGGTGAATCAACAATGAGGATAAGTCAAGAGTTACAATTTGCGATTTATGATTGATCCAATTTTGGGTGCTCAAGATATGGAAGTTTATAGGAGGAAGGAGAAAAAGAAAGAAAGAAACTTTATCACATTGAGAAACCCAAATATTCAAATGAGACACCATCTGATTCTCAAAAGGATGCTGTCCCATCCTCACATTAAGCTTTGGAAGCATTTACCAAGTAATTTCCACATTAATTTCTGGACTATATTACATGTTTTGTCTTATAACTGTCTTAAAAATATTTTAATTACTAATTTTTAGCCTTATATTAATTACACAACACAAATGTTCCCCATGAATTGGTGATTGCTAGAACATTTTAAGCAAAAAATTTTGTATCTAAATCAAATGAGCAAAATTGGAACATTTCAAAATAAAATCAGCAAACTTAGTCTTCAGTCCTCAAAAATCATAAAGCAATTGTTATACATGAAACAGTTATTTTTTAGCATCCTAATTCACTGTGCAGATCATGTAATTAGTGATTTTCTTTCCCTTAACATGCTGCACTCATATCAAACAGCTATATGATGTTTGTAATCATTTTCTCATATAAAAAAGATCATTTTTCCTTGCATATAAAATTTTCCCCAAATTGTGAAATTATCTTTTATTTTATCCTATAAGATCTGTTGTTTTATTTTTAAGAAATAAAATGACTTAGCTTTTCACATTTTACTGAGATTTGGGGACTAAAGTTAGTATGTGTATTACCATTCATTTTCTGCATAAGAAATTATTTCCAAACTTAGTGGCTTAAAACAACAAAAAACATTTTTATCTCTCGTAGTGTTTATGGGTCAGGAATCCAAGAGTGGCTTAGCTAGATGGTTCTGACTCAGTGTTGTCTCTCATGAGGTTGCAGTCAGAGCATCAATAGGGTCAGGAGCATTGGCGAGCTAGAGCTGCCTCACATGTCTGATAGTGAGGATTCTTAAATTTTCATGAATATTACAAGCTAGCTGTTCAATGAAGGCATTGTTAAAATGCAATTATATAAACATTATAGCAAATTATTATATAAATTATACATAAATCATATTAAAATCAAAGATAACACTGAAGACTAATCACTTTTAGCAATTTTATTCTTTTACTATAATCGATGCTTTTGAAGTTATTTACTTCTATTTTTTTGTCTGTGTAGTGTAAACACTCAAGAACTGTGTGCTACTGTGTGCTCTTTCTTCCCAACTCCACATCCTGTGACCTAAATTTGTAGGTTGAAATTGGTTATGGTGTGAGGATTTATATAATAGACCTGGGCAAACACTATAAATCTTGGCTTAGTTACTGTTTTGTTAATTGCCTAAACTTGAGAAAGCAATACAGAAAATATTAATAGTGTGAAGTATATTTTAAAGTGTATTATGTCCACATCTATCACATTGTCAACAGCATAAAATATTGAGAAGATATACTTCCAGTATTCGGAAGCATTTTTCAGTTTGTTAGAGAAGTTATTCATGCTGTTGATGAACAAGTGAAGTTGCAATATAGTTTTTCCACTTTTATTTTACTTGTTAATGTAAACAAAAATATCAAACAGTACTTATCTCTCAAAACTACACTTGTACATCAATAATATGAGTGAATCCTTTGCTGAATTAACTAGTAACAAGCATTCATTAGAAATCTGACTTTGTGACACTATTTTTTGGTGATAAATTACAAAAACTGGTAATACATTTTGCAAGAAATAGTATGTCATATTGAAGGATAGGTATATGGAATTTATAAAGACTACTATATTTTATTATTATTGACAAATTTTATGCTTCAAATTTTTTGTAGTAAGCTAATGTGTGTTTTCTCTGTGTGTGTACATAGCTAGATAAAGAGAAACACATTCTTTTTTAGAGAAAAGAAAAATATTTGCCAGCATTACTATTGAGCTGATTGAACTTCCAATGTGACTCACTCACGTGGCTGGGAAGTTGGCGCCAGTTGTTGACAAGAAGTCTCAGTTCCTGGTCAGGCAGGCGTCTCCATGGGGCTGTTCAGAATGACATCTGGCTTCCTCTAGAGAAAGCAAACCAGGGAGGAAGAACTAGATGGAAATTATGCCTTTTTCATACCTAGCCTTGGAACTCGTACAGCGTCTTCTCTCTATCGAAATAATGCTAAATCTAGGATTGTTCTTAGAAAATGGTTAGTGAGACGTAGATCTTTGCTATTGATTGAATGTTTGCTGTCAGCCTCAAATTCATATGTTCAAACTTTAATCCCCAGTATGAAGGTATTTGGAAGTGAGGCATTTGGAATTGCTTAGGTCAAGAGAGTGGGGTCTTATAAAAAGTATAGAGACTTAGAAAAGAAGTTCCCTTACCGCTTCTACCATGTGAGGTCATGTTAAGAAGGTAGCATCTGTGAACGAGGAAACTCTGCCTCACTAGACACTGAATTACCCTGTGCTTTGATCTTGAACATCTCAAATTTCAGAAATGTGAGAGAAGAATTTCTGTTGTTTACAAGCCATCTGTGGGGCATCCCACATAGCTTAGTGGTAAAAAAAATCTGCCTGCCAATCCAGGAGACAAAGACAATGTGAGTTTGATCCCTGGGTTGGGAAGATTTCCTGGAGAAGGAAATGGCAACCCACTCCACTATTCTTGCTGGAGAATTCCATGGACAGAGGAGCCTGGCAGGCAGCAATCCACGGGGTCGCTTGAGCATGCATGCGAATGCACAAACTACCCAGTTTTTGTTGTAATGGTTCAGACTGTCAGTCACTGAGCTCAAGCTCAGGCCACATCCAAGGAAAAGAGATATCTCTCTCTCTCTCTCTCTCTCTCTCTCTCTCCTCCTCCTCTTATCCCAGATGATATATTTCATCTCAAAAACATGTGCCAGTATTCTATCCATAGTTTTAAAAGAACCACACTGGCCAAATATGTTTCAAAAGCCATGTGTCCTACTACATAGTCCCATCTATTACTATTGCCACAAAACAACTTCCTGGAAGTAATCAGAAGATTGATAGTAATTTTGCTAATATATTAGAAAGAGAAGTGATAACCAAATTATCTGTTAATGCCAGAATGTATGAATGAAATATACATTTAGAGGACAATTTTCACTTTATAAATAGTAATGCCACAGAATCTACATAGCAACTAGAAAATTCAGGTAAGCTACTTTTGCCTTACTGACCATAGCTATTCTAGATTTAAAACTACTTAATGAAAAGGTGAGAAAGAAAGAGAGGGGAAAAGGCAGAAAAGAAGATAGACAGGAAGAAAATCTATATAAAATGATTTAAATGAAATAGGAAAATGTTTTAATAAAAATCTAGATATTCAAATGAGATTATGAAGTTTGGAATATTCATTATATATTCTATGCACTTACCTAAGTACTATTTCAAAAGATTTAAGCTTTTGTTGGATCTGCTCTTAGATTCAGAATTTTATGAATAATTTTTTTTAATATTTCTAGCCTCTATTGTTTCACATTTGATTTTCTGAGACAAAATATAATACAGCAACAGTAATGGTTTGCTGTTTTCCATAACAGTTTCTGCAGCAAATGTATAAAAGTATTGTCTGTTAACCCAAAGCTAAATTGCAAGCTGAGAAATATGACAGATATTTGGGGTGAGGGGGGAGTAAAAGAGAATGGAGTGGGGGATACTCACCTGGGAATACAATGCTTCCTACACAGACTTGCAAAATATTTGCAAAATGAAAGTTATCCATCATACTTACATAAAAATAGGTCACAGTCACACTTTTTTGTGATTGTTAGAATCTTTTTGACTAGTGTAAACACCCATTCCACATTTGTGACATTATAATCTCATACTCAGAAGGAACAATTTGGCAAACCATCTTTATTCAACCTCTACCTACTCCACAATTCCAAATTAATTACAGGAGCATCAGAGACTACTATGGACTGAATTTTCCTCTCCTAAATTTATATGTTGAAGTCCTGATCCCCAATGTGAATATATATGGAGATAATTCAGGTTGAATGAGGTTCTAATCCAGTGCAACTGTGGCCATTATTAAAAAGAAGCAATATCTCTGTGTCTGTTTTTGTTTATTGTGTGTTTGTATGTGTCTCTGTCTCTGTGTCTCTCTCTCATTCACCATTTGTGAGCACACAGGGAGAAGGCAGTCATCTATAAACCAGAAAAAGAGATCTCACCAGAAATCAAACTGGCTAGTACCTTGATTTTCCATTCTGTAGAATTCTGAGAAATTTCTGTTGTTTAAGCCACCCAGTCTGTGGTATTTTGTTTTTGCAGCCTGAACTGACAAAGATAGATGTTGCTATGAGAAACAGTGAGCTGTTTTAATATATACCTAAAAATGTGGAAATGGTATTGGAAGAAGCTGGTGGGTAGAGACTGGAAGTTTTAAGGTGCATGCCAGTAAAAAGTTGAAATAGCTATGAAGGAACTGCTGATAGAAATATGGACAATAAATGTGATTGTGATGAGGACTCAAAAGGAAATAATGGGAGCAGGAGGGAAAGAGAATACACACAAAATAATGAACAGAATTGTGGTAGAAGAAGGGACACTAAGGATCATTCTGGTGAAATCTCATATGGAAATGAGAAATAGTTTTGGAAATTAGATTACTGATTGTTGGGAAGCTGAGCTTTGCTATAAAGTACCAAAGAAATTAATTGAATTGAGAATGTTCTATGGAAGGTAGAACTTGAAAATGATGAAATTAATATTTAGTAGAGGGCATTTCTAAGCAAAGTACTGACGATATTCTCTGGAATCCTCCTCACTGCTTATAGTAAAATGAAAGAGAAAAAATGTTAATTTGAAGAAGATATCATTAAGAAGAAAGGAGCCAGAACTTGGGAGATTTAGAAAATACTCAGCTTATTCATATCGCAAAAAATGAAAAAGCATTTCTCTTTTTCCTCACTTTTCTCATTTGTTCTCACATTCTCACTTAGTGTTAAAGAGAACATTAAGTGTGTTACTGAACAACTATTTGGTAAAGAGATCATGGGTGAAGCTTATGTACTTATCAGCCATCTCAGCAGAAGCCAGGAACAGAGATCAGCAGAGTCACAGCCAGTTAGAGATAAAGGGGACAGAGAAAGCAGGACAGAGGGAAGGGAAATGATGGGACTTTTTTTTTTCTTGAATTACATAATTCTAGACCATATAACTATTCAGCTGCAAACACGTGCTATTTTTTTTAAGAAAATGGAAAAATTGCCTCCAAAGCATCCAGAGATCACCCAGGCTGCTGCCCCTATCCTAGAGCCTAAGAGATGAGTTTGCCTCGCAGAGCTATGGAGGTGAAAGTGCCCCCCACGTGGGGAGAACAGAGCACAGAACCAGAGGATTATAGTCTTAAAATCTAATGGATCTTAGCTTCTCTTGTAGCTAAGATTTGAAAACACTCACCACCACTACAAATACACACATCACTAATCTAATTCAGCCACTCCTGATGCTTTAAAACAGCATCATGACAGAAGCATCCCCTGGGGTTGCAGTGTTTCTTAGTGCTATGGAGAATCTAGCTTCTTAAAAGTCACGCTGCTCTTTCACATCTGTTCCATTTTGTTGGCCGTAAAAGGTACAATTAGAATGTTAGGTCTACAGGCAAGGTGCGGATAAGAAGAAAATAAAGACAATCTTATTGAAAACTTGAGATGATTTCCCTGAACCTGACTCAAAGAAGCATACATTGAGATGTACATTTCTGAGTTTGAGACCAGATTTTAGAAATGTCAAAGGAAAAAAAGAATACCCAAGGAAAGGACAAAGACAAAATGTGACCCTATATTGCTTTCAAAGACAACTCTTCTTGCTGTCATTAAGAAAACAACAACAACAACAACAACAAGCTTTTCAGTACAAAAAAACAACCCTGAGAAAGGGAGAAAATATTTGCAAACAAAGCAACTGACAAGGGACGAACCTCCAAAATATACAAATAGCTCATGAAGCTCAATATGATAAAAACAAACAACCCAATCAAAAAAATGGGTAGAACACCTAAACAGACATTTCTCTAAGGAAGAGATGCAGATGGCCAACAAACACATGAAAAGATGTTCAACAATATTTAAAGATGTTCACTAATTATTCAAAAAATGCAAATCAAAGCTTAATGAGGCATTATCTCACACTGGTCAGAATGGCCATCATCAAAAAATCCACAAACAATAAATGCTAGAGAGGGTATGAAGAAAAGACAATTCTTTTACGCTTTCAGTGGGAGTGTAAGAAGATACAGCTACTATTGGTTCAGTTCAGACACCCAGTCATGCCTGACTCTTTGCAACCCCATGGACTGTAGCACACCAGGCTTCTCTGTCCATCACTAACTCTCACAGTTTGCTCAAACTCATGTCCATCAAGTCAGAGATACCATCCAACTATCTCTTCCTGCCTTCAATCTTTCCCAACATCAAGGTCTTTTCCAGTCCTTTGCATCAGGTGGTCAAAGTATTGGAGTTTCAGCTTCAGCATCAATGAATATTCAGGACTCATTTCCTTTAGGATTGACTGGATTGAACTCCTTGCAGTCCAAAGGACTCTCAAGAGTCTTCTCCAGCACCACAGTTCAAAAGCATCAATGCTTCTTCAGTGCACAGCTTTCTTTGTGGTCTAGCTCTCACATCAATACTTGACTACTGGAAAAAATATAGCTTTGACTAGATAGATCATTGTTGGCAAAGTAATGACTCTGCTTTTTAATATGATGTTTGGTTGGTCATATGATTTCGTCAGAGCAACAAGCATCTTTTTATTTTATGGCTGCAGTCACCATCTGCAGTGATTTTGGAGCACCATAAATTAAAGTTTGTCACTGTTTCCATTGTTTCTCCATCTATTTGCAGGGAGTGATGGGACTGAATGCCATGATCTTAGTTTTTTGAATGGTGAATTTTAAGCCAGCTCTTTCACTTTCATCTAAAGCCTCCTTAATTCCTCTTCACTTTCCATAAGGGTGGTATCATCTGAATATCTGAGGTTATTGATATTTCTCTGGGAAATCTTGGTTCCATATAGTGCTTCATCCAGCACAGCATTTCTCATGATGTACTCTGCATAAGTTAAATAAGCAGGGTGACATATACAGTCTTGATGCACACCCTTCCTGATCTGGAAGCAGTCTGTTCCATGTCCAGTTTAACTTGACCCGATCTAACTTGACCATGACCTGCATACAGATTTCTCAGAAGGCAGGTAAGGTGGTCTGATATTCCCATTTCTTAAGAATTTTCCAAAGTTTGTGGTGATCCACACAGTCTAAGGCTTTGGTGTAGTCAATACAAGAGAAGTAGATGTTTTTCTGGAACTCTCTTGCTTTTTCTATGATCCAGTGGATGTTGACCATTTGATCTCTGGTTCCTCTGCCTTGTCTAAATCCAACTTGAGCATCTGGATGTTCATGGCTAACATACTGTTGAAGCCTGGCTTGGAGAATTTTGAGCAATACTTTGCTAGCATGTGAGACGAGTGCAATCTTGCAGTAGTTTGAACATTCTTTGGTATTGGCTTTCTTTGGGATTGGAATGAAAACTGACCTTTTCCAGTCCTGTGGCCACTGCTGAGTTTTCCATATTTGCTGGCATATTGAGTGCAGCACTTCCATAGCATCATCTTTTAGAACCTGAAATAGCTCAGCTGGAATTCCATCACCTCCACTAGCTTTGTTCATAGTGATGCTTCCTAAATCCCACTGAACTTCCCATTCTAGGATGTCTGGCTCTAGGTGAGTGATCACACCATCATTGTTATCTGGGTCATTAAGATCTTTTTCCTACAGTCACTATGGAGAACAGCTCCTTAAAAAATGAAAACTAGAACTACCATGAAACAGTATAACTGCATACCAGAAATCTGACTTCAAGGCATATAACCAGAGAAAATCATAATTCAAAAAGATACATGCACCCCAATATGCATTTTGGCACCATTTAAAATAGACATGATATGAAAGCAGCCTAAATGTCTATCAACAGAATAATGGATAAAGAATATTTAATACATATATACAATGAAATATTAAGGAATTAAATATTAAGGGCAAGTGTCATAATAAGGAATGGAAAACTTATAGTTGTGGATGTGATCCATGATGGAAGGCCAAGGCTGTAAAAACAAATATTGCCTAGGAATCTGTAATGTTAAGTCCATCCATGAATCAAGGCAAATTAGAAGTGGTCAAACAGGAGATGGCAAGAGTGAACATTGACATTTTAGGAGTCAGTGAAGTAAATGGACTGGAATGGGAGACTTTAACTTAGATGACCATTATATCTACTACCGTGGGCAAGAATCCCTTAGAAGAAATGGAGTAGCCCCCATAGTTAACACAGAGTCCAAAATGCTGTACTTGGGTGCAATCTCAAAAACAGGAGAATAATCTCTGTTCATTTCCAAGGCAAATCATTCAATATAACAGTAATCCAAGTCTATGTCCCAACTAGTAGTGCTGAAAAAGCTGAAACTGAATGGTTTTATGAAAACTCACAAGACTTTCTAGAACTAATACCCAAAAAAGATGTCATTTCCATCATAGGGGACTTGAATGCAAAAATAGGAAGTCAAGAAAATACCTGGAATAACAGGCAAATTTGGCCTTGGAGTACAAAATAAAGCAGGGCAAAGGCGAATAGAGTTTTGCTAAGAGAACACAGTGGTCATAGCAAACACCCTTTTCCAATAACACAAAAGACTCTACATATGGACATCACCAGATGATCAATACCAAAAACAGATTGATTATATTCTTTGCAGCTGAAGATGGAGAAGCTCTATACAGTCGGCAAAAACAAGATCATGAACTCCTTATTGCCAAATTAAGACTTAAATTGAAGAAAGTAGGGAAAACCACTAGACCATTCAGGTATGACCTAAATCAAATCCCTTATGGTTATACAGTGGAAGTGGCAAATATATTCAAGGGATTAAATCTGATAGACAGAGTGCCTGGAAAACTATGGACAGAGTTCATGACACTACACAGGAGGCAGTGATCAAGACCATCCCCAAGAAAAGAAACACAGAATGTCAAAATGGCTGTCTGAGGAGGCCTTACAAATAGCTAAGAAAAGAAGAGAAGCTAAATGCAAAACAGAATAGGAAGAAGTGAAGTGAAATGAAGTCCCTCAGTCGTGTCCGACTCTTTGCGACCCCATGGTCTATAGCCTACCAGGTTCTTCCATCCACGGGATTTTCCAGGAAAGAATACTGGAGTGGGTTGCCATTTCCTTCTCCAGAAGATCTTCCCCACCCAGGGACTGAACCTGGTCTTCCACATTGTAGACAGATGCTTTACCCTCTGAGCCACCAGGGAATGCAGAGTTCCAAAGAATAGCAAGGAGAAATAAGAAATCCTTCCTCATTGATCAGTGCATAGAAACAGAGGAAAAGAACAGAATGGGAAAGACTAAAGATCTCTTAAGGAATATTAGAGACAACAAGGGACTATTTTGTGCAAAGATGGGCGCAATAGAGGACAGAAATGGTATGGACGTAACAGAAGCAAAATATATTAAGAAGAGGTGGCAAGAATACACAGAAGAACTATATAAACAAGATCTTCATGACCCACATAACCATGATGGTGTGGTCGCTCACCTAGAGCCAGACATCTTGGAATGTGAAGTCAAGTGGGCCTTGGGAAGCATCATTACAAACAAAGCTAGTGGAGGTGATGGAATTCCAGCTGAGCTGTTTCAAATTCTAAAACATGATGCTGTGGAAGTGCCGAACTCAATATGCCAGCAAATTTGGTAAACTCAGCAGTGGCCACAGGACTGCAAAAGGTCAGTTTTCATTTCAATCCCAAAGAAAGGCAATACCAAAGAATGCTCAAACTACTGCACGATTGCTCTCATCTCACACACCAGCAAAGTATTGCTCAAAATTCTCCAAGCCAGGCTTCCACACTTCCCGTGAACTTCCAGATATTCAAGCTGGATTTAGACAGGCAGAGGAACCAGAGATCAAATGGTCAACATCCATTGGATCATAGAAAAAGCAAGAGAGTTCCAGAAAAACATCTACTTCTCCTTTATTGACTATGCCAAAGCCTTCAACTGTGTTGATCAGAACAAACTGTGGAAAATTCTTCAAGGGATGGAAATAAGAGACCACCGTACCTGCTTCCTGAGAAATTTGTATACAGGTCAAAAAGCAACAGTTAGAACTGGATGTAGAACAAGAGACTTGTTCCAAATTAGGAAAGGAGTAAATCAAGGCTCTATACTGTCACCTTGCTTATTTAACTTATATGTAGAGTATATCATGCAAAATGCTGGGCTTGATGAAGCACAAGCTGCAATATAGATTGCTGGGAGAAATATCAATAACCTCAGATATTCAGATAACACCACCCTTATGGCAGACAGCAAAGAAGATCTATAGAGCCTCTTGATGAAAGTGAAAGAGTGGAGTGAAAAAGCTGGCTTAAAACTCAACATTAAAAACACTAAGATCATGATATCTGGTCTCATCACTTCATGGCAAATAGATGGGGAAACAATGGAAACAGTGACAGACTTTATTTTGGGGGCTCCAAAATCACTGCAGACTGCAGCCATGAAATCAAAAGATACTTGCTCCTTGGAAGAAAAGCCATGACCAACCTAGACAACATATTAAAAAGCAGAGACACTATTTTGCCAACAAAGGTCCATCTAGTCAAAGCTATGATTTTTCCAGTAGTCAAGTGTGGATGTGAGAGTGTACCACAAAAAAAAGCTGAGCGCTGAACAATTGATGCTTTTGAACTGTGGTGTTGGAGAAGTCTCTTGAGAGTCTATTGGACTGCAACCAGTCAGTCCGAAAGGAGATCAGTCCTGAATATTCATTGGAAGTACTGATGCCGAATCTGAAACTTCAATACTTTGGCCACCTGATGCAAAGAACTGACTCACTGGAAAAGACCCTGATGCTGGGAAAGACTGAAGACAGGAGGAGAAGGGGATGGCAGAGGATAACGTGGTTGGATGGCATCACTGACTCGATGAACATGAGTTCGAGCAAGCTCTGGGAGTTGTAATGGACAGGGAAGCCTGGTGTGCTGCAGTTCATGGGGTTGCAAAGAGTCAGACATGACTGAGCAACTGAACTGTAGTGAAGAAATGAAACTATGAAATTTTCAGAGATGTTGGTAGACCTAGAGACTTTCACACAGAATATATAAAGTCAGAAAGAGAAAAACAAATATGGTATTAATATATCACTTATATGTGGTATCTAGAAAAGCAATAGAGAAGAACTTATTTGCAAAGCAGAAATAGAGACATGGAAGATGTAGAGAAGAGATGTATGGATACTGGGGGTGGGGGTTGAGAAAGGGAGGGTGATATGAATTGGGAGAATGGGCCATATATTCACTACTGTGTATTATGTATGCAATAGATTACTAATGATAACCTATCATATAGCTCAGGGAACTCTATTCAATGCTCTGTGGTGATCCAAGTGGGAAGGAAATCCTAAAAAGGTGGGTTATATATTTATGCGTAGCTGATTCACTCTGCTGTACAGCAGAAATTAAACATTATAAAACAACTATGCTTCAATAAAAAATTAATTTAAAAATAAATTAAAGAATAAAAAATAGTTTTAAAATTAGGACAGTATGAAATATGAGGTGGCCCAACCAAGCCTTTCCAATGTAATACTGGGAAACAGTAAACAATTACATTATATAAACCAACCATCTGAGCAGAAATGATAATTAAAGTGATGAATCTGTTGCTTCATTGATTTATGAATTTGTTTAATTATTCTTGTTCAGAGTAGCAAAAACTATTATGCATTCACTGATTTTAAAAGACAGTATATAACTCTATGACCTTTGCTGCCCCAGTGGAAGTAATCTGCAGTAATACTCTAAGATTCTAACAGTCACACTGATTTTTTATTACATTTTAAACCATATTTTGTTCCTTCATTGAAAAGTTTTATGATTGCGTATTCATAACTATTGATTGTTTTGAAAGAAATCATGGCACCCAAGCAAAATTGCTTCCCAAGAGCTAGGCTTGGGCTTAAATCGGTGCATGCAAAGCCTTTAACCGGAGTGGGGACCTTGGCACCAGGCCCCTCTGCAGCCCTCACTCCACAGCCACTGAAGAGATGGCTTCTTATAGCCAGGTGCAGCTGGACAAGTGCTAAATGGTGGGTGGCTGTTCTTATCAGGGAATTTCTTTGTTTATTTGGTGTAAAGTCACAAACTGATCTTTATATTCATGTCTTGTGGTGTAAACTTCCTTGTTTGTTTTTATTTCTTTTTAGCCTGGGAGCCAGAGAACTTTACACACAAACTAACCTGAGAAGGAAAGATAGGAGCTAAGAATAAGTGATGACAAGAATGGCAGGAATGTTGAAACAGTGTTAGTGTTCTCAATTTTGAACTCTAAAAACTTCCTTCTTTCTCTTATTCTCTCTTCTCTCCTTTTCTCTCGCTCTCTTTCTCACACACACACTCACACTCCTTGTACTAATCTCTCCAAAAGTCCAAAGATAATTTTTTAAAGACATGTTTTGCAAATGGCATACACACACACATCAATCCTCATTCATTCAGTAAGCCCAAGAATTCTTTCATCAGTGTATCCATGCCTGACTGAAAGCAGATATAAAAAAATATATAGGAACAGGCAATTTGCCATACCATATCAGACCGCACATTTATCTATTTCTGTACTTTGCCTCTGGGAGTGACCAATTTCTGACACTTTATATAAAGGTGGGGGGATCAAACAAAAGAAAAATGCATTTTCTTCAAGCATGCTTTAGATACTCGTTTCCTAAGCAGTACTGTATTTTACAATCTTCTCTTCTTGTGATCTTTTATCTACCCCTCTTTACCCCTGCAACTTCCTATCCCATATCAGACTTGAAATAATTACTGCAAATGCCATTTGGGTATTCTGTGAAACATTTTGACAGCTTTACAATTTATTATGCACCTTTCATTCCTCTTAAGAATTACTTCTGTTAAAAAGTTCTTTGTGTTTTTAGGAGTAAAATTTTAAGGGGAAAAGAAGATAAAGAATTTTCCTTGATGTCATTAGTGCATATCTGTAACTCTCCTACACACCACTTTCTCAAAGTCTGTGTTGTATTAAGTGATGCAGTGATTTACCTACCTGAGAATGTCCTAATAGTAACACATTTGCTTATCACTATCAGAAATTTGCAAAGAACAAAGTAAGCAGAGGTTTGAGACTGACTCAAATAATTATTTGTAAATATTCTTGTCTTATAAACTAAGATTGAACTGAATCCTCAAGGATTTCTGTGAAAAGTACCCAAAATTATTTTGGAGGCAATTTAAAGAGAATCGTTAAAAATTGAATCTAAAAAAGATTGGTGAAGAAGTCAGTGTCATAACATGAAATATTGAAGTGAAACCAAATGAAAATATTTGAATATGGAATTTATTTCCTAGCTGTAGAATAGTTTGCATTCTATTAATAGAATTTTAGGGCCAGATTGCATGGAAGTACAAAGAAAGCACAGAAGCAAAGTCTACCAAAGTAAGATCTTTTAGTAGCAAAATTTAATGACAATAAAAGATAGGTAATTTGAGACTTTTTGTGCTTTATATTGCAATTCTAAAATCTTAGCTTTGTTGTTGTTGTTGTTGTTTTTACACACAGGCATTTTTTTACACATGTATACTAAACAGTATGACACGTTAATTTTGTGGCAAAGTGTGGATATTCCATCAACATATCTCTCATCAGGAAAAGAAAAATCTTGCTCACTTTTATTGACTTTCAGCTCAAAAGGATGATTCTAAGTAAACAATGCCCATTATACTTTCATTTATTTTTATGAGCAAATACAAAGTTACAAAAATAAAAATATTTAAAATCTGGAATATATTTCCCACCAGAGTATGACAAGTTAAACTTGGTCAGAATCAGACGCTAAATTATTTGACAGTGTCCCTTTAAGCCTTTTAAGGGTCACTTAGCATTTCCATTACAAATCTCAACTTTCAGAAGTTTAAGGCTTGTCAGTTCAAAGTTGCAGAACTCTGGAACTTATATAAGTTGGCAGACCAGATGTTTCTTATTTATTTGTGTGAGATTTCTTTTTACCCTTTCTTTTCTGTTTCACTAAAAATGTTTCTAAAATTGCTGGTAACTTCCAAATTAAACAAACTAAAAATCTGAAGTTTTTATTTTTCTACACCAGAGCTATAAATATTTTCATTTAAAAATATGATAATATGTAGGGAATTGCTCCACACCCTATGATGATAATAAGTCCACCCGATTCCTGAATCATATGTATTCTGAGGACAATAAATAAAAACGAATTTTAAATTCCAATGAGAAATAGCAGTCAGAATATATTAAACCAAATGAAAAAATTTTACTGAATGGACAAGTTATTTGACAACATACCAAGTAAAAGAAAAATGATTGCAGATTACTTGTGAAAAAGTCCTTGATGTCCTTCACTTAGCATGTAAGACCTACAGATAGATGGAAGGAGGTTTGAAACCTAGAGGGAACATGCTCAATGCTCAGAATCGAGCTCAAACTAAACAATGTTTTCAGTGCTTACATTTTCTGCTCAAAAAAAGTATTCCTGTTACTGACTGTACTTGCTTTTTAAGAACCTGGATGACTACATAGGTGTCAAAGTTATACACCCCTTCAAAGAACTGACAAGTGTCTAAGTCGGTTTAAAAAGATTAAGAGTGGCTCCCTTGTTCTGAAATTATACGAAAGTGCCATTGCACTTTTCAAGTAATTTGAAAGCCATCATTTCAGTGGCAGGTAGCCAAAACACAAAAGCCAGAGAATGGCAGCAGGATGTCATACAGGCATACACACATGTTTTCCAAAGGCTTGTTCTGCTTCTAACCTCAAAGGCACAACCTCGATAGACCAAAGGGTCACAGCAAAAATCTTTGAGAGATTCACTCTTCAGTACTGGGTTCTGGCTGCCCTTATTCACCCATACTGATCTCCGTTCCCTTAATTGAGCCCAAATATCAATGTGAAGCATGCCACATTGTGGATGCCTAGATGCCAGTGTGAAAGTGAAAGTCACTCAGTCATTTCCAGCTCTTGCGACCCCATGAATACAGCCCATGGAATTCTCAGTTGGTAAAGAATCCGCCTGCAATGCAGGAGAACCCGTTTCCATTCCTGGGTCAGGAAGATCCTCTGGAGAAGGGGTAGGTTACCCACTCCAATATTTTTGGGCTTCCCTTGTGGCTTAGCTGGTAAACAATCAGCCTGCAATGCAGAAGATCTAGGTTTGATTCCTGGGTTGGGAAGATCCCCAAGAAGGGAAAGGCTACCTACTCCAGTATTCTGGCCTAGAGAATTCCATGGATCGTATAGTCTGTGGGGTCACAAGGAGTTAGACACGACAGAGCAACTCTCACTTCACTTGGCCAATGTGAAGTTTCTGGCAATAGAACAGAATTTTCATCCTCCCAAATATCTGATGAACAGTGTCTCAAATGCCAGTGGACATTCTGATGAACCATCCTTGAGTTTCAACTTTTGAAATTTTCTTGCAGTTTATTTACCAGCAACATAACCAACAGAATTACACAAAATTCTAACAAAATATTTGCAAGTAATAGCCTATTTCTCTTCCCCACCCCATCTAATTGGAATATAACTTTACACTACAAGCTTAAGCTCCAGCTATAAAAAGCTTAAGTTTGAGCAGCCTGAGATAGCATCAAGAATACTTTAAGCCATAGGTTAAGCAGTGTGCTAGTTCTGGAGTTTCTAGGAAATTCTAGAACTCTCAGTGGGAGTTGAACAAACAAGACAGTCTTAGAAATTTTGGAAAATTCTGTTGTACCTCAAAGTTCTACCTTAAATTCTTAAAATCAATAATTATTAAAGAGTGTTATATGTTAGTACTGCATGCCCTTCCTCCAAGGTTAAGAAAGTGGTCTTTTTTTTTTTTAATTCTTTTGATGCATTTTAAGGAGAAATACCACATATAAACAACTTAGTAAATTAAAGTAGTAGAAATGGAAATAAAAGGAGAGTGCTTAAATTTGACAAGTAGAATCAAAAAAAGGCTTCAAAAGTGAGATGACATTTAAAGTAGTGTTTAAGAAAATGAAACTGAATGATTTAGCCAGGCAAATAAAACTCAGACTGAGGAGTGAGACAAAATGTATATTTAAAAAATACTAAGAGATAGTAGTGGTGGAACATGGATTTCGTGCTGGGGTCTCCATAGAAGTGATTATAGCCAATATGTATGTAATGAATACTTGCTGCTTGCTAAACAGTGGGCAATATTCCACATGTTTAAATATGTTAGTCAGTTAATCATCATAAGAACCTGACGAGTGGATGTTATCATTAACCTCTTCCTACTTGCTAGGATTTGCACCCAAACAGTCTCTCTGCCAGACCCTTGTACTTATGCTTCACCTATACTACCTGTAACAATAATGAGACTGGACTGTCAGGTGAAAATGGAAACACCAAGAGTCTTATATGCATGATGGACAGTTCAAACTAGGCCCTTTTATTCTGTAGACATTAGGAAGTCTTTGAAGGTTTTTGAGCAGCTGAATGTCACAATCAGACTTGCTTGCCATCTAAATCAAGGACAGATTGAGATGTATCCTAAAGTCTAGGATACAGGTTCTGATGACTGGGCTTCTGATTGCACCTGAGCTTCTAGAGATACAGATTTGGGAGCTCTGTACCACATCTGCAAAGAATTTTTAAGAGAATGGAATGGAAGTTTTCATGAGTGAAAGAGCAAGAATAGTGGAGAAAGGGGAGTTCATCTGAAGATAAATATATAAAGAAGATTTTGTAAGATATGATGATTGATTGGAGAAGGAAGGATGAGGAAGAGAGAAAAGCCTAGGCTGATCCCAAGGTTGATGTCTGTAAGCATATTGGAGAGCAATGTCTTCAATAAATTAGAGAATCCAAGGAGAAAAGAGTTAATATAATATATTTCAAGTAGCTTTGGGATGACAGTGTAGGCATGTCTAGAATGCTGTGGTTCTGAAGCTCTTGAGAGAAGCCTTGGATAGAGTTACAAATAAATAGTTGACTCATTGGAAAAGACCCTGATGCTGGGAAGGATTGGGAGCGGGAGGAGAAGGGGAAGACAGAGGATGAGATGGCTGGATGGCATCACCGACTAGATGGACATGGTGAACTCTGGGAGTTGGTGATGGACAGGGAGGCCTGGCGTGCTGTGGTTCATGGGGTCGCAAAGAGTCAGACACGACTGAGCGACTGAACTGAACTGAACTGAACCAACAGTGAACTGATGGTTGTTGACATGATGTGGAAAGGAAAAGATATCCCAAAATAAAATATGTGGAGTAAGACACTCTAGCACAGAGCCCTGAGAATTGTAGCATTTAATGGCTGAGCATGAAATGAGGAATCAAGGAATGAAACAGAATGGAAGAATATGGTATGAGATCATGGGCTTAAAATAACATAGTGGTAAGAGCATAGACTTTATAGTCCAGCAGAAACCGATTCAAATCTGTTGGATAATGATTATAAACCAGGCACTGTGTGAGTGCTTTGCAGGCATTATTTCATTTAATCCTCCCACATAATCCTACAAGGAAATTGCAATTACCAGTTTCATCTCACTGACAAGGGAAATAACTCTTAGAGAGGAATTTGTTCAAGGTTGCTTAACCAGTTAATGATGAAACTAGGTTTCCACTTCTTCCCCAGAGCTAAACTCATAATCATATGCTAACTCACTGTACTTCAAATGCAAGAACATGAATATTTTAACCATCACATTTCTTTGTACCTAACACACTACCAGTAGGTTATCAATAAATGCTGATTGAATGAAAAACAGAACAAGGGTTAAAGTATAACTGTTTTCTTTCCTCTCATCAGCTCATCTCCTTCCAGAAGGCCTCTCTATTAACCTTATTTGAAACCAGCACATCACGTGTCTCACATTTACACTGAAACCTTTCCCTGTCAGGATCATCTAGAGATGGACCAACCTCTCCTACACTCATACAGCATTTGTCTGTTCCACTTCCCTAGAACCTATTCTATTTTTTCTTATACAATCAGTTCCCTTTTTGGATTCATCTTACTTCACAACCAGGCTGCAAGGACATTTATGTATGTCTGTATGCTTTAGGTCAACTAGCTCCATGCCTTTACCTAGAAGGTGTTAGTAATTGTTTGCTGACTGATTTAACTGGTTAAAGTCAGAATATTAAATGACATTTAATCCATGACTGTATCACAAACTCCCCTTTATCTTTTCAGAAAGATATAAAATATAGATTTTAGTAAAAGCAACTATGGGCTTCCCAGGTGGTACTAGTGGTAAAGAGCCCACCTGTCAATGCAAGGGACAAAAGAGACATGGATTTGATCCCTGGGTCAGGAAGATCCCCTGAAGGAGCCTATGGCAACCCATTCCAGCATTCTTGCCTGGAGAATCCCATTGACAGAGGAGCCTGGCAGACTACAGTCCATGGGGTAGCAAAGAGTCAGATACCACTGAAGCGACCTAGCGCACGCGCGCACACACACACACACACACACACACACACACACACACACACACACACAAAAGCAACTGTAGAGGAAAAAAAATTACATACCAGATATTCACAGTGACTCTCTCAAGGTTCTTTACTACTTACTATCACAGCCGACAGGCTCTGTCTATGCTTTAATAAATCCCAATTTTCATAGCTTTTTTGTTTTTTGAATTTCAAATTATATTCAATTGAAATATGGCATACTATATATTGCCATATATATGTATATACATATATATGGCTTCCCTGATGGCTCAGTGTGTAAAAAATCTACCTGCATTGTAGGATACATAGGTTTGATCCCTGGGTCAGGAAGATCCCCTGAGAAGGAAATGGTAACCTACTTCAGTATTGTCACCTGGGAAATCACATGGACAGAGGAGCCTGGTGATCTACAGTCTATGGGGTCACGAAGAGTCAGATATGACTGAGTGACTAACCAACAACAATAGCATACACACACACACACACACACACACACACACACACACACACTCTTAATCTAGAGGCTTGCTTGGATATATGGCCCAAAAAGTAAATTACCAAGTAATACTTCAGGTGCCTAGATGGATAAGATAAAAGTGAAGGGATATAGCTGTCCATAAAGGGAACATATAACATCTGCTGGTATTTGGGAAAGAAAGCATTCCTGTCTTGAAAAATGTACTGCAGACCGCAACACACGGAACCTTTCATGGAGAGGAGAGAGATGATTAGAATCAGGTTCACTCTGAGCCCACACTTTGCCTGCTGTCACTTACATAGCAGCTTCTGAATCTCACAGGCATTTTGTGGGCAATAAGGACCACTTTTCATCTGCTATTATCCAATGAAGGGTGATCTACTCCCTCCTGGCCTGATCTTGTTGCTCTCTTTGTATCCCCTGGATAAGATGTTTTTTTGTTTTTTCTTGTTGTTGTTGTTTTTGCATTTATATAGATAATACTGCCTGAGAACTTCATCATCTGCAAAATTCAGAAAAATGTTTCCTTATTGTCACCTTTACATATTTTCCCCTCATGGTGTTATTCTTTTCATCTTGGGTAAGATATGCATGCTGTTTGCTTAGGAACCCTATCCAAATGCTCACCAGTGACTTGCAATTATTCTATTAGGTAATGATTTGCCAGTAGGTAGAAGGAAAAAAAAAAAATGAACTGAGATAGTATTCAAGGACAATTCTCAAATGCTTCTCTCATTCCCACCCCTAATATTTATACAATTGCTCTTCTCAATTAGATTTAAAATGAACTAAGGGAAATGGTGTCATCTCTAACAGGAATATTAAGAAATTAAGCATGCTAAATTCAACCTAAAATTTCACCGAGGCTTAGGTTCTACTTTGCAAAATGCTAGCTCCTTTTAAGAGGAAATAAAAGATTCTCAAATCACATCAAAAAGGGGTATTAATCAATAAAAACAAGACGGTATTTTGCTAGGCATGTTTTCACCTTCAGTCTCCTTGCTTACTATAAAATCTTGGGCACATAGTTTGAAACTGATTTTTGTTAGGGAAGGTGGTGCTTCAAAAATTAGAAAGCAAAAAAGGATAAGGAGAAAGAGAGGGTTACATCTTATTTTTTTGGTGAAGGAATGCCTGGTTATTTTGTAAGCTACTGAATGATGTGTGATGGAGTCTCTTCTGACAGAAGCCTTCTAAACATGTTCTAAGTGGGATAGTTTACTCTGTCTTCAGGGAACATTAAGGTGTTTTGCTTTTCTTTTTTTGAAGCCCCTTAAGAGACAGATTTCCTTTCATCTAAGGTACTACTTAATGCTCATCTGTCCAAGAGATATAGATAATGGCTACTCACATTCAAAGACCCTGTAAAAAAGAGCACAAGCGTAGCGGGGCTTGTCTTCCTGGTTGTCCCCCTCTTCAGCCTAGAGAGGCAACTCGGAAGGAAGATCGTTGGGTCTTTGGGAATTATCTGTTTTACCTTATCCTTTGCCTCACAGATTTATAATCATAGGCTATGAAGGACTAATATTTTGTGATCAGGTTCCCAGATTCCCTCTCTTTTCAGCTTTTGGGTTGTAAACATCCTCCACTTGAAAATATAGCATCTGGCTCCCCAACCCCCCAAATTTTTATTCTAGGCTTCTTTATATCCAGTTGATTGTTTTGCTAAGCCCTGGGTCTATTAAAGTCATCCATCTTTACTCTTTTTCTGGCTGTTTCTATTAAAGTTTCCAGCAAATTTGTTATGATATAACTCAAGTACTTTACCCTTTTAATTATTTTTAAATGGCATGACATTATTTGAAAAAAATCACTGGACTTGGTAAAAAAAATCTTAGCACTATATTGGATATTTTTTAAACATATAGAAATGTCTTGTCATCTAATCTGTGTAACGATGCTGCTGTTACTGCCTAGTCACTATCTGACTCTCTGTGACTCTATGGACTGCAGTCAGCCAGGCTCCTCTGTCCATGGGATTCTCTAGGCAAGAGTAATAGAGTGGGTTGCCACGCCCTCCTTCAGGGCATCTTCCAGACCCAGGGATCAAACCAAGGTTTCCTGCATTGCAGACAGTGTCTTTACCACTGAGCCACCAGGGAAGCCCCCTGTACAAAAATGGTATGAAATAAACAACACCACCATGATTTTACAGATGAAATAAATGAAGCAGGGAGGGAGGAAGTGGTTGAGGATCAGGGTTCAGGAGGTTAGTGACTCTATATTTCCTATAGTCAGTAACTAATAAAATCTATGGATTAACTCAGTTCTCCTAAATCTAATATGCACACTCTTTTCACTAAACTATTTTGCCTCTGAAGTTATTTAAACTCCTTAAGCCTTAATTCATTCATTTACAAAATGAGGGTATTAATCACTGGATAGCTCAGAATGCTCTTGTGAAAATCAAATAAAGGAAAGTGCTTGATAAACATTAAAATATTATAGAAATATGGAGTAATAATAAGGTAAATTAACAAATACTGGGTAACAGTCATTTTCTTATAAGTTATTATACATATTAAGCTAAAAGGCACTTAATATTAGCCATTTATACTTGGAAAAATGAAGCCCCCAAGTGTGGAAATTAGATGTCTAACTCCCATGTCAACATAATTAAAAAAATAACAATCACAAAAGCTAACTTATGGAAACAGGGTAAACTTTACACTTTTAAAACTGCATGACAGAGGGTGAATTTCCAAGGCAATGTGGGAAAATACAGATTTTTTCATAAGCAGGTATGAGAATATTTTTCCCACATCATATGAATAAGGTACAGTGAGCGAAAGTGGTGACCTCTCCTCCCTTGAAACAAATGTGCTTTGATGACTAAGTCAAGGATGCCATTGCATGCCATGTGTGCTAGGGTAAAGTACAAGCGTTGAGTGTAGATTCTCTAAAAGTTAATGATGTCCTAGATTTTTGTTGTATTAAATTGTCTGAAAATCTGAATAATCCCAATTTTAAAACAGGCATGTGTGCAGTAAAATGCTGCTTTGTGCTCATTTCTTCCAAGATGCAGTATACATGAAAGTTTATTTTCAGTGAAAATGTCATTGAGAGTTTTATTTATTCCAATTAAGAGTTTAAAAAAATCATCCTAAATAAAATCTCCTTGTATTTTTTTTGTATTTAAAGGTTCCATAATTCTTGTCACTTTAAGAATCATGAAGATACTTGATTTCTACTAAGCACCTACTGTTGCCTTTGTCTGGATATAATTGTGAGCAAAACAGACCTGTTTAAACTATAATGGAAAGTAAGATATTAACCAGGCTTACTAGGTGGCTCAGTGGTAAAGAAAAAAAAAAAAAACAATCCACCTGCCAATGCAAGAGATACATGTTCAATCTCTAGCTCGGGAAGATCCCCTGGCGAAGGAAATGGTAACCCATTCCAGTATTCTTGCCAGGGAAATCCCATGGACAGAGGAGTCTGGTGGGTTATAGTCTATGGGGTCATAAGAAATGACTTAATAATTAAAACAACAACAGCAAGATATTAACCAAGCAACTGCACAAGTATATAATTAAAAATTTAAATGAGTGCTACAAAGGAGAACTATTAAATGATAGGAAGGAGATCTGCTCAATTGGATCTAGAAAAGCCCCCTGAAGAAGTGATGCTTAAGCTGAAATCTGAAAAATGGGCAGAAATTAATTAGAGGAAGAGGATGATGGTGCAGGAAGAGAGAAAGGAATTCAAAGAAAGCAAAATAGTGTATTTAAGTCCTGACGTTCAGTGGTCTTTGGTTCTCCCAAAAGGATGAAGAACAAACTGGAAGGTGAGGGCAGGGGGATATCGACATGTACAAATGGAAGCCAGATCGTCCTTAAGCATAGATACTTTCTTGACTGTGAACAGTAAATATGTAGGCTTTCTAAATGTTGTATTTAACAGACTCACAGACTAGAGAATGAACTTATGGTTGCCAGGAAGAAAGGACTTGGTGAAGGAATAGTTAGGGAGCTTGGGATTGACGTGTACACGCTGCCATATTTAAAACGGATAACCAAGAAGAAACTGCTGTGTAGCACAGGAACGCTACTCAATGTTATGTGGCAGCCTGGATGAGAGGGGGGTTTGGGGAAAGATAGATACGTGGTTATGTATGGCTGAGTCCCTCTAAGACTGCAAGGATATCACCACCCCAAGCTGTGTATGGGAGGAAGGCTTAGCCTCGTCCTTATGAGGGGCTTATCATTAAGTTTTTATTGTCAGCATTTATCTTGCTCCTGAGCTCCAGCATTATATATCCAACTGCATACCTATCATCTCTACCTAAATATCTAATAGGAATCTCAAACTGAACATACTAAGAACTTTCATTTACACACAAATCCCCTTACTCTCAACCTGTTTCTCTCCTAGTCTTCCACACTCGGTGAGAGAGATCACCATTCACTTTCTCTAGCCAAAAATAAGTCATACAAGATTACTCTGTTTCCCTCATCCTTCCAACATCCAATCCAGCAACAAATCTCAGCTCTACCTCAAAACTTTATTCAGAATTTATCTTTGCAGCCATCCCTCACTACTACAGTAGATACAAGTCTTTTCCCACACAGCTTCCAGGTAATTATTTCATAGTAATGATCAAATGGCATCATATTTTAACTTAAAAGCTCTCTAATTGCTTTCTATTTGAATAAAATCTTGACATTCAACAAGGGCTCTAAGACTCTTTATTATCTATCTTTTGACTAGTTGCCCCACATTCCCTCCTTTCACTCACAATAGTGTTTTGTTTTTTTAATTCCTTGAGCAAGCTAAACAGGGCCTTTGAACCAGCAGTTTCCTGTGTTTGGAACTCTCTGCCCTTGGATCTTTGACTGTTTTCTTCTCTGGTGTCATGTAGTTGTCAGGTTTAGCATTATCTCATCAACAGAGACTTTCCCAACCACAAATATAATATAGTATTTCGCTCATCCAAATCATTATTTCTAATTTTATTTAGTTTTATTTTCTACATTATCCTTATTATATTTTGTAAACATGCTATTCTAAGAAGAATGTAAATTTTATAAGAACAGAAACCATATCTGTCTTTTTTATGGCTATATTTCTTGTACCGGTAAAAGTGATCCATAAATATTTATTAAAAGGAAGAAAGAAAAGAAGGGAAGAAACAAAGAAACAAATGAAAAGAAAAAAGAAAATACACAGCTAGTTGTATCCAATAAAACAAATCAACATCCCTTATCATTCATATTCACTCTTCAACCTAGATATAATATAAGGAAAAAAATATTTTGCCCAAATCACTCCAAAAACTTTTTCATGCACTCTAAGGATAAATCCTACTTACCTAATAGCTACATGAAAAAAACTGAATAGTAAATCTATGGATAAAATAGGAATGCAAATGGCAAGATAAACTTTTTTAAGAAATCAAATTTTGCACTTTTGGGCAATGTTAGTTGCATTATCTTGCTTTCTTTTTAGTTGTATTTAAAAAAAGATAGAAAAGAAATTGGAAAGAAAGACAGCAAGCCACAATGAAAACTCAAATGCATCTTTATTCTGGGGGGGATCATTCATTAGATGATGCACTGGGCTACATTTTCACAGTATATATTGTTCCCTCTGAGTGGAGCTCCATTGATTTCAAAGTCTCTAAGCTGCCATTTTGGAGGCTGCTGAGTGCAAATATTATAATGCCATTTGGGATACTCTAATGTGCTTTTTACAAAAGTAGTCTCTCAGTAATACTCAAACTTACCCTGATTGGGGTTTGGACTACATTCTTGCTGAGAAAAGATGGCTCTGCTAGCTCTTTTGGTTTGTTTTCAGTACTTAAAATTTGCAAACCATATCACAGTTCTTGCCCCACACTTTGTTGATTCTACAGAGTGGCCCAGAGCCTTGAAGAAGTCCTTGGGTATGTGCTCCCTAAGGACAAAGACTCTATGCTATAAAGCACTGTATCACAAAAAGACTGGAACATGAAAGACAATAAATGCTTATTGAATGAGTAAATAAATCAATATTAATTTCTACTTTCTTAGTCAGAAAAATGAGCAATCTGCCCTGTCAATCTAACCTTCTACTTCAGGCATCTGAGAGTGAAATATTTAACAGAAATTTCTTTTATATTTCCAAAAGGTATAAACACTATCTTTCCCTATTTTTTTATGCATTCAACATTTATTATTCTATATATGCAAGGCATTGGAATGAATGCAAAGCAATTAAGGATTTTTCTGCCCTCAAACAACATTTATTAAGAGATAGAACTGCCATATGACCCAGCAATCCCACTGCTGGGCATACACACCGAGGAAATCAGAATTGAAAGAGACACGTGTACCCCAGTGTTCATCGCTGAATTGTTTACAATAGCCAGGACATGGAAGCAACCTAGATGCCCATCAACTGATGAATGGATAAGAAAGCTGTGGTACATATACACAATGGAATATTACTCAGCATTAAAAAAAAAAATTCATTTGAATCAGTTCTACTCAGGTGGACCGAACTGGAGCCTATTATCCAGAGTGAAGTAAGCCAGAAGGAAAAACAACAATACAGTATACTAACGTATATATATGGAATTTAGAAAGATGGTAACGAGAACCCTGCATGCAAGACAGAAAAAGGAACGCAGATGTATAGAACAGACTCATGGACTCTGTGGAAGAGGGCAATGGTGGGATGATATGGGAGAATGGCATTGAAACATGTTAATAATCATATGTGAAATCAATCGCCAGCCCAGGATTGATGCTCGGGGCTGGTGCACCGAGATGTCCCAGGGGGAAGGAGGAGGGAGGGAGGAGGGAGGGGGGGTTCTAGAGGGGGAGCATATGTAAACCCATGGCAGTTTCATGCTATTGTATGGCAAAACCAACACAATAAAGTGAAGAAAATTTTTAAAAAAATGTAAAGGAAGCAGATGAATAAGAAATTAGTCTTGGAGTAGGGGGGTTGAGTTTTAAATAATAAAACCAGAATGCTATATTATTTTATTTGGGATTATCAAGACAATGTCAGATTGGATTTTCTTGTTCCATTTAATAAAATTGGAAGTGTCCAGTAAAAAAAAAAGAGAGAGAGAGAGACAACAGCATGAAGACCCTCTACCTAACCTTAGAACTTTATCCTGCTTTCCATATAGTAATTCCCTGCTCTACTAAAGTTCACAAACCAGATTCCTATTACTGCTGCTCTCCATTCCTGGGAAGCCCATGGTCTTCCTGGTTTATGTCTAGTTAGTGATGTAGAATCTGTTCTGCCTTCAAGTTTTAATAGACATTGTGTCTGGATTGAGATAGCCCCAAAAGCTAAACATTAAATACCACTCTTTAGGCCCTTCACAGGACTGCTTTCTCAAAGTACTTTGGTATGGCATCCTAAGTTTTCATTAAGCCTTCCTATAGTAAAACAATATAGAAGTCTTAACTTGACCTTTAATATAGGCAACATTTTTCAGCATGATATTTTTCGTTATATCACTTTGTGTCCCCTCTCTCTATGAAGTGTTATGTGAGAATATTTTTCTAAACTAAGAACTGATAAATCTTTGCTTTTCTGAAATAATTACTTTCATTATGTTCAAGGATAATCTTAAAACTTTTGCAGTTGTATTTTTAAATTTTTTGATTGTCAAAAAGCTTAGAGTCAGATACAACCAAATTTTAGTCATTAGATGGGATTATATTGTCCTATTATCATTTCACTAACTTCTCCACAAGATGAGAAAATAGGGGTCTTCACATTTGTGTTGTAAATTTTTAAAAATGGAAACTAATTTCACTATATATGTATATATACACACATTTAATTTTTCCAAGGATTAGAATAGCAATCAATAAAGATTAAAAGTGCCTATCTTCATGGAATTTATATTCTTTATATTTGCCCATACTATTTTTTAACTAAAAGAAGAGAAATATCACATATGGCTAATATTTTATTATATTTCTTTATAACATATTTAAATATACAACCTTTTTCATGTTACTAAATATCTGTTTTCATATTAGCCAGTATGGGCTTCCCAGGTGATTCAATGGTAAAGAAGCCACCTGACAAGACAGGTGATGCAGAAGACACAGGTTCAATCCCTAGGTCCAGTAGATCCCCTGAAGGAGGAAATAGCACCCCACTCCAGCATCTTTGCCTGGAAAATTCCATGGACAGAGGAGCCTGGTGTGCTACAGTCCATGAGGTCATAAAGAGTTGGACATGGCTTTGTGACTGCATACTAAAGTATTCAATTTTTTTCAATCTATATGCCAGTTTTATTTAACCAATCCTAACATCTTAAATATACAGGTTGTTTCCTACTTTTTAATCATTGTAACCCTGTTATGTTTGGGGATTATCAACCTAAAGGATCTCTCCACCACTTTTCCTGTTAGATTATTCCAAATACACATATATATCACTCTATTTTGTTCACTATCATGCTTTTTTCCTTCATTTATCAGCATTTACATATTGCTAAAGATTTATTAAGCCAAAATATACTAAATCATTTAAGTATTTGGATGTAATATTGACTTGAAAACTACATTACATAAAAAGACAAAATTTAGTGCTGTGTAGTATTCCTGACAATCATAAATGTCAAGAAGAGGAAACTTCTATTTAATCTTGGAAATAAGAACCTTTCTGTGATATTTCAATAATCCCTTTGTGACAGTCAAGCATGCTGAAGAGGAACTCAGTCATTATTCAAATTAGGCTAGTAATGAGTCAATCCTATGATAATCCAGCTGAATATTTTTTTCTCTAGAGATGTCTATATATAACAGATTTTCCATAACGTTTGACAATTAAAAAAAATATATGTTCTAGAGTAGAATTACCCTCCCTCTGGGCAGAATGTAGGACTACAAACTATATAGAACTCTCACTTAAGAGCAGTCAGAAGAGAGACCACAAAGCTATCTTAATCTAAACCTAAATCATTGGTTCATTCGGTCAAATAAAATGACAAAAGTTGTCCAGTATACCGCTAACCAATCAAATCACTTAAATGTTATCTCTATATAGCAACAACTGTAGAAGAATTGATTTTATTTTTCCAAATTCAGAGAGATAATTTTCTTATTTGCCAAGTTAAGAGATTTTTTTTTGAAATACATATTGGAAGATATATTAATGTCTATATATTGTACCAAGGAAACAAAAGTCTAATAGTGGAAGCCTACAAATACTTATACCATGGTATTTTCTTAAGGCTCTTGCATAAGTGTCTGCTTCATTAATGCATTCCTATTTCTAATATGAAGTTACACACTTCAGTTAAACTACATCACAATGACTTTTCTAAGAGCATTTAATGTTTTTGACATATTTAGTTTCTTTGTGATAGTGAGTAATCTTTACATTCTGTGTCTATAGAGAATATAAGTCATTCCTCAGCACTTATCTCTGCTATGCTTTTGCTTATTTTTCTGTTTTTGTTCTAAATCAACTATTATTTCAGTTCTCTTTTTCCTCTCACTCAAAAAGTCAGCAGAAAATAAGACTGTAGGACAAAGGAAGAAAGAGCCTTGAAATTTTTTTTTTTTTTGGTGGTTTTTCCTTGGTCCAGGATCCTGCCTTCTTTTATTTAACCTAGAGTGGAAACCCATCATTTATATTTTGACCTATTCCCATTTTCCAAATGTAGCTCTTCATAGGTCTATCTGATACTAAAAGTGAACTTACTCAGTGGACAAAAAGGTAAAGATACAAAAGATTCTGAAGAGAAAAAATTGATCATTTTTAATATGATGAACCCAAGTATAGGACAATTAAATTGGCAAATGTGGATGCTTAACTTTACCTTTCAGACCTAATCTTTCTTAACATAAAATGCAGTAAAACAATTGAGTGCTCAAAAAACTAAAAATACACCTTTTATTATCTTTATTACTGTGAGAAAATAAGAGTGAAACAATTGATAAAAACTGCAAAATTCTAAACAGTACTTTTATAGTCAGTCCCCAGAATTTTCATGACCTCTGGAGTCCAGAACAATAGAACACTGGGTAATAAATATTTCAAATCTGTGACTCACCTAAGACTTGAATTGAGATAACCCACTATTCCCTGCATTTATTTGCTTCTATTTCTTTCTCCATTCTACCTTGCAGTTGATTCACCTGAGGTTGGCACGCTGGCGGAAAGTACACTGGACCAAGACTAACTGGGCTTCCCACTGAAACATTCTACCAAGACGGGTACAAAATTTGAACAGAGTCCGTTTGTGTGTGGTCAGTTAACAGGGTCAAGCCAGAAGAGAGGGAGCAAATCATGAACTGGAAGAAACAGTGGTGGTTTAGACAGCAAGTCAAACTGAAAGCTGGTGGTAGCTAAAGCCAGGACTGGTGACATGGAGAGCAGAGCAGGAGAAAAGTTGTTAACATGTATAGGAAAAGGAATTAATGGAACTTATGAATGCTATTTTTATTTGTACTTCTGTTCACCTATCATAAATAACTTACACTCTCCTTCAAATTGGATAAAAGCAATTCCTCTTTACATCATGATTATCTCCACTTCTGTTATGTTTATTTCTATCAAGACTAAAGAAAATCAAATGCTTTTTCTTCTTTCTTGAATCAAAGGAAGTGAGAGAATCCAGCTTTGTGACATAAAATACATCTCTTCATGGCACTGAATTATCTGGTAACGTTGGTTGGAAATAATAATGAAAAATCTTCATTTAATGACCACAATATATACAGCCTGGTTACAGCATCTACATTTTACTGTCTTGATTCAACTTTTGCCTTACTCAACCTTACTTGAAATCTGTTTGATTTCAAGCCATATCATTGACTTTGGGTCGTTTAGCTTTGAATGACATTTCTAACTAAACTATCTGATTTTCAACATATTACCTGATTTTCTAGGTTTGGTTTCTTCACTGGCAAATGAAGTGAAATATCTTAAAGAATGGTTTTAAAGGTTAAATGTGCCTATTGATGTATATTAAAGTGACTCTCCTTAGGCTCTTGAATCATAGTTTCTTTCTATTCTCTACAACTCCAGTGAATTTCCTTCTCTTCTGAATAAGCATTGTATGTTGCTTCTCAACAGATATTTTCACACCTTCCTTTTGAAAATACCTATGGAAATCTTTAGTGGGTGTCTCTTTTAGTCATCATAAACTTCCCATGTTTCCCAAGTTTTGAATAACAAATGAACTGATTACTACAGTCATATTTAAGAGTAAGTCATGCAGCCAGAAAGAATCTCTAACACCCTCATCTCCTCATAAGTTCTTTACTAGGAAATTCACCTGGACATGAGAAGTATGGCTCCAGACAAATAGTAAATCTAATCTGCAAGATGTGTTCTTTTTAAAATCACATTTATTCAAAGAAGCAGTTTCAGTGAACAAATATTTATAGGAACATGCCAGAAATCCTACAAAACCGTTGTCACAAGAGAGTAATAAAACAAAAAGTAGCAAAATTAAATGCAGGACTTACTTTATACAGATATTACGTTTTCTACCAATTTTCTTGTTTAACTCTTGCTGTCATTATCCTTTTCACTAGCCCAGAATAACATACTCTTCAATATACACCAAGAAGATATTTCTCTATCAATCTATTAAAGTCTCTAGCCTTTGATTTAATATAAAAATATTTTGTATTAACCTGAATTGCACACTTGTGCTATAGATTTGACTAATCTTCCTCTAAAATAAAATAATATAAAAATGCTTTAATATATTTAAAGTTTAACTTTATGTATATTGTTAAAGTCTTTAATAAAATTCAGTTAATTCTTTTCAAATCTATGATTCTTCAAAGCCTCCCACACATTAAAGTGAAAGTGAAAGTAGTTCAGTTCTGTCTGACTCTTTGCAACCCAATGGGATAGTCCATGGCATTCTCCAGGCCAGAATACTGGAGTGGGTAGCCATTCTCTTCTCCAGGGGATCTTCCCAAGCCAGGGATTGAACCCAGATCTCCTGCTTTGCAGGCGGATTCTTTATCAATTAAGCCATCAGGGAAGCCCATTGCATTTTATCAAATAAGGCTCTCTTCATTCTTCTACTTCTTTGATTATTTCTATCTCGCCTCTCCTTTTACCAGTCTTCATGTGTTGTTTTTTCCCCAAGTGGTCCTCCGTTAAGCTCTACTCTCTTTCTATGTTACATGTTTTTCTGAGATTATCCTAATCACCCTCTGAATGCCTACGATCTATGCATTCTCCTACCAGTAACTTTCGCCTGAGTTGTAGGGCCATATAATGTCAACTTATTATCTTTCAGTCAAATTCAAATGTCTGGCAACTCTTCTTGCCCAGCCCCATTCTTCCTCATATATCTCTTATTTTGGTGTTTCTGTAACCAGGTAATAATTTTTAATTGGTCTTTCCTCCATCTGATCATTTACCAAATCTGAATAGTTTTGTGTCCTTAATATCTCTTAAGTTTAGCTATCTCCACATTAATTGCCAATTCCATAGTTAAGGCTTTAATATTTCTCCTTGTCCCCTTTTCCTTCTATTCACCATACATCTGCTGGAGAGATTGATCTAAATGTACATTTGGAGATGTCAATCCATTGTTTAATACCATTTAATGACTCTCTGTCATGTATAAATAAAGCCGAAATTGCATCAATGGCATACAAAGACCTTTACCATTCAATCCCTAATGATTTCAACATCTGTCTTTAATGACTTTTCTTCATATTTTACATTCCTGTAATACTGAATGGCTGGCAGTCTGTTCACCACCTCTGTGCTTCCACTTTCCCATCAACCATTATTTTGCACTCCTTTATCCCACTGGATGTACTTTCCTATGCATGAAATATACTTACTGATAGCTCCACATGCCCAACTTGAGAAGCTCATGCTTACTATTCTATTCCTCTTTAGGCACATCTCTTTTACAAAATTTTCTCTATTATTATAAAATATCCTACAAGATAAATGTCCTTCTTCTGAGAAAATCAGATTCATATATTTCCCTTATTATATCATACTATATACATATATATATATACACATATATCTATTAAACAAATGGTTGGCCTTTGTTCTGAATAAAGTGAAAACGAGTAATAGAAGAAAATTAACTTTGTAGGAATGTGTGTGTATATTTGTGAAAAAGAGACAATTAGACACAGAGAAGGATAGCCACACATAGAAAACAGAATAAATGTAAACAGTTTTCTTACAAGTTTATATTTGGAGATTCAATAAAGAAAATATTTGGCAACAGAACTAAAATTATCATTAATACATTTGCAATTTGGGCTATCATTTTCCCTTGAAACAATACTCTTGATTTACCAAAGAAAAGTTTCTAAATAGAAAATTCCTAAGTTTTCCCCTTTAAGCAAATGCTACAGTATATTTAATTGCATACAGCTAAATATGCTGAACATGGAGGAGCTCCTCTCGGCCCTTCTGAGCTCACAGAAGCACAGCGGCTGCAACGGATGGTGCGCAGCAGAAGATATTAAGAAGAGGTGGCAAGAATACATGGAAGAACTGTACAAAAAAGATCTTCACAACCCAGATAATCATCATGGTGTGATCACTAACCTAGAGCCAGACATCCTGGAAGGTGAAGTCAAGTGGGCCTTAGAAAGAATCACTACAAACATAGCTAATGGAGGTGATGGACTTACAGTTGAGCTATTTCAGATCCTGAAAGATGATGCTGTGAAAGTGCTGCACTCAATATGCCAGCAAATTTGGAAAACTCAGCAGTGACCACAGGACTGGAAAAGGTCAGTTTTCATTCCAATCCCAAAGAAAGGCAATGCCAAAGAATGCTCGAACTACCACACAATTGCACTCATCTCACACACTAGTAAAGTAGTGTTCAAAATTCTCCAAACCAGGCTTCAGCAATACATGAACCATGAACTTCCAGATGTTCAAGCTGGTTTTAAAAAAAGCAGAGGAACCAGAGATCAAATTGCCAACATCCTCTGGATCATCAAAAAAGCAAGAGAGTTCCAGAAAAACATCTATTTCTAATTTATTAACTATGCCAAAGCCTTTGACTGTGTGGATCACTACAAACTGTAGAAAATTCAAGAGATGGGCATACCAGACCACCTGACCTGCCTCTTGAGAAACCTGTATGCTGGTCAGGAAGCAACAGTTATAACTGGACATGGAAAAACAGACTGGTTCCAAATAGGAAAAGTACTACATTAAGGCTGTATATTGTCACCCTGTTTATTTAACTTATATGCAGAGTACATCATGAGAAACGCTGCGCTGGAAGAAGCACAAGCTGAAATCAAATTGCTGGGAGAAATATCAATAACCTCAGATATGCAGATGACACCACCCTTATGGCAGAAAGTGAAGAGGAACTAAAAAGCCTCTTGACGAAAGTGAAAGAGGAGAGTGAAAAAGTTGACTAAAGCTCAACATTCAGAAAACTAAGATCATGGCATCCGGCCGCATCACTTCATGGCAAATAGATGGGGAAACCATGGGAACAGTGTCAGACTTTATTTTTGGAGGCTCCAAAATCACTGCAGATGGTGATCGCAGCCATGAAATTAAAAGATGCTTACTTCTTGGAAGGAAAGTTATGACCAAACTAGACAGCATACTTTAAAAAGCAGAAACATTACTTTGCCCACAAAGGTCCATCTAGTCAAGGCTATGGTTTTTCCAGTGGTCATGTATGGATGTGAGAGTTGGACGGTGAAGAAAGCTGAGCACCGAAGAACTGATGCTTTTGAACTGTGCTGTTGGAGAAGACTCTTGAGAATCCCTTGGACTGCAAGGAGATCCGACCAGTCCATCCTAAAGGAGATCAGTCCTGGGTGTTCATTGGAAGGGACTGATGTTGAAGCTGAAACTCCAATACTTTGGCCACCTAATGCGAAGAGTTGACTTATTGGAGATGACCTTGATGCTGGGAAGGATTGAGGGCAAGAGGAGAAAGGCACGACAGAGGATGAGATGGCTGGATGGCATCGCTGACTTGCTGGACATGAGTTTGGGAATACTCCAGGAGTTGGTGATGGAGAGGGAGGCCTGGTGTGCTGCAATTAATGGGGTCACAAAGAGTCGGACATGACTGAGTGACTGAACTGAACTGAAATGAAATATGGTGATAGAAAGGCATGTTTATTTTTCTGTCAAACTAGACACATCAGAGATAGAAAAATATGTGTAGACACATTGTGCATTCACATACTCAGTCACTCAGTTGTGTCCTACTCTTTGCCACCCCGTGGGCTGTAGCCCACCAGCTTTCTCTGTCCATGCGATTATCCCAGCAAGAAGATGGAGTGAGTTCCTACTTTCTTTTTCTGGGGATTTTTCTGAAAAAGGCACTGAATCCATGTCTCCTGTGTCTCCTGTATTGCAGGCAGTTTCTTTGCCACTGAGCCGTGGGGGAAGCTCCCATGCATTATCTGTATATATACACATATATGAATACCTTTACATATACCTAAAAATACATATATATGTGTGTTTAAATACACACATACACATTAGCTGTCTAAGGCTAGTAGCCACTTGGCACAATGCAACATTTCCAGGGTTATTTTTTGTTTGAATTAAGGTTAAAGGATTTTGCACAAAGCATTCAAATATAGTCTACCTCTGGCAAAATGCAAGTCTCTCTATACAGGGCTATTGTTCTGCTTCTAAAAGCAATCTTGCTTCAGCTGAATGAATGGATGACCTTATTCTGAAGTGATTGGCTCATTTGAAAGGGCATGTATACTTTTTTTTTTTTTCATGAGCAAAGTAAAGCTAGACTAAACCAATTTATATTTCCTATGGACATGGGGGAAAAAACTCTTTGGCCCTGAAAAGGCATAGCAGAAAAACAAGTCACATAAAACAAAGCATCATTGAACATGACCATTAATTTTCATGAAGTACGTGTAATCTTACAGGAAGCACTAGACTACCTTTGGTATCAGGACTAGATATTTTTTTATTTATTAATTTTTTATTATCACTAACCTTTTTGGTTCTGAGGTATTGCAAATTGGATAGCAGCTTGCACTGATTTCCAGAGCCAGTGCAATAGCCTTGAGAGTTTCTTCTTTACAGGCTGATGTCATCAGTTAGCCAGTTTCCGTAGTGCCCCATACACTACCAAAAATGTTCCTCCCTGTATTAGTTCTACCTTCACCTGCCAAGAAAAGAAAACATACGGCTTCCTTTATTCTACAGTGAAGCAAAGTGGTTTGGACACAGTTTGGAGGAGAACTGCCAGAAAAAACAAAAAAGGCTTTGACTTAATAATGTTTCCATACATTTAGATGCTTTTCTAGAATATATGACTTTAATTGATTTTTACCTTTTTTATGGAATACAACTAGTATAGTAGAAATTGAACCTTGGCATTGACCCAGTATTTTAAAGAAATGGTATAAAACTTTATAAAATCCAAAACTATTAAATCATTCCTGGAGGGATTTCTTTTTTCTTTTTACTTTTCACAAAACAGTACAATGCTTATTGTTAACAGAAAATAATCCTAATTTTATCTGAGGTAATGCTTTTGTCTGTTTTATCTGAGAAAATAATTTTGAATAAGGTGATTCATTAAAACCATATTGTATATAAAAGAAACTTAATTACTATTGTTTTTACATGAAAATTATTATATTCACATTATTTTTTAATTTTTTTTCAGCTAAATAGAGGCATTCTAAAAATATTTGTGTATTTTACTCTCAGGAAATGCTCCCCATTAAAAATTTTTCAGGTATTAATCCCTGAAGACAGTTAAAATTTATCTTAGAATGCTTAGGGGAGTCTACTTCAGAAATTTTAAATGTTTCCAATCCTTTGAGGAACATCCTATAGCACTTAAAATCACCTCATCCCTTATCAAATATGATTTTGCCCCTTTGTGCTTTAAAGAAAAAAAAATGACTTTATGTAATAAATTTTCACATGGAGATACCAAAAGAATTAAGTTACATTAAGTATAATAGAGTCATTGATATTAGAGATGAGAAAAAATGTATCAGCCCTATCCTCTGAAGTCTCATGAGGACAGTTTTTAATATAGCATGTGACTTAGTGAGTTTTCTAGTCTAGTATTTAAAGGGAATTTTCAGTATGCTAATAAATTGCTTTTAAAAATCTATCTATTCTGGGCCATATGTAGCCAAGTGAGGCAGATGTTACTGAAAAATAGAATAAATTTTCATTTTCTGTACTTCATCTATCTTGAGTAGAAAAGCAGCATCTTTAGGGTTTCCATCACCCACAGATTCATTAAATGAATCAAGAAACTATAGTCAACCACCTTTCTCTTTTATGCTTGTTTGGACCATAGTCACAGGGCTAAAACTTTAGTATTCTGTTTAATAGGGGTAACTATTTCCTCAAATTCTATTTTTATATACCAAGGTAGGTTGAAATAACATAAGGCATTAAAATAAACTACAGCTAGAGAAAGACAATTTAAAAATGGTGATTAGGACAATAGGAAAGGAAAAGTATAAATGAAAAGGATGAGTTTGTGGAATGACACCTGGATTTCCCAAACTAATATTTCTGTCAAAAATATTAAGCATGTCTATCAATATTTTCACTTAAAAACACTTGCTCTTTTAATATAAAGTGAAAGAATAAATGTAAAGTATTTAGCACAGAGAATATGTATTCCATCATTAATCACTTTTGTTCTTCATAAATGAAATGGTCTATCAAAAACAAGAAGTAACCTGAAATAGAATGTAAAGGTATAGCCTTAAATCTCCATGATGGCTTCTAAGTAAAATTGTTTACTAGTAAATACAGAGACTATTTTTCAGGAAGCATGACATGATTTTGAACAAGAGAAATCATGCACTTCATCATCCAACCATTCTTTCATTTATTTAATAAATACTTAAGGAACAAATCATCTCTCAAGCATTGCATTAATTGCTGGTCACATAGACATGGACATAAAAATCCAGTATGCTCAAATACTTATGGAGGTTACAGATACATAAACAGATAAACAACAGAATGATTGCTGAAGTGGAAATCTGTTGTAGGTAGGTACAGCTGAAGGACAGCCATGTAAGAAGGGTCAGCATAGAAGGCCTATTTAACACTGAAGTCTCTTTTCCCCCAGTAGTAAGCCATGGCATAAAGATCTTAGACAACACAGCAACATGAAGCAAACAACCTGTCAGTTGTTCATGTAAAATGATAGGTCACCTTAAATCTGCAATGTCAGGAAGACCTTACACACTCAGCATCAATTAAAAGAAAAAAACCTGAAAATCCATTGCAGCAATACTTCAAGTAATGAATCATTTGAGAAAAAAAGATGAATAAAGTCAAACTCTGTTAAGAATAAAAAGTAAGCAAAATTCTTCATAAATTACTCAAAGAATGTTAGTGCATCATAGAGCTTGTAACCAAATCTCCATAAAATAAAAAGGTGTTGGGCAAGGTCAAAAACTCATCTTAGGTAAGGAGCTCAGAGAGGGTGAATGCAAGGAAGAAGCATCAGTGCAATCAGGTTTTCTTTTCTCATTGGTACTCTACTTGCCACCATTTGCAAGTACCTGCACAACCTGGAAAGTGTATTTTTTGCTGACTGACTATCATTTAATTTCAGTAAGCTGCAGTACGTTGCCATATCAGCTTATGGCTTCCTATGCTTATGATTAATTTTTACCCCATCTCATTTCAAAGACATTTTAGTGACAGCAAAACTTCTGATGGTTTAGTAATAAATTTTGCCCTCTGTTAAAATAACAAATTCAACAGGCAAGTAAAGAGAGGTTTTCTTTCTACCAGGGAATCTTGAAAGCAAACTTTTCCTGTCCACCTATACACATGACTAAGGCACACAGATTTATGATGTACTTCCATATTAATTTGGTTATTTACTCCTCTATTCTCCAGAAAAATGAAACAAGGGTAGTATAATACTATAGTGATTTCCTTACATACAAGAGTTACTGATTCTCTAAGTCTGGGGTATAGCCCCAAATTTACCTTTCTAACAATTTCCACTTGATATTGTTGCTGCTAATTTGGGGCTCAAATTTTGAGAACTACTATCCTATACAAAGGTCAATATAATCAAAGCCATGGTTTTCCCAGTAGTCACATACGGCTGTGAGAGCTGGAAAATAAAAAGGGCTGAGTGCTGAAAAATTGAAGCCTTCGGACTACGGTGCTACAGAGACTCTTAAGAGTCCCTTGAACAAGAAGATCAAAACATCTGTCGTAAAGGAAATGAACCCTGAATATTCACTGGAAGGACTGATGCCGAAGCTGAAGCTCCAACACTTTGACCACATGATGCGAAAAACTGACTCCTTGGAAAAGACCCTGATGCTGGAAAAGATTGAAGGCAGGAGGAAAGGGGGATAACAGAGGATAAGATGGTTGGATGGCATCACCGACTCAATGGACATGAGTTTGAGTAAACCCTAGAAGATGGTGATGGACAGGGAAGCCTGGTGTGCTGCAGTCCATGGGGTCACAAAGAGTTGGACACGACTGAGCAACTAAACAACAATAGTCCCGTTCAATGAGCTTCTCTGATGGCTCAGTGGTAAAGAACCCACCTGCCAATGCATGTTCAATCTCTGGGTGGGGAGATCCCCTGGAGAAGGAAATGGCAACCCACTCTGCTATTCTTGCCTGGGAAATCCCATGGACAGAAAAGCCTTGTGGGCTACAGTCTGTGGAGTCGCAAAAGAGCCAGACACAACTTCGTGACTAAACAACAAAAAGAATCCTGTTCAGTACCTGGTAAATACCTAAGTAGTAGAAACTGGCTCTTAGTTCTGAACAGAACCTTTTAAAAAATGCTCAATAAATCCTAAAATCATTGACTAAATGAATAAATAATTGTACCTTATTTATTTTTTCAAGAAAGAGAGAATAAATAGCTCTTTAGCACACTTCTCAAGGTTGGCCCCTAAAAATCCTATGTAAAACGAGCTGGGGGCAAGACCATACAGAGAGCTGAAAGTCTATGACTGCAAATGCCACACAAGGATTCAGTCTTCAGTTTCCTCAGTGATAGATAGATGAGCTACACATACATTTTTGATAAGATTCCAAACATATTCTCAAAGGGATAGGCGATGGAAATGTTGGAAGGGAAGTAGTAATCAGGAGAATCCTAGGGTTTCATGAAGAACAAAGACTAATTGCAGCATTTTTTCTTTTCATTTTTTACTTAGTACATCAGGGACACGCAATAGGCTGTACAGCATTGACAAAGATAAGTTATGTGTCCAAGAAATTAGGTTAATTAATAAAACACCTAGATGAATAATATACTGATATCAGCCTGGAAAATGATTGTAGTGGTAAGGCAATCCTTGATAACTCAGTTGGTAAAGAATTTTCCTGCAATGCAGAAGACCTGGGTTCAATCCCGGGGTTGGGAAGATCCCCTGGAGAAAGGAAAAGCTACCGACTCCAGTATCCTGGCCTGGAGAATTCCATGGACTGTACAGTCCGTGGGATTGCAGAGTCAGACACGACTGAGTGACTTTCACTTCACTTCACTGACTTCACAGATGTGGCACCTCATTACTTAAATTCAAATGCTTATTATCATCAAGAGTTTGGATAATGACATGCAGGGTGAGCAATCAAAATTATAAAAGATCCAAAACTGGGGGTGGGGGGTGAGGGAGGGAAATGGAATGTGAATCTGGCCAGATCCAGACAATCTGAAGCAATAAACTGAAGCACAGATTATACTCAATAAATGTGATAATGTGAAAATATAGTAGATTCAAAAATTAATGTCATAAACCCCAGATTCAATAAAACCTTGAATGAGAAAGGTTCAATATTAGTCAACAGTATTTTATGACCACCTTTAAACATACATGAACATACATGCAAATAACTATAGTCCCACACACAAGTAGATATGTATCATATACATATTATATGTACATATATACATAGGGAAAGAGAAAGTATCAAAGGAAGTACAATGATAGGTCCATTCTTTAAGATACTGAGATTAACTAAACCTATTCAGAGTACTTAATTCCAGCCTTTAATCCAGTTTTTGATCCAGAAACACTTTATTAAAGCACATAACAAAGCGCAACATAACACAGTGGGTTGGGGAAAATGTTTAACCCCATAAAATGCAAGGTCACTTTGCTAGGATGCTCATGAAATGACTAGGACAAACCTGCCCGACTAAACCTGGGGATCCTGGCATGCAGTTCACACATGTACAGGTCCCAGCTGTGGTAGTAATGGCCTACTCTAGCTTACATACATTCTGACTTACATATCCATTTAGGGTTCTGGGGTATATTGAGAATTCCACCACAGCAACAGCTACTTCAGGCATTTCCTGATTTGGCAGCACTAATTTCATTGGTCTCTAGTCAGGAAGATGAGAAGAGAGAATGCTGAAGACTCACAGACCCATCATTTGCCTCTCCCTCCCTGAGTGGAGAATACCCTTTTTCCAGTCAGCCTTCACTTGAGAGCAGAGGTGGGTGGACCACCATGCCCCCTAGGTGTAATCTGTCTGTTTTAGGACATCCATATGAGGTTAGTCCTCATCAAGGTTTCATTCAAGGTGTAATGCTAGGTCTCCAGCCCACAAAGATAACAAGATATCATTTCTGTCCTCAGGAGGCTTGCAGTCAATTGAGATCTGAGTACCCGTGAGCAGATTCAGTTTGATATCTGTTTTTACAAGTATATACAAAATGAAATGGCGGCAACATAGACCACTTAGTGTGGCTCAGGGAATCAAGGAAGTTTTTATATAGCAGGTATCATTCAAGCTCAAAACGAAAGGATGAGTAAGTGCTTGCTAGAAGATGAATGATCAGCTATTCCCATTGAAAGGAAGATGAAGCTAGTGGTGAAGCAAGTCCAAATTATGAAGGGCCTTGAATTTTATTCAAAGGTATTTAAGATAGCAAACAGCAGAAATAGCTGATCATTTATAATCATATATGTGCATAAAAAGAAGAGAATTTTTATAAATTAAGAAACTATAAATGAGCTATTACCGCAGCAACAACTATCAGATGAGCATTTGTGTTTCTAGAAACACATTAATACAAATGGAAAGAACATGATACTGCCTACAAACGGAAAAAAATGATTATTCTGCAGCTCTTTCTGGGATTAAAGCATGTTAAAGTGGACTGCCGCAAGAATATCAGTACTTGAAATGGTGTCACATTATTTGCTCGGGATTCTATCTTGGATGACTCCTTGACTATTTAAAACAATCTCTTAGTAAATGAAATTTTGGGACACCCCCTTCTGTGAAGGCTTGCACTAGATTCATGCCATAATGTAGTGGTGGCCTCAGGGATAAATTCAGTTCTGCTTCATCACTTGGACTTAATGATCTTTTTTTTTTTTTAATGCTATTGTTGATGCTATTTTTAAAAGCAAGAATACATCTTTGACACACTGATAATTAGAACAAAGAGACTCATATTGGGTCTTATGCTCACTATGTTCAGTAAAATAAATTAATTTGATATTTTATACTACAACAAGATCATTACCAAGACAGGAATAAATACCAGCTTTCACTCTTCATTGGATTGTCCCTGCCATTCCTGGCATTGGCCCTGTCTCTCTTCCTTTTCTTAGGCTGAATATTATAGATATCCTCAATCTTACTTCCCAAGTCAATTTGCAAAGTTTTAAAAATCCCATTTTGCTCTATTCAAAACTGTGAAGTCAAAGCTGGACATACTAGTTTATTGCTAACCTATTCCAGAGAACCATCGGGCATTTTCCCAGCTGTCTATGGGGTAACTTTCACTTTTCACATTTTTTTTTTTCTGTTCTGAGAAAGAGAACAGCAGAATACTGCCAACCAAGAAAAATCTGCCTCGTGGCCTGATATTCTGGGATTTTTTCCAGCCTGCTTTGTGGAGGCAGACCAAACACTACAGTGCTCCCAAAATGCCTGATTTAATTGACTAGACCTATAGTAATTTCACAGAATCCTATGTTATAATTGGTTAATAAAAGTCACATCCTTTTCTTCCTCACTCTCTCCCTCCCAACCCCCATCCTCTTTTCTCCCTCCCTTCCCTCTTTCCTCCCTTCCTTCCTTCTTCCTGTTTTATCTCCCTTCCTCCCTCCCTACCTTTCTCTTCTTCTCTCATTCTCTCTTTTCACTCTCTCCTATCAATTACCCAGCTCGCCAATATTTTGTGATTTGGTATTAGAGTTGCTTTATTTACTCCTACATGACAGAAGAGGACAGGCACCCACAAATAAGCTGGCCACTTCATGTGACCTAACAAGACTGACTATGAGCTGTGACTATTGGAACCACAGTGTGTTCAGGCAGAGATTGCCAACACATTTGGTCAAGAAGATAAATTCATGACCCTTTACATCTATCAAAAGCAACCAAACTGGAGCCAAGAGATAAATAATACCTTAGAGAAAATAATCAATTAGCAAATATATGAAACAGATAATAATACTGTCAATTTACACTGAGACATAGCATGCAAGAGGAGTATTCAGCATAGTATCTGGCATGTAATAAATGCTCAGTACATGGTGCTATTATCAGCGCCATCTTCCTCGTGCTCGAGTTATTGTCAGTATCAAAATCTTCAGTTAGCACCTATTTTGGTAAAATCATATCCTGATATTGTCTGGATGCTGTTTGGTATATATTTACACTAAGACAGCAGGAATGGTATTATCCCAGAAGCTGTTTATGTTGGAAAATCCTCAGATTCTACACGATCTCTGAGATTCCTAAATGGGACTTTGTTACATTTACAATCATCCTAAGTCCATATTGACCGTTAGGGCTTCCTGTTCGTGCTACAAATCTCTATGATGTGGAAATAGATGTAAATATTTTTAATTGCCTGACAGATGGTTTTCATTTCAAAAATATCTTACAAGTATCATTCCTTAATTTTTACTTCAAGAGGAGAAAAATGATGAATTGTCTATCCCACCACCTAGCACATCACTTGGCATTTTAATGTTTTGAATTTTTGTGCACTTTTTAGAATCAAAATTATAATGTGCATACTATGTCATGCCACGGTGTTTCACATTACTTGTAATATAGTGATTATGAGCAGATTTTGTTGTCAGAATGTCCAGGGCCAAATTGTAGCTCCCTTGTGTATTAGAATGGAAGACTTACAAGTCTCTTAACCTCCTTGAAACCCAATTTCTCCTTATATAAAAGTGAGGTAATAATAAGAACAATAGCAACATATACCTCATTGTGAGAATTAAATTAAAGAATCCATGTAAAGTGCTTCCTGCAATGCTCAAAACATAGTAATCACTAAACATTAGGCATTTTACTGGTTGAGATTAGTTTCTAACCTTTTAACCATCTCTAACTGCTTGTTAACATCTTATAATACAATATTATAAATGTTATTTTAGCTAGTAAAATACCAGGTTCACACCACTACAATATTTTATTTTATTTCTCAATATTTTGCTGATGTGACCTTAAAAGTGTTAGTCATTCAGTAGCGTCTGACTCTGTGATACCATGTACTGTAACCCACCAGGCTCCTCTGTCTATGGAATTCTCCCGGCAAGAATACGACCATTCCCTTCTCCAGGCGATCTTCCCAACCCAGGGATTGAACCCAGGTCTGTGGCATTGCAGGCAGATTCTTTACCACCTGAGCCACCATGAGGTGATACATGAAAGATGATGCCATATTTCATGTTTGTTAATACCACACTTAGCTGTTAGTTAAAATTAATTTCAACTTAACTAAAGAAAATAATAGCATCTTTCCCAGAATTCCCCATCCAATCTTCTACACCCCCACCACTCAGTCACTTGTTCCCAGAAAAAGTGGGGGGAGAAAATTGCAGGGCAGCAGTTTTCTATCAGGTCACTATGACAGTTTTCTCCTGCTAATTGACATCTCATAATTTCTCTAACAAACAGAAATTCCAAAACTCAAACTGCTCCTACTCCCTCCTTTTTCCAGAAGACTGAGCTATGAAAACAAACTATAACCCTTTTTTCCCCCAGTCTAAGTTGAATTTGCATTTCATTGACTACTAATGAGGTGAACATTTTCCCATAAGTTTGCTTACAAGTTCTATTTCCTCTTTGGTGAATTGTCTATTCATGTCCTTTGCCCAGTATTTATGAATTTATATTTTTTAATTACAAATATATTAACCCATTGTTAAATATAGAGTGAGGCAATCTTTACAAAATAAGTATTTTTCATATTTATGAAATTAAATATATTGACTTTTGTGATCTTTTAAAATCTTTTGTGAATTCATATTCATCTTCTATCTAACAATGTACTTTATTTATGTCTGTTTTATCTAACAATGTGCTTGTTTTATCATTTTGACATTTTAATTCACATGGAACTTATTTTGGGGAAAAAGGTGAAGTGAAGAATCCATGTGCATGCTGTGTGCGTGCTCAGTTGCATTCTACTCTTTGTGACCCCATGGACTACAGTCCAGGCTCCTCTATCTGTGGGATTTTCCAGGCAAGAATACTTAAGTGGGCTACCATTTCCTCCTCCAGGGGATATTCCTGATCCAGGAATTGAACTTGCATCTCCTGTATCTCCTGTGAAGCCCTTTATCATTGTGACATCTGAGGGGGTCACAAGGAATGAATGGCTCTTTCCAAACTGTTTCTTTATCTTACAGGCCTTTTGACTAAGGCTTCTCCTCCTCATTGTATTGACCCCTACTTCCTTTATTATACACTGGGGACTTGCCTGGTAACTCAGTTGGTAAAGAATCTTCCTGCAGTGCAGGAGTCCTGGGCTTGGTCCCTGGGTCAGGAAGATTTCCTGGAGAGGGAAATGGCAAAACCACTCCAGTATCCTTGCCTGGAAAATCCTATGGCTAGTGGAGCCTTGTGGGCGGCAGTCCATGGGGTCAAAAACAGTCAGGCACCACTGAGTAACACTTTCTATAATGGATTACATTTTTTATAAATATTGACAATTATTTCTGGGCTATTTATTATGTTTTATTTAGCTATTTTTATATCAAAATCATAGGTTTACTTATCAGAAGTTTACAACCCATCTGTAACGGTGGTGATGGCAGTAGTGGTAGTAGTAATAATTGTTTAGAATTTACTTTAAAAGTCTTGCCTTCTTTCCAAATAAGTGCAATGTCAGAAAAGATTTTTAACTTTCCCTAAAAGCTCCAATTTTATTTTATTTTCCTTTTCATTTCCCAAATAAGTGTGGGAATTGTATTACATATTTAATACATGAAGTTCAACTATCTTTTCCAGAATCATGTTCTCTTAAAGATCTTAGAAAAGTTCTTAACTTTCTTTATATATTATACTTAAATAGTTTGCAATTATATCTGCAACTTTATAAGATGTAGAGATTGTACTTTATGAATATCTTGTATTACTGATATCTTTTCTTGATGCTTTGACTGGGATTTTTTTCTTTTAATTATATTTCTAGATTTGCAATAAACATAATTATATTTTAAGTCAGCAGTTAGTTCAGTTGCTCAGTTGTGTCTGAACATTTGTGACCCCATGGACTATAGTGTGCCAGATTTCCCTGTCCATCACCAACTCCCAGAGCTTGCTCAAACTCAGGTCCATCGAGTTGGTGATTCCACCCAACCATCTAATTCTCTGTCATCCCCTTCTCCTCCTGCCTTCAATCTTTCCCAGCATCAGGGTCTTTTCTAATGAATCGGCTCTTCACATCAGGTGGCCAAAGTATTGGAGTTTCAGCTTCAGCTTCAGCATCAGACCTTCCAGTGAATATTCAGGAATGATTTCCTTTAGGATTTACTGGTTTGGTCTCCTTGCAGTCCAAGGAACTCTCAAGAGTCTTCTCCAACACCACAGTTCAAAAGCATTAATTCTTCCGTACTCAGCTTTCTTTATGGTCTTGCTATCTCCTGTTTGACTACTTCCTATTTACCTTGATTCATGGACCTAACATTCTATGTTTCTATTTTAAGTCATATGCATAGTATTTTGCATAATTGGGGGAGGATTATAATTGCCCAATAATTGTAACCCATATTTGATTTCATGAACATTGATTTTCAGAAATCCCCAAATAAAAACAAAATTAATGATGGTGATGAGAATCTTCTCTTATTCCTATATTTCACCATTAAATATGGACTTTTGTTCTTCAATAGTGACTCTTTTCATGTCCAAAAGATAATCTACTATTACTTTTAGTGCTTTCATAAAGTACGTTTGCAGAAATTTTCAGCCTCCTTTTCAGAAACGTTTGACATAAACATATCATTTCCTTTAAATTTACCAACTTTCTATTCTCTATGAATAGATTTTATAATACTGAATCATGCTTCCATTTCTGAGATTAAACCTCATGTGGTTGTGGTAAATTATTTTTCACAAGGAGAGGGCAAGGGTGGGATGATATGGGAGAACAGCATTGAAACATGTAAATTATCATATGTGAAATGAATCACCAGCCCAGGTTTGATGAATGATACAGGGCGCTCAGGGCTGGTGTACCAGGATGACCCAGAGGGATGGAATCAGAAGGGAGGTGGGAGGGGGGTTCTGGAAGGGGAACACATGTATACCCATGGCGGATTCATGTCAATGTATGGCAAAACCAACACGATAATGTAAAGAAAAAAAAAAAAAGACTCCAACAATGGACTTATAACCCAAGAATTTAAGCTAGTAATAATTGTTGCGTCATACAATTCCTTAAAGTCCTGCTCTTAAAACTCCACTTGCTTTGTTTATCCACCAATTTGGTAATCCTATAAAAGCAATAATTAAGCTTCTCTGGCCTGATTTGTACTGACAAAGGTCATGTCCTTCATTGGTCATGATTTCTTTGTCCAACAGAGCCTTAGTTTTTCTTCCTTTGTATTGGTTCCTATGTTTCACTAATTATTGACATAAAATAATTTTGTAGATGTCCTTCTCAAGTACTGGCCCAATTGAGCCCTTCTGTACTTAAAGGATATAAATAAGTTTCATCTTACTATGGCATACATTATATAATATCATTATATAGATCTTTCTCAGGGGAGTTCTGTCATTCAACAGGTTATCACCTCTTCACCTCTCACATCAAATTACATCAACATTCATAGCTACAATGCAGATTTTGTTCTCCTTTGCATGATTAGGATTTTAAAATTACCCGGATTCAACACAAGTGATTTTTCAATATCTCATCATTATCAAGATTTCTATTGCTATTTAAATTTAAGATAATAATGATTTGAATGACTATTAAAGACTAACACACAATAGGGGTAACTGTTGTGAGCTAACAACTCGCTAGGCAATTTTGTATACCTGATGACCCACACATGTCTGAGACAGAAATGAACTATTTTCAATTGCATGCCATTGTCTAGATTATTGCTCTTTAAAAAGCAACTTTATTTTGGATTGAAAGAAATTGTAAGGCACTGGGTAAAAACAGAGCTTAATAAAGCAGGTAAATCAGCAAAGAATTTTGATCAAAGACAAACTTGCATTTAAAGACTCCAATTCCATTCTGAGCTGAAAGTCTGCCAAAAATAAACAGAAAAAACATAAGAAAAAATTGGACTGATATAATTCTTCTTAAGATCTCAGAATTTCTGAGAGCAATAGAAAATATGAAAGATTTTATTAAATGTGTTGGGAGATCCTGTTCTGCTACACTGGTGAATATAAAGCTCTAATGTTTCCATGAGAAGCCTAACTAACATATGTTCTGGGATGTTTCTGTTTATCAAGGAAATTTTTCAGGATTCTTTCTCAAAGGTAACTTTGTAATTACTTTACTTACATGTTTAGCATTTACAGTTCTCCATGTATTCATTTAACCTATCTGTCTTAGGCACTTAAAACAAATCAGGCACTGTCCTAAGCTTTGAACATACACCAACAAAGAGAAGTCCTCAAGTTTCCAATATTTTTCTAATTTTTATAACATCTGCCCTTTGCATCCATTCCTCCAGCTCTCTCTATTGAACCATTTTGGAGAGGAGCTTAGCTGCTTAGAAAAAGCTTACTCCTTCAGAGTTATTTTAAACTGAAAACTCAACTCTTTTAATATTTCTTTTAGCTTGATTTAATAGTAGATCAAAGTGATTGACCTGATCCTGCACCATTGAAACATCTCATACAACAGGTAAAAAAAAGTTTTGGAATTCTGAGTGTTCCATGACAGTGAGAGAAAGAGAGATAAGAGAGGACTGGCACGTGTGTGTATGTTATTTGAACAACAAGTAATGTGTTCTTCAGTATTCACAAAGTTCTCCAGAGGAGAGTTTGTCAGAGGTAATCAACTTCTTGGATAATTAAGAAAATCCAAACTAAAACAACTATAAAATATACTCTATAAATATCTGAAGGCTTTATATCACCCAATTTTAACTTAAGCATGGGAAAGCAGATTCTTTGCAAACTGTGTTGTGAGAAAGCACTTTGGTACAATATTTTTGAAGGGAAATTTAGCAATGTCTATCAAAACTAAAAATAAACCCAAAATACACAAGCTCTTTCACTGAGTATTTTTTAGACTTTTTTCTATGAAAATTCTCATATAAATGTGCAAAGATATATGCAACAATATAGAGTGTAGCTTTTTTATCACAGAAAACAATTTAAAACTTTTAACATGCCTATCAGTTGGAAATTGAGTAGAAACATTAGAGTATACTTATACTGTGGCATGTTATGCAACCCTTAAAAATGAGACAGATCTATATGGACCCTATACTGGGCAATCTGTTTTTAGGTTATTAAAAATAGGTTATTAGGAACTTTCCTGGCAGTACAGTGGTTAAGACCCCTCGCTTCCACTGCAGGGATGAGGGTTCAACCTCAGTTAAAGAACTAAAATCTTATATGATGAGGGGTGTGGTCCCCCCAAAATAGATTGCTGAAGTATAGCACAATCTTATTCACATAAAAATGGTAAGTGAGCTTGTGTGCTTGTGTGTGTGTCTGGTACAAGATTACCACAAAGATTGTTAAGAAATTCTTAAAACTAGCTCCCTTCAAATCTGCGGGCAGGTTTGAAGAGGTTGAAAAAGCAGCTTTTTACCTTGTTCCTCTTCCCATTGTTTAATAACTTTTGCATTTTAAATTAAGCTTTGAATCATTTCCTGGTTTGAGTAGTATAAAATAACAAGTTTATAACAGATGTGAAATCAGAATATACGATTTCCATCACTGTCACTATAATTCTATACATTATATACTTTTTGAGTTTTACCGATACGTGATCTGAAATATTTGAATGCCCTCTGTAATAACCCATTTTGGCTGTCATAACAAATACCACAGACTAGGTGACTTAAACAACAGACATTTGTTTTCTCACAGTTCTGAAAGTAGAAAGTCCAATATCAAGGGAGCAGTACAACTGGTTTCTAGTGAGACTTACCTTCTTGGCTTGCAGATGGCTGTTTTCTCATTGTGCCTTCAGATGGCTTTTCCTCTGTGTGGTAGGAAGAGAGAGAAATCTCTGGTGCCTGCCTGTTTCTTATGAGGAAAGTCCTAATAGAGTTAACATCTCATCCATTTGATTTCATTTAACATTATGTACTTCCTTAAAGGTGCTATCTCCAAATAAAGTTATATTGAGACTTAGGGCTTCAACATATGAATTTGAAGGGGACATAATTCAGTCCATATACCTGTTGAACATTTAGAACATTTTAAGTGACCATGTATCAGTAATTACCATGGCTGAAAACGTGACTGAGAATGGTTAATTAATAATATCACTAGTAATAGACCAGTGTAAAAAGACAAACCAAGTCACCAATTGTATCCATTCATTTTAAGCACAGGATGTTTTAAAAATTAATTTAGATATCTATTATCTTCTCTATCAGTTGTTAATGCTTTTGAAGAACTTGACCTTATCTTCTTCCTATTTACCTTAAACATCATAACTCAGTAGCTACCATAACCTTCACAATTGGCCAACATGATAATAAGTTGTGATCAGTTCTACATATCATTGCCTATAGTTGGGTAGCTTTTGATAAATAAATAAAAAGGGCCATAATATTCCACCCCTTTGCTCTTCTCCTATACCTAAAGAGAATACTTAAATTTTATCGAAACTATTTTCCCATATTCTTTTATTATATGACCATATAAAGTAATAGTATTATAAATTTATTTAAAGCTAACTGTTAGTTTAGTGAAGGTACAGCTTTGGTGGAAGTACTGAAAAATCATAAATTCATGTGAATATAAGCCTAGCATAAAAATATAGCTTTTTAACTGATTTTATTTTCCTGAGTTGTAATATATTTCAAAGGCTACGTAAAATGAGAACTCAAAAAACATCATCTTACTACAGTTGTAAAATAGAACATTTGTGAAAATTTGGTCTATTCATAATAACTGGTTGATGTCAAACAAATTAAATGAAAGGGAAAAGGAAGATAAAGTTTTCAAACAATAAGAAAGAATAAACATGAGTGATTTAGATAAAGCATATAGAAATGTTGCATGATATATAAGGCTATCAAACACTGTTTTGGAAAAGGGGGCATGGAAAAATCTAAGATACTATTCGGTGAAACTGGAATGCCTGCTCTAGTATTAGAGAAAGCTTGTTGATTAGGATAAATAGAAAATTAGTTAATAATGTTCTATATTTAATTAATAACTAAAATAAAAGCTGATGAAAACTTGACTCATTTATATCAAGATTGTTCTGTGGAAGAAAACTAAGAAGACAACTTTACTTTTCAAATCTAGAGTTGCTGCTAAGTAAATATAAAGATGTACTTGGAAGTCAAAGGAAATGGTCCCCAAAATTATCACTAAAGATTCGAAAGGTCATCAGAAACCAGTATAATAAGCGTTAACTTGAAGTCCGAGACCACATAGCTCCGTATGTTTCTATAATTGTCTAATGTCCTTTAGGAACTTGTGGCTAATTACAAAAAAAAAGCTCCAGAGCAATCTTAATTTGTTTTCTGTTTAAATAGCACAATCTATTAGGTTGCAAAGTCTGACTTAAAGGAATTTTATTTTTTTTCCTGAAAAAAGTCCTATTCTTTACCATAAAATATAACAAGTACAAGGTCAAATTCAAAGGTAATCTAATGACATGTCTGACTATTCTTCTATCTAAATGTAATAAAACAGACACAGGCTCTTTTATAAGGGACCAAATAGAATGAACCTAGTAAGCAGGAAACCATTTTATTTAGCATAGTTGTTTGGGCCTTGATTCCAAAGGTGATCAGCAGTCCTTGGTGGGTGGCAAGGTGATAACTGAATTGGTTCTATTTGCTAGTCTCCACCTTCTCTCACAGTGTTTTCTGTATTGTACAGTGAAATATCTCCGAGTTACTTCTTTTTCCCCTCCTATTTGGTAGCCATATAATAACAAGTCCCCAGTGAAGACCAAATAAATGTACTGTTATCAGGCATGATTTTCTCTGCAATAACCTAGACGTTTACATTGTCTTGGCACTAGTACCCCTTGTGTTTTGGTCACCATGCTTTACAACAGAATTTATACTGAACTAATAGAAGCGCATTAAAATAAATGATGTGCAGCATCTTAGTGTGTGTTCAGTGGCTCGGTTCTGCCCAACTCTTTGTAAACCTGCAGACAGTATTCCTCCAGGCTCTTCTGTCCTCTACATTGGCAGGAGGATTCTTTATGTATGTGCCACCTACTGTGTATATTCTAGGTTTAAAAGAATCCTTGACCAATTTAATGCAAACAGTTGGTACTAAGCAAATGTCTTTCGAACCAGTGGTCATTATGGAAATGTGACTACTGCTCCCATTCTTGTGAGTAGAAGCATTCATTTCAATTGCACTCTTAAATCGCCTCTCATCTCTGTGGTCCCTGATGTTGCCTTTTCTACTCTGCTGTCATCAATATCCAATCTATATTGCATGAGGACCACAAGACCAATGTTCTGTCATTATCCTGAGGAGTGGTTAGGCAATGCATCACAGTATTAGACAGTCATGGCTTTTAGGAATTGATTTTAATATAGTTCTGATTTTAATAGAAGTTGATCTTTATTTTCAGAATTAACTTCAGCTAGTTTTGCTTGTGATTTACTGTTGCACAGGAAATTACTTTCTTCAGAAGCTATAGTTTTGGAAGTCAGGCATGAAATGGTATATACTAAAGCACTTTGAACTTGTAAAGCAATACACCAATATTAATTGTTATCATTATTGATTTTTGAGGCTGTGCCAAATGTTGCAGACTATTTTAGTCACCAACATTTTTTTCCAAAATAATTCATAATCACAGACAGGCAAATTATACCAGCTAGGTGTGTCTACTGTAGAGAGGAACTCAGAAAATAAATAAAACAAATTAAGAAAATTTTCATTTATAATGCTAAATCATGCAAATAGTTACTTTATTTGTGTATTATAACAACAAAGGAAGATTTCATTTAATATATGTTTTCTATGTGAGGCTTGCCTGGTGGCTCAGAGGTTAAAGCGTCTGCCTGCAATGTGGGAGACCTGGGTTTGATCCCTGAGTTGGGAAGATCCTCTGGAGAAGGAAATGGCAATCCACTCCAGTATTCTTGCCTGGAGGATCCCATGGACAGAGGAGCGTGATAGGCTACAGTCCATGGGGTCACAAAGAGTGGGACATGACTGAGCAACATCACTTTCACTTTCCATGTGAGGCACTGTTTCATATGGTTATTTATTAATCCTTTCTACAATCATGAAATAAATACTATTGTTAGCCTCTTTTACAGAAGAGACACCAAAGCTTGGAGAAATGAAGTAAACTAGCCAGTTATATGACTGAACACAGCAATCTAAACTCAAAGCCTTCAGTGTTAAGTACAAATTAGTTCATTTATCCAATGTTACTTGTTAACCAACTGCTATATTCCAGGCACTTTGCTTTTTGCAGTCTAAAGTTTCATGATGTTGTAGGTGGTATGCCTTTTTTTCTATTTATCCTGCCTGAGAATAGGGGATGTTTCAAGCATCTGGATCAGTGTCTTTCTTGAACTGAAAATTTCTCAGCTCTTTTATTCACCAGATAGTGTCTGTCTCATCTTCTCTTAACTCCCCTCTGGGAATCTAACATATCCTAAAATTTTATAATTTTATCCTGTAGATCTTACTGTCTTGTCTGTGCTATATATCTTTACCTTTTCCTCTATATTTTCCTTCATTTTATTTCTCTATGTTTTATTCTAAATCATTTTTCTGATCTATGTCATTGGTGTTTTATGCTCTTTTAAATCTATCTGTTGTATTTTAATCTTAATTTTTGAAGTTTTCTGAAAAAAATTTAAACTAAGTTTTTATCAACTCTTCTATGTCACTTTTTTATAGCTCCTATTCCTTGCAACTATTTTCAAACTTGCCTTTTAATTCCCTAATAGTGGCAGGGGTAGTTTCAGTATCTCTGACAGAAAATTCCAATATCTGAGGTCTGTAGATTTTTTTCTTCTGACTGATGTTTCTCCTGGTATTCACTCGTAGTTTCCTCAGATATTTAATCATGGAGATTCCTTGAGGTCTATAATGGAAGTGCCTTCCTCCAGATAAATATATGTTGATTTCTGCCAAACACCTAGTGGCACTATCTGCTGCTGCTGCTGCTGCTAAGTCCCTTCAGTCGTGTCCGACTCTGTGCGACCCCACAGACGGCGGCCCACGAGGCTCCGCCGTCCCTGGGATTCTCCAGGCAAGAACACTGGAGTGGGGTGCCATTGCCTTCTCCAATGCATGAAAAGTGAAAAGTGAAAGTGAAGTCGCTCAGTCCTGTCTGACTCTTAGTGACCCCATGGACTGCAGCCCACCAGGCTCCTCTGCCCATGGGATTCTCCAGGCAAGAGTACTGGAGGGGGGTGCCATTGCCTTCTCCAGTGGCACTATCAAGAACCATCACAAAAGCAGTGTATAGTAGAGGCAGCAAATTCCTAAAAGAATCAGCAATCACTTTTCTAAAATAGGTTGTTTTCCTCCTTCCTTTTCTCATCTGTTCTGTGATCTGCCACATCAGCCCTCACTGCAGATCTCAAGAAGCAGAGAATGAAAGGATAAAGTCATGGTTGCTCTTGACTCACTTGCCCTTTGAGATCTGGGGCCTTTTGGGGACCCAGCTTAACATAAGTAGGCTATCCTTTTGTAGGGCTTCCCAGGTGGTGCCAGTGGTAAAAAAAAACCCACCTGCCGATGCAGGTAGACATAAGAGACATGGGTTCAATCCCTGTATTAGGAAGATCCCACTCTAGTATTCTTGCCTGGAGAATCCTTTGGACAGAGGAGCCTGGTGGGCTAAGGTCCATAGGGTCACAATGATTGGGACATGACTGAAGTGACTTAGCACACGTGCACACATGTTCTTTTACAATCCCTTACTTGAAGAGTCTGCCAAAACTATAGGTCTAATGTGACAAAATACGAAATACCCATGAGTCAAAAGTAAGTTAAGTGCTCCATGCTTTTGTAGAATGTCACTTTTCTTCAATTTTATCCTGTAGATCTTACTATCTTGTCACCTCTTAGATGCTTTTACAAAAATCCTTTTGATGTGAATTTTTGTTGTTGTTTTCAGTGAGATTTCTCTGAATAATGTGACCTTTATTGAACCATTCAGCATTCAGTAATGTAGCCATTATTGAACATAGAGGTCCTATAAATAACAGCTGCTGCTGATGCTAAGTCACTTCAGTCGTCTCCGACTCTGCGACCCCATAGACAGCAGCCCACGAGGCTCCTCTGTCCACGAGCCTCTCTAGGCAAGAACACTGGAGTGGGTTGCCATTTCCTTCTCCAATAAATAGCAGGGACAAGGTCTTTTTCCTAATGGAAATTGCATCCTAGTCAGACAATCATATTCAAAAGAAGTAAAAAGACAAAGTGATTCTGAGATGTGATTTAAAACTCGAAGTAAATAGACAAGGAGCTGAGATACATATTAGTGCAGGGATGCAAGCAATGGGCGCTTTGTGTAATAGCTTACTATTTTTCTTAAATTTAAAGGAAATTGGAAAATCAACAGTAACCTACAAAGGAATTTAAAATTACATATAAATTAGAGTTAAATTAAATACCTTGTGACAAATGGCTTAAGCAATGTAGGATTAGTGTACAATAGCAAGAGGTCTGAATTGGGAAAGGGGTTACGTGGATTGATCCCTCCTGTCATTTACCTGCTGAGTTATCTTAGGGAAGTCATCTAACCTATTCAATTCAGTCACTGATTAATTTAGTTAGATTTGGTTATCTATAAATACTAGCTACTCTGTTTTGTACTGGATGGATGGAGTGGTCAGGGGGAGTGAGTGTGAAGGTGGGCAAAGAGTCATTCCTGAACTTTCTGCAACTTCCTGGAACTCATATAATGTTAAAAAGAAACTGTACTCATAAGATTTCATGTCAGTGAAACTGAATTCTAATCTCAATTCTGTAGCTTGTTTGACCTTGAATCAACCAAAAGCCCCACTAGCACAGATTGAGGCAATGGCATGGGGCTCCCCAGAACATTAAGTGTTCTGTGGCTTTTTCCTTTCACCCTCCCCCCGACCCACTCACACTTCAGGCTGTCATAGAACAAGAGAGGAGGGGAGTTCTGAAACTTCATTCTGAAATCCATCAGATTTCTGCTTTCATCCATTCTAACAGTGGGATTCCTGTAATGTTTCCTGATCATAAACAATAGTGCAGCTAGCAAGCATTTGAAAACCTGCTGGTTTGTTTGTTTGTCAAAAAAAGGTAAAAGGTTTTTGAACCTATGTATGACTGGTTTTCATTATGGTGATGAAAGAATGATGAGGGAGCGGCAGAATTATTGCAAAGGATTTTCACATGGAGGCACGTACCAAACATTAGCCATTGGCAGAGGTCTTAAGCAAAGGGGAAATATCATACACACACACCACACACACACACACACACATGCAATCATGCACGTGTGTATGTATGTACATATAGATAAAATAGAGAAAAAGACTGTTAATCCATGCATATTCATGCTATTTTGATTTGTAAAATACAGATAATTCATGTCCATCCAGTACAATACTACTATTAGTACAATAGGTATTAATGTGAAAAATAAATGTCCCCTTCCTATCACATTCATTTCAAGGTTTTGTATATTTTTACAAAATTTTGCATATTCTTTGCAACAGATTTGTGTAGCTTTCTGTACATAAATGGGGTTATACTGTATGTTCCATGGAGCAATTTGATGTTTTCTCTTATGTCTTGGACATTTTTCTATATCAGTATATATTGATCTACCAGCTTCTTTTTTAGTACTGTGAAGTATCTCATTATGTGAATCTAGCGTAATTTATTTAACCAATCTACTATGGATGGACATTTATGTTTTCAGAACCTGCCTTCAGTTGTTTTGCTATAACAAAGGCTATCACAAACGGCCATTACACTACCAGTTTTGACTAGATGTGCAAACTGCTTTAGCAGCTGCTGCGTCTTGTATTTTCTCAATCATGAGATAATTCAAGTACAAATACTCTTGAACATTTTTGACACTTAAAGAAGATCCTCATGCTAAAATCATTTGGTAACTACTGAATTAGAAATTTGTTTTAAGCTTTAGTTTAGCATATGCTGTTTTGAAGTAGAACAGGCAATCAAATTTGTTAACAAATGAGATAAATGAATGCCCTTATCTGAGACTCACTGAAATTGATTCATTGATGCAGCAAACTCGTTGTCTGAGCACTGACTCTGTGTTCAGAATTGGTGATACATGAATAAGATCTGGTCCTGTGCTTGTTGCACTTGTGGGAAAAACAGTCATGCTAACATAAATTGCAGTACAATGTAGCAAGTGCTATTACAGGAGAGCTGGCCTGTGACTTTGCTGTTTTAATGTAAACACTGAAAATGATGAACCAAAGCCACTGCTCTCTCTACCAGTGCAATGACTGCAAGTATGCAGTCATTCTTCAAGCATTTTCAGCAACTGTTCAGTGTTTTCTGCAGAAACAAAAAACAAAAGTGAGAGAATTTGGCAAGCAAGTTTCAGTTTTCATGTACTTTGTGATACTTTTCTATCTGTGGCTCACATATCTTTTCCTCTAAAATAAAGGCAGGAGTTATCTTTCTACTCTTACCTCTCTAGAAAGTTCTCTGCAACTTTATTTATCTTTATGTGCTCTTTGAATATAGCAGTGTTGATCCTTGCAGAAGTCTGTCTATGAAAGAGTCAGACTAACGCTTGACAATTCCACCGCATACTTCACTCTGTCCACGTTGAAAGCTATTTAGTGACTTCTCTCTGACCAAAAGATGCCTGTTTGGATACTTTTTCTGGGAAGGAGAAATAGAGACTATCTAGAAACAAGTATTTTACTGTTATCAGTGAAGCTTAGGGATGCATCTTAAATAATAATGATAATATAAACTACAGTACCTATCACTTATTGAATTCTTACCACTGTAGTAAGTGTTTTATTTACTATACTAGTCACTTTACATACATCATCTTATTTAATTTCCATAGCACTCATTATCTCCAATTTATTCATCAGAAGCATGATGCAGGGGAGAGAGTAACTCACAAAGTTGTATATACTGCAAATACAGAGCCAACCCTTAAATTCAGATCTGTTTGATTCTATTACGCATACTTTCAACCATTATGCAACACTTCTACAAATTAGAGGTTGTTTTCAAATCTGAATATTTCTAAACCATGTGTCAAAGCACCAAATACATACCTCTTGTCCTACACAACAAACCACCCCCAGACCAAAAACAAAATCCCTGAACTTAAGAAGAAACTTCCTGCCTGTATTGCAATGAATAAAAATAAAGCTTATTTTTAGGGAGAGGGTTTTGAATATATTTGAGATATTTAAGTTTTATACCTACCTTCCCATATAATTTTGCAGCTTTAGGGGCTTTATGGATACTAAAGTCTCATCTATTTTTACCAATTTCTACTAAATTATGCTGGAGGAGCAAGCTAATGCTAACAAAGAAGCTAGCTTGACAGATAAAGCCCCCAAGGAAGCAAAAAAAAGTTATCTACATTAGAGGAGTATTAGTCTAATCCTACATCCCAAAATGCCATACTTGGATTAACCAATCTTTCTTAGATAAGCAGGATATAAATTAGTAGTGGAAGGCTTGGCCCAACCTCTCTGCTGGAAGCATATTATTAAGAGACCATGCCCAAAAGTATTAGGGAGATACGTGTTAGACTACAGTCTTAAAATCCAGTGGGAAGGAGCGCCAACTGGCACAGTTTCATTTTATTAGTTCAGCCTCTCTTGCTTATATAATGTGGTGGGAGCAAAACCACTTATGTTTCATAAAGTCAGCCATCTAGTATAGATCATGCCTATCCCAGAGTTAGAAACCTTTTGAAAAATCTTGCTATAATAAAATCTATCTCACTGTATCGATCCACATTGTTATTCTGAAAATGTACATGTATAGTTTTTGTGCCCCATCCAACTGAATCATGCTTCTTTGGTAAAACTGCTTTCCTCTTTTATTGTTTGTACACATTTTTTTGATTGTCTGATAACATTTGCACATGGGAGTGTAAATTTCAACCATGTTGATGTTTCCATATAGTTATAAGTTCCAGCTGTTAGTCCTTTTCTTTCCAGTGGAGATCTAACATTACAAAGGAAGAAGAGAGGCAGAAAATTATAAATATATATAAATAATATACTCTCACAGAGAAGAAAAATTGGTAAAAATTCTATTAACCATCATATTTTTAATAAATCAGAAATTCTCAGCAAGCAATATGTAAATACTTTTAGTTATCTCTATCATTTTGGGGTGGGGGAGGAGATCAGTGATTAAAACCTGATATGAAGAAAGTTCAGCTATAACACAAAACTTCATGCTCCTGGAAAGTCACTGTACTTGTGGAGAATTTCATGAAAATCATTCTCTTGAAGTTTAAGAACATTCATAAAATAAGCATCAACTATTTCATAGGTGAGCCCCTTGGTAGCTAACCAGTCTCTACTCTTGTGGTTCTCTATATGAAATCCATGCTAGCTTAAGTTTTGGGAAGAAAAAAAGGATTATACAAGTTGCTTCTATTTTTTTAATTACTTAAGAGTTTTGGTCTGTTTATCAGAGGGAAGAACCACCAATGAGAGGCCTGTATGATTCAAGAGATAGGAAGATGCTGTTATCTACCTCCAGCATTAAAATCCTTATAAATTCATCTAGCCAAAGTTTAAAATTGAAGAGAGCTGTGCCAACTGGATGCATAAGAATAGCAAATAAAAATTCTACCCATTATAATAGATGTAAATCAATTGACCAACTAATAATCATACTATTCCATTATATATATATATTTGTACTTAATATATATATATATAAATATATATATATACACTAGTAAATATATATAGTATATACTATATCCTTCTCATTTTGAAAGTCTCTATTAGATGAGGGTAATTGATTTTTGAGAATTATTTTAACCAACTTCAGGAGATATCTTAGTTGTCCAATGAAGTAATTAAGCAGCATAATTTTCAGCTACTGGCTCAAATTCACTGTGCACTTGTGGACTGTGTGTTTAGAGCAATAAAACCCACATAATTTTCTCCCATTTTTAACTTTTAAATTTAAAATAAAATAAACTCAAATATATTTTATGCTTCAATTTCTATAAATACCTACCTCTAAAATAATCACAATCAACCATAGAGAAAAAATGATAACTAGACTTTCTCTCTAAAGGGTTAAGAACAGATTTCTTCCTTTCCTTTTCTTTTTTTGCAATTCCAATAGTTGTAAGCTGCTGCTGCTAAGTCGCTTCAATAGTTGTAAGCTGCTGCTGCTAAGTCGCTTCAGTCGTGTCCGACTCTGTGCGACCCCATAGAGGGCAGCCCACAGGCTCCTCCATCCATGGGATTTTCCAGGCGAGAGTACTGGAGTGGGGTGCCATTGCCTTCTCCCAGTTGTAAGCTAAACAGATACAATTGGCAACAAAGAACTTAGATGACTCTGTTTCTTTCAAAACAGGTAATTAGATAGGTTTATCTTTCTTCTTATTCAAATGCCATTACAATCTAGCCTCTTTATTTAAGCTAAATGAGAAGATGACTATCTCCCTATCAATAGAGTTATGATAGGATCCTCAGTGTTTTTCTTAGCCTGGTGCTTTTCCCATTGAGTGTGTCATCCACAAAAAGACTACACAGTGTCTTTGGGAAATTGAGGTCAGAAAGGAATATGCCACTCTGCCTGCCAGGCTCACTACTATGTTATTTCACCTGCTGGGTACAGAAACTTTTCTCCAGAGTTCAACAAAAAAAAAAGTGCTGCCTTGATTAATCACATACGAGTTCCTGCACTCAAGGGTCACTGGGTGATGATTCACCAATACACAACAAGAGAATCCACCATATAAAGGTGATATTACTGCTGCCATCAACCCTCTGGCATACATTGTTCTAACCTACATGTTCTAACCACAGCCAACTTGTTTTAATAAGACTACAAACAGAGACTCAACTCAAAACTGCAAAAACTACTGTAAAAAGTAAAAACTTTCCTGTTAAACTCCCTATCTCCCTTTGAAACAAAATAACTCGGGTTTTTTTCCAAGTCAATCTTGTTTTCCCCATTTTCTTCAGATTCCTTAGTATTATCTTTTCATACTACTTGAAACAACCATGGCACATGTTGTCCATAGAGCATTACTAGTCACACGGCTTGCACCATATCACCAGTATGTTACAGGTCTTTATTTGATTTAATCACCACCACTACCTCCAAAGTGCTCGTTAAAAGCCTGTGACTTTCATTTATTCATTGAAAATCATTTATTGAGTGATTATCACACTCTATCCTGCATACATTTTTAGGTATCAGAAATAAAATCTTGAACAAACCAGAAATAATTATTACATTCATAGAGTTTTCAGTGGAGTGGGAAAGACACTCATATTTCAAGCAATCATTTTTAAAATGTGTAATGAAAGTATGACATGTATAAGATACAAAGGTTCACTCAGTTGAGGGAAGATTCAAATAACTGCTTCATCTACTCAGGGAAATCAGGGAAGATGCTGTTGGTAACAAGCAATTAATTCCAGAATAATAAAGATAGAAAATAAAAATTAAAAATCTAGTGGAATTTGCATGACCTTTAATGATAAATCAAATCTCTTATGATTATACAATGGAAGTGATAAATAGATTTAAAGAACTAGATATGATAGACAGAGTGCCTGATGAACGGTGGACAGAGGTTCGTGACATTGTGCAGGAGATAGGAAAAAGACCATCCCCAGGAAAAAGAAATGCAAAAAACCAAAATGGCTGTCTGAGGTGGCCTTACAAAGAGCTGTGAAAAGAAGACAAGCAAAAAGCAAAGGAGAAAAGGAAAAACATTCCCATTTGAATACAGAGTTCCAAAGAATAGCAAGGAGAGAAAAGAAGCCTTTCTCAGGGATCAATGCAAAGAAATAGAGGAAAATAATAGAATGGGAAAGACTAGAGATCTCTTCAAGAAAATTAGAGATACCAAGGGAATATTTCATGCAAAGATGGGCTCAATAAAGGACAGAAATGGTATGGACATAACAGAAGCAGAAGATATTAAGAAGAGGTGTCAAGAATACACAGAAGAACTGTACAAAAAATACCTTCACAACCCAGTTAATCATGAGAGTGTAATCACTCACCTAGAGCCAGACATCCTGGAATGTGAAGTCAAGTGGGCCCTAGGAAGCATCACTACAAACAAAGTTAGTGGAAGTGATGGAATTCCAGTTGAGCTATTTCAAATCCTGAAAGATGATGCTGTGAAAGTGCTGCACTCAATATGTCAGCAAATTTGGAAAACTCAGCAGTGGCCACAGGACTGGAAAAGATCAGTTTTCATTTCAATCCCAAAGAGAGGCAATGCCAATGAATGCTCAAACTACCACATGACTGCACTCATCTCACATGCTAGTAAAGTAATGCTCAAAATTCTCCAAGCCAGGCTTCAGCAATACATGAACCATGAACTTCCAGATATTCAAGCTGGTTTTAGAAAAGGCAGAGGAACCAGAGATCAAATTGCCAACATATCCTGGATCATCAAAAAAGCAAGAGAGTTCCAGAAAAACATCTATTTCTGCTTTATTAACTGCCAAAGTCTTTAACTGTGTGGATCACAAGAAACTTTGGAAAAGTCTTCAAGAGATGGGAATACCAGACCACCTGACTTGCCTCTTGAAAAACCTGTAGGCAGGTCAGGAAGAAACAGAACTGAACATGGAACAGATTGGTTCCAGATAGAAAAAAGAGTATGTCAAGGCTGTATATTGTCACCCTGCTTATTTAACTTCTATGCAGAGTATATCATGAGAAATGCTGGGCTGGACGAAGCACAAACTGAAATCAAATTGCCAGGAAAAGTATCAAGAACCCCAGATACGCAGATGACACCACACTTATGGCAGAAAGTGAAGAAGAACTAAAGAGCCTCTTGATGAAAGTGAAAGAGGAGAGTGAAAAAGTTGGCTTAAAGCTCAACATTCAGAAAACTAAGATCATGATATCTGGTCCCATCACTTCATGGCAAATATATGGGGAAACAGTGGAAAAAGTGAGACTATTTTTTGGGCTCCAAAACCACTGCAGATGGTGATTGCTGCCATGAAATTAAAAGATGCTTACTCCTTGGAAGGAAAGTTATGACCAACCTAGATAGCATATTAAAAAGCAGAGACATTACTTTGTCAACAAAGGTCTCTCTAGTCAAGGCTATGGTTTTTCCAGTGGTCATGTATGAATGTGAGAGTTAGATGGTGAAGAAAGCTGAGCACTGAGGAATTGATGCTTTTGAACTATGGTGTTGGAGAAGACTCTTGAGAGTCCCTTGGACTGCAAGGAGATCTAACCAGTCCATCCTAAAGGAGATCAGTCCTGGGTGTTCACTGGAAGGACTGATGTCGAAGCTGAAACTCCAATACTTTGGCCACCTGATGCGAAGAGCTGACTAATATGAAAAGACCCTGATGCTGGAAAGATTGAGGGCAGGAGGAGAAGGGGACAACAAAGGATGAGATGGTTGGATGGCATCACTGACTCAATGGACATGAGTTTAGGTGGGCTTCGGGAGTTGATGTTGGACAAGGAGGCCTGGCCGGCTGCAGCTCATGGGGTCACAAGGAGTTGGACACAACTGAACAACTGAACTGAACTAATGATAACACGTCTAGTTCCCATATCAAATATAGTGTTACCATCAAATAGTTCAATAATTGGTACTCTTGAAAAAGAAGAGTGAACTTCCAGAAAAAAAAAAAAAGTTTTATGTACACGTTCAGAATTTTGATTTTGTAATTTGGTAACTTATCTACCACTCGTTTTATATCTACTGAGATTGCAGATATAAAAAGTCTTGGGTCTTTGATTTTTATCAGAAGAGCATATTAAAGCGTCTTATTCAGTAGTTAACAGTTATTAGATAGACCTTAGACCTCATCATTCTCACTCACTTGAGCACAATGAGGCTTGTGAATCCAGCATATAGAATACCAACCCTTTCCCTACGACCTACTAGATGTATGATTTTAGACAAATTGTAGCAACTTTTGGTCCTACTATTATCCAGGAGGAGAATTAGAATTACTCTTCCTTTACCTTTATTTCCTCCTCTGGTTCTTCCATTAAAATATCATCTGTCTCTACTCTCTTCTCACTCATGGCACTCTCATTAATTCCTTCTAATGGACAGATTTGTGACATCTTCTTATTTTTAATTTTATTAAAATAGACTAGCAGACAAACTAAGATTACTATAAAATACAGTCTTGCATATTGACTGAATTGAAAGTAAACATGGCTTTAAAAAGATTCTAACAGTCCATTGTTATAGTCTATGATGATTTCAGACATTCTTTAATAGTGCTGAGACTTCACTACTTGTTCTAAATTGTTCCTTGTCTTCTCGACATAGAAATTACTGTTAGTTTATACCACAGAGCACACAAATAGCATTGAATTTTATGATGGTTCAGTAACAAGCCTAAAAGCATATGCAAGTATTTTCTGAAGAATGCCTGTCTGTAATGAGGAGCCTGAACACTCAAAACTAAATTTCACTGAAATACCATCACTGAACACCACAAGAAAGTTGGAAGACCGAAGTCTTGTTTTGGCGTTTCCCCATGATTCTGTGTCAACTTAGAATTTGATTATCTATTTTGGATAAGACAAGACCTGGATTCAAATATACTTCCACACATTCAGAGTACTATTTGAGATACTGAAATGCAGTGCAAGATATTGAAGTAAAGTAATATATACACTTTCAACAAAATATCCCACATTCTCAAAGTAATACTAGAGGTTTTTTCATAAGACTTTTTGCAACTTCCCAATAGGTTAACAAAATCAATTGGGTAATCTCCTCCCCTTCCCACAAAAAAGTCATTGTGGAGTCATGATTATGGCAGTAAGTGAATTATTTTTATATATAACACTTTTATTTCATTTCCTCCTAAAATCCAATAAAATGTTATCTCCTCCTGAAATGTTATAAAATTTTTGTCCTTTTGAAAAAGATTATAATTATTCTGAGGTTTCAGACACATATTTAATCTCTTAGTAGAAAAACTTTCCATATTTACTATAATTATCTTGAGAAAGTTTGAGGGGAGAGTTTAAAAAATTTACCCATACATTAAACAATTTTGAATATTGCTCCCTTCTGTGAAGCATAGACCAAGAGGAAACAGTCTCTCAACTGCAGTATAAAAGATTTAGGCTAGAGAGAAATGGCCCCTGGTAGTTTTAACATTATGGAATTTATTTTTATCAGTGTAAATCGCAGACCCCCTGTGTTAAGGGCTTCACAACAGAATTTTCACCTTTCAAATACAATTTATGTTTAACACTGTTTTGAGGTAAGGTGGGAACAGAGTGACGCCTCAGCATCTTTTGATCCCTCACCTTGAAGAACTACACGGGGATCATAACAGCCCCAATCTTGAGTGAAGTGGAACCAATTTTGCTAAAACATCTGAAATATACTCTTCCTAAATAGTAACACCTGGTCATGCAGAAAGTCCCAAGAAGTCTTTTTTCCCAGGAGATTCTCCAACCCAGGTTTTTGTTACCCTAGAGGCTTAGGTAATACAGCTCGGGTCAGAGAAACACAGCCCAAGATCCAGCCACTGGGCTGATCTTTAAATAGAATTGCTTCTCGGACTCTCCTCACTCTCAGGTTTGGAATACACTGCGATTTCAACCATTTCTACTGATGTTTTTCCAGTAATTAAAAATAACAAACGACATTGTTGTCTGAGAGGAGTTACGCTCTCTGTGGTAGATGCCACCAGAGGCTGAAAATCACTGACTTTGGGGAATGCAGGACTCTGCTCCCCAATCAGCAACATCTGTGATTTGAAAAGGGGGCTCTCGAGGTTAAAACCAATTTAAGCTTGTCAGTCTCTAGGCAAATGTTGTGGAATTTTCAGAAATGGCTTGTGATGAGGGCCATGTAAATGAAAATATGCTCAATCAACCTTCTGCTTTGGATTGTTGAGATCCAAACACTGGAATTTTTAAATTTTTAGTTATTTATTACTGTTTTGCTGTGTTTGTTTTTGGTTGCATTTCACGTCAACTCCTTAAGCCTTGCCTGGTGTCACTTAAAGAAATGTACACGTCTGTGAGATGTGTTTTCCTCCCGTTTCAAGAAATCTTCATGGAAGGGAAGTTCATTGCTACCATCTGTACTTGGTTTAAGAGAGCTTTGATTAATAAGGACCACCCTATTGTTCATTTGTTTGACATGTGGAAATATTTGTAATTCGTTCCTAGTGAGAGAGATTTCAGAAAGGACCTGGTTTGACTTTCAAACCCACGTTGCCAATGAAAACCAGCCTCCTGAATCCGAAGGTCAGTGGGGAACAAGCAAAGGTGTTTTATCCTCCCCTCACCCCTCCTGCAAACACCAACACCTGTTAGAAGTGAGGTTGAAATGATCCTGTTGGAACTCAGAGACCCAATTCCAGCCTGAAAGAGGCTCTGATGTATGGTGTATAATGAGAGCTGGAGACTGCCCACTGCTACACATCATTATCATTCAGATCATGAAAGAAAATGAAATGGCTCAAGCAGATAACAGCTGTTTTTATTCTGCTTTTCAAAGATTCTCTTAAACAACCTGATCTCATTGCTTTTATTTAAGGGTGAACACCCAATTGTAAACATAGGAGAGATGCATTCTCATGATGTCAGTAATAAAAACATGTATAAAGCAGCATGTGTATTCTGGAAAGCTAACTAACCATTAAAGCCAAGAAACATAGTCTGGCACAAATCTTATTATGTGTCCAAGAGGACTTGATGGTATGAACATAAGAAAATGTAATGAAACAGCGGGAAGGAGAAGAGAAGGGAAGGGAAGGAGCCAGAGGGTTGGGGTGCACAGTTTTTATATCTATGATATGTTAGCAAAATTACAGAGAGGCAAAGCTGCCAAGATCATCTGAGAAAAGGGCTAGCATAGCACTGGAAACACAAGCAATTTGGTTTCTGTTTCTCTGTATAGTATAATACAAAATCATCTTTTTACATTTTTACCTTTTAGTTACAAATAATGAGGCTGCTACACAAGACACACACAAGAAAAAGGAAGAGGCCTAGTCTCCCTTTTTTCAGGACTTCACATCCGATTTGGGGCAATGTACATCTATTGTGTTTGTAATTGCTGTAATCATTATCATAAGCATTCACTGTAGCTTGCTTGAGGAATTCAGCACTATTAATTGCTCACCAAAATTTTATAAAAATAAAATTGTTTGCAACTGAATTTTGACAGAGTAAAGCTTATACAAAGTCAGTGTGATCAATACTCATCATAATTATTTATCTTTGCAAAAATATAACAAAATTTAGGCAATCTCTCCTAGATGTATGATGACAAGGTGTGTTTTTAATGGTTTCTTCTGATTTCAATATAACAGGTAGTATCACCCTTTATGAAATGGATCATATGTATTAATTAAAGTAGAAAGAAATTATTCCCATACTCAACTTGATAATAAAAATTTTGTAATTTATAAAATAAAAATTTCTGAGAAAAGCATATATATATACATATATAAATGCATATGTAAAGTTTACACCTAATGTTGGTTTATGAGCCATATAAATTATTACATTAAACCAAAATATGTGTCCAATAAGCAATTTAAAATTGGGAATCTGCCATTTATGGGTTAAACTCATGCTTCAAAAAAAAAAAAATAGAAGGCATAAAAATGTCATCTCCATAGATTTGCTGCTAAAAAAATTCCTGTTCACCTGTGAATAAAATACAACTGCCCCCAAGGGTGTGCAATTTTACAAAGGCAAATTAATCTCTTACCTGCCCAATCCTCAAACTATAGTGTATTTCAAAATTGAGCAATATAAACCCCTGAATATGAGATTGTTTTAGATAGCCCTGCTAAAGGAAAACTATAATGCATAGTTTGAGGCCCTAAATTATAGCTGGATTTTCTGCTCTTAGTCCTTCATTAGTCTATGTGGAAGGGGCCAGGGAAATAAAGTAGCAGCATCTTGTACCATTATATGACTTTGTATTTCTTTGAATCAAGTAGGAAATGATGTGGAGACTCATGCTGTTTTGAAATGGCATTCTCAGTTCTGCTAGGAACAACGTTCAGACTAAATTGCAAAAAATGTTCATCAGTGTGAAAAATGCCGCTTCTATGGACTTGTGTTTAAATATACCAGTAGTGTGTGTGTGCGCGCACAGGTAATCATTCCTAATGACTTTAATACTCTCTAGGATTCTATTCATTGTGGACCATGCCTCTGTTAGTTTTTCATTTTTGAATTACCTGAATTCTAAACCTCTTTTCTTTTTCTTTCCTCCTAAGCACCAGAGTAGGGTCATTCTCCTGCTCCCTGGTATATCTACAACTCAAATACAAGTGCAAATAAAAGGAGATTATAAAGAAGACACCCACCACCCTGAAGAGAAACACAAAAAAACATAGATTTATATTGATTAGCTGCTCTAGATATCTGATGAATAAGTGGCTTTAAGCAATTGACCAAAATAAATATTTTGAATCTGAAAATATATCCTGAAACACAAGAAGCTGCATGGGTTAGGCAGCTTGGCCAGACCCAGAGTATAGCTCTGAAATTCAGAGGATTTTTCTTTTTATGGCACATTAGATAGCTTCGTGGCTATGAAACATGAATTTGGATACCAAATGAATAACAAGTTTGAAGGATGAGCACCGAATGACTTTAAACATCTATGAAGTGAAAATATCCCTGAACCAAAGCATGCTACTGTGTTGAAAACCATTACTGTTACTGATCATTTTCTTGCTTTAGATAAAGTATATCTCTTCTCATGAGAGCAGGTGTACTGATGGCTTTGTGAATCGTCATTCATCAAATCACAAATGGACATGCACACCCCTTTCCGGTAAATCCACACAAACAAAAATCACAGCTTCTTAACATCACAGAGAAGAAAATCTGTGATTTGTTACCAAGGAAGGATACATTTTACTTCTCCAGGATTTGTAGTAGTAATCTGAAATCAAGTGAACAGAGATACTTTGCAAATCTGCCCCTATACTCCTTGCCTTTGGGATATTAATGGCTACAAAATGTTGAATGCATATTTGAACAGTAAGAAGAACCTGCTTCCCAAAGGGGAAAAAAATGGGAACAGACTCAGAGGTATAGTAAGTCAGTAGACAGGTCTAAAAAGCTCTGGACATCAGCACTTCCCAAAGCTAAGGGTATTGTAGGAGCTCTATATCAAAGTCAGCAAAAATGTATCATTTCATTATGACTTCCAGAACATGACTTGTTTTGCAAAGATATTTTTTACATTAGAATTCAATGATGCTAACAATTAGCATTATGTTATTGCCTTTTTTTTTGTTCTCACCATAGAATGTTTCACTAGCCAGTTTTTAAAAAAAAAGGTAAAAGAGAGGAAGGGAGATTTGTATTGAGACCAGGCATTGAATGTAGGTTTCTCTTTAAAGGATGGGGTAGAAAATGGCCAGCTTTCATAATGCTTATTTGATTTTGAAGAGCACTCTCACTCAAGTGTCATTTTTTCCTCCCTTTACTTTTCTTTTATTTGTCTCACTTTTCCTCCACACATCCATGATGCAGATTAGCACAGGCCTCCAAGCCCCAGGCATCAAAGGAATTAGGTCAGGCCCAGAAGAAATCAGGTTGCAGGCAAAAAAAATTTTAATAAAATAAAAGCTATGGTAGCATGAAACTTTTGTACTCCTTCAGGCAGACTTAGGAGCCTGGACTTAGATGTCAGAGTATTAAGAAATTGGTATGTGTAGAAAAAAGCAGTCAAGATGTTTGTAAGACCAAAGATTTTAATAGTATTAGCAATATGATATACAAGCTAACTTTATTTAAAGCTAGTCTGCATATGCATTGGTAGGCTGAGTTCTCAATCATAAAGCAGTATTTGCAATTAAAAGTAATTCCAGAAAAGATCTAGTGCAATATCTGTTTTCCAATAATTTATGTTTTTAAACTGTTTCATATGTCTTTTCCACCTGAGATTAGTGATATTTTAAAACCTATAGTATCTATCTACAGAAAATCCATTTTATGTTAGCATGTTTAATGCTTATTTATTCACATAGCATTATATAATCTGTTTTGGGGTTATTCTATGGGCAAAAAAGAAATATTTTATTTAAATGGCCATGCTTAGTTTATTCTCCAGATGACCATTTTAGTTACCATTATTACTGCCTCTGAAATGATTGGAGGAATAATTTTAATTCAACCTATCATATTATCCAAGGGCATTCTATGAATAGCTGCAAGGCAGAGCAAGTTCTGGCAAAGACACAAAGGCAGCCGATCAGAGTCAGCAATAACATTCAAGAGTGTTTTCCAGAGCTAGTGAATGCAGATGAGAATATTTATGTTATCTCTTAAACTGTAGGAAGTATTTTGAGAAAGATATATTTCACAATTCTTAGATTAGTCATGTATTTTCTAAGCATTTTAGAGGATATTTTTTTGGATGATGAAAAAACTCTTTGCATAATGCTAGTCACATTTATACATGTCATCCCATTTAGTCCCCTCAGATGCCCAGAAGGAATATGTTGGTGTCATTAGTAGTGCCGTGAGTGATAAAAAATTGAGTCACATGCATTAAGCAACATGACTAAGACTTCAGATTTCGAAAGTAACAGACAAAATCTAAGCTCAAGACATCTAACTGAAGTGCTAGTAGCTTCTCCACTTTGCTGCAAGCAGTTTTAAGTTTCAGAAAAGGTTAAATCTCTTTGGACTATGAATGTAGTAAATTTCAGTTTGTGATAGCTCTTATCCATCCCTTCAACCTGCTATTATTATCATCACTATTCTCATCAATAAGTGAATTTCAACAAAGGAAAATATTATCCTAACATACATTATTTTATGCCATATATAAATGAATGTTTCATGTAAAAATAAACTTAATATTCAGTAGAAGAAATATAGTATTATTTTCAAATATATTCTTTTATTCAGATTAAACTTTCCTTTTGTCCACGGTTTCCTTTCATGTATGAAATCTTTTAAGTTCTGTTTGTTTATTGATTTTATTGAATATTATAATTTCCTTGTTTTACATGTAGCTGTCCAATTTTCCCAGCATACTTGTTGAAGAAACTATCTTTTCTCAATTGTACATTCTTGCCTCTTTAGTCAGATTAATTGATGATAAGCATCTGAATTTATTTCTGTGTTGTCTATTATGTTCCATTCTTCTGTGTTTGTTTTTGTGCCAGTATCATACTGTTTTGATTACCATAGCTTTGTAGCATAGTCTGAAGTCAAGGACTGGACCCCTCCAGCTCTGTTCTTTTTTTCTCAAGATTGTTTTGGCTTTGGGGGATCTTATGTTACCATGCAAATTTTAAAATTATTTGTTCTTGCTATCATCAAAAAGAATATAAATAACAGATGTTAGGAAGGATGTAGGAGACAGGGGACTCTTACACACCATTGGTGAAGGGCTTCCCACATGGCTGAGTGGTAAAGAATCCACCTGTCAGTGCAGGAGATGCTAGAGACATGGGTTCAATCTGTGGGTCAGGAAGATCCCCTGGAGAAGAGAATGGCAACCCACTCCAGTATTCTTGCCTGGAAAATCACATGGACAGAGGAACCTGGCAGGCTACAGTTCAGGGGGTCACAAAGAGTTGGACACAAGTGAACATAGATGCGCTCACATACACTGTTGGGGGGGATATCAATTGGTGCAGCCAACGTGTTAAACAGTACAGAGATTTATCAGAAAACTAAGAATAGAACTCCCATATGACCTAGCAATTCTACTCTCGGGCATATATCTGAAAAAAATTAGTAACCTGAAAAGATACCTTCATGTCAATGTTTATAGAAGCACTATTTACAACTACCAAGATATGGAAGCCAACCTAAGTGTCTATCAACAGAGGAAGAGATAAAGAAGATATGGCATAAATCTATAGTGGAATACTGCTGAACCATAGAAAAGTATAAAATTTTGCCATTTGCAGCAGCATTGATGGACTTGGGAGGCATTACACTAAATAAAGTAAGACAGACAGAGAAAGACAAACACTGTTTGATATCACTTACATGTGTCCTACAAAAATATATCAAACAAGTGAATACAACACAAAATAAAGAGACTTATAGAGAACAAACTAGTGGTTAATATTGATGGAAAGGGACAGTATAGGAGTGGGGGAGTGGAGGCACAACTATAGAGTATAAGATAGGCTCAAGGATGTACTGTACAACACATGGGATACAGCAAATATTTGTAATAACTGTAAATGGAAAGTAAGCCTTTAAATTGTATAAGGATTTAATTTTTAGAAAAAGAGACGTATTATTCCCAATTTGAATGCAAGAAAATTGAGTCAGAAAAATGCTGAGTAATTTCCCCCAAGTTATCTGCTAGAAAGAAAAAGAGCCAGAATTTAGAAGTCTGGTTCAGAGACAGCACAAAAGTGAAAGTAAAAGTTGCTCAGTTGTGTCCAACTCTCTGTGAGTCCATGGACAATAGTCCATGGAATTATGCAGGCCAGAATACTAGAGTGGGTAGCCTTTCCCTTCTCCAGGGCCTCTTCCCAACCCAGGGATCAAACCCAGATCTCCCACTTTGCAGGAGGATTCTTTACCAACTGAGCCACAAGGGAAGCCCAAGAATACTGGAGTGGGTCAGTTCAGTTCAGTTCAGTTCAGTTGCTCAGTCATGTCTGACTCTTTGGCACCCCATGGACTGCAGCACGCCAGGCCTCCCTGTCCATCACCAATTCCTGGAGTTTACCCAAACTCATGTCCATTGAGTCAGTGATGCCATCCAACCATCTCATCCTTTGTCATCCCCTGCTCCTCCCACCTTCAATCTTTCCCAGCATCAGGGTCTTTTCATATGAGTCAGTTATTTGTATCAGATGGCCAAAGTATTAGATTTTCAGCTTCAGCATCAGTCCTTCCAATGAATATTCAGGACTGATTTCCTTTAGGATGGACTGGTTGGATCTCCTTGAAGTCCAAGGGACTCTCAAGAATCTTCTCCAACACCACAGTTCAAAAGCATCATTCTTTGGTGCTCAGCTTTCTTTATAGTCCAAATCTCACATCTGTACATGAATACTGGAAAAACCATAGCTTTGCCTAGATGGACCTTTGTTGGCAAAGTAATGTCTCTGCTTTTTAATATGCTGTCTAGTTTGGTCATAACTTTCCTTCCAAGGAGCAAACGTCTTTTAATTTCATGGCTGCAATCACCATCTGCAGTGATTTTGTAGCCCAAAATAATAAAGTCTGTCACTGTTTCCATTGTTTCCCCACCTATTTGCCATGAAGTGATGGGACCAGATGCCATGATTTTAGTTTTCTGAATGTTAGGTTTTGGTTTTACTCCTTTTGAGTTTGACATCAAAGATACCTTTGGATAGAAGTACCGTGTTACACTCTCGGGCTGAAACCTTCCTTTCCCTTCACCATTTGCCTGGCAGGTGCTACTTAAAGATTTGACCTCTGTTACCCCTACTAAATTTAGCAATAAAGACAGCATGAAATCTTAAACTTAACTGCCAATCATGAGTCCTACTTCAGAGTAGATATATCATCCTGGCCCTAACAAGGAACAGACCACATATTTCTAGTACCTTAATAGAACATACTGGAGTCTGTAGCCTATCCCTTCTCCAGGGGATCTTCCTGGCCTGGGAATCGAACCGTGCTCTCCTTCATTGCAGATGTATTCTTTACCAACTGAGCTATGAGGGAAGCCCAAAAGATAGCATATGTAACCACTAAATTCTGTTGTCTCCCGAGGTCATTGTTAACAGTGTCGTTATGGCCCATATGTGTGAAAGTGAATTGAAAGTGAAGTCACTCTGTCGTGTCCAACTCTTTGCGACTCCATGGACTGTAGCCTACCAGGCTTCTCCATCCATGGGATTTTCCAAGCAAGAATACTGGAGTGGGTTGCCATTTCCTTCTCCAGGAGATCTTCCCAAGCCAAGGATTGAACCCGGGTGTCCCGCGTTGTAGGCAGACTCTTTACTGTCTGAGCCACCAAGGAAGTCCATTGGCGGGTCTGTATAAACACCCAACTGGAGAAGGAAATGGCAACCCACCCCAGCATTCTTGCCTGGAGAATCCCAGGGACAGAGGAGCCTGGTGGGCTGCCGTCTATGGGGTCACACAGAGACATGGGACATGACCGAAGTGACTTAGCAGCAGCAGCAGCATAAACCCCCAACAGGGTTTCTGCCATAAGACTTACGAGGTCTCTGCAAAAGCACAGAGCATGGTTCCTCACTTGCTTCACACAGGACATGTTAGTCATTCACACAAACACACTGTAGAGTTAGTAAAATACAGCAGAAAACATGTTCGCTACGAGAACAGAGAACTGGAGTTCCAAGCATCCTTACCTTGTCCTGAAAGATCTTGGAAGAGCCCCCAAGATGAAAGGTTGCTCCTAAACCACAAAAGAAGCCAGGATATTTGGCCTCCAGAGGAGAAGAATTTAATCTAGTGCCAGTGATGAGGCTTGATCGCTCAGAGCTTTTGAATTTATTTAATGACTATATTGTGATTATAAAAGAATACCAATTATTAGGGACACATTCTGTATATACCATGCCTTTCATCAAACATTCCTTCGTCATTTACCCATTTCTTACTTATCTTTTAAGATTCAGCTTTGATGTTAGCCTACCCAGACCCACTAGTCTGATTTAGAAGCCCTTCTATTCTCACTGGGTAATGCTATCCTACTATCTATCACACTGTGTTGTATTGATATACTTTCTCTTCAACTAAACTCTAAGCTCCTTGAGGGAATGGTCTCTGTTGTCTGTGTCCTTCTATCACTAGTAATGGTGCTTGTCATATAGCAGGTACCCAAACCAGTAGGGTATATGAATGAATGGAAAAAAATAAATGATGTGTAAATACCTTGTTGGGATAGATGGATGACTGGATGAAAATTGGATGATGAATGGACAGATGGAAATATAAGAGATATAATAGCATATGCATATAGGAAATTCATGAGTCAGTCCAATGTGTGTGCCAGTTTAAATGAACAAAGCTTCTTGGACATAGTTATTAAAAATGATACTTTTTTAAACTGACTCATTTTCTGACTTGTTCTATAAATATCATTCTTTCCTCTATTGTTTCCCTGTAACAGCTGTGAATGGTAACTTGCAAGTTAGTGATAAATTTGCTCCTGGAAATTTTCTCCACTTTTTTGTTATATATACAATAAAGCTTTAATTTTACTCCTTTTAGGTTGGATATCCTAGGTACTTTTGGATAGAGACACTGTGTTACACCTCCGGGCTGAAACCTTCCTTTCCCTTCACCATTTGCCTGGCAGGTGCTACTTGAAGATTTGGCCTCTGTTACCCATACTAGACTTAGCAATGAAAGCAGCATGAAATCTTATACTTAACTGTCAATCGTGAATCTTCTACTTCAGAGTAGATATATCATCCTGGTCCTAACAAGAAACAGACCACATATTTCTAATGCCTTAATAGTATGCCATTCCAAGCACAAAATTTTATTTACCTATCTGGCCAAACAAGAAAAAATAATGGCCTGCTCATTAATAACCACAGTGTCATAAGATATATTAATTTCACTTTAAAAAAGACATGGAAACTGCAGGCTACCATCACAGATGCCTTTGTGATAACCATTTATGAATATAATGCTCTGCTAAGAATGTAGTTACTGAAGAGACATTTTGCCATGAAAGATTTGGAGTTTTTATAACTAGAGAAAAATTATCCACTCCTTTGAGTGTTGCATTAGACAATTACTAGTCAAAGCTTAAAAATGTAAAAGCGAGTAAAGGTTGGAATTTTACTTAAAGTCAGTAGTTCATTGATTTTTGTCAAGAAAAATCATGCACTAGATTTTTTTTACCTTATCAAACAGCTTCTCATTTGGGATGTGACTGACATTATTTTCCAAAATAATATCATTTATCCATTCATTATTTTGTCATGTATTTATAGAAAGTCCACCATTTGTCAGGCACTACCTGTAATATAGGGCTTCCCTATTGATTCAGTGGCAACGTTATCTGCCTGAAACACCGGAGCCACAGGAGACATGGGTTTGATTCATGGGTCGGGAAGATCCCCTGGAGAAGGGCATAGCAACCCACTCCAGTATTCCTGCTGGGAGAACTCCCATGGACAGAGGAGCCTGAAGGACCACAGTTAATAGAATCTCAAAGAGTTGGACATGACTGAAGTGACTTAGCACACATGCATGCAAGTGTAATGTAATTTTTGACTAGCAGTTAAATATTTTTTTCTCTATTATTGGATTTTTGCCTCTAATGACCTAGGACCTATGACTCTACAAACTAGCTAGGCAGAATCTTTAAACAAAATAATATTGGTAGCAAAATACACATGTGTGAGAATATGTTCATTAACAACCATAGCAATCCCTCAGCTTACATTGTTCTAAATAGTAAAGCTTTGAGTCAGCTAAAGAATATGTAAATTCAAGTTGTTGATGGTTGCTACTGAATGGCATGCCACCTTTTGGTATGTCAGTTAGAAAACATGCAAAATCTCCATTTGATTTTTGTTTTAATTTGTCTTAATCTGTCAAATATGTGTTTATAAAATCTAAGTGCTTCCACAGTAAGGGAGTGTGTGGGGGTGTGAGTGTGTGTGTATGTATAAATTTATATACGTATGGGCTTCCCTGATGGCTCAGTGGTAAAGAATCCATCTACCAATGCAGAAGTCGTGGATTTGATCCCTGGGCTGGGAAGAACCCTTGGAGAAGGAAATGGCAACCCATTCGAGTATTCTTGACTGAGGAAATTCCGTGGACAGAGGAGCCTGGCAGGCTACAGTCCATGAGGTCAAATCAGACATGATTTAGCTACTAAACAACAACAAATAAATAAATTAGCATAGTATATATATATTTAACTATGATATCTTATTTGCCACAGAAGTGTACCAAACCTATTTAGGATGCAACAGCAAGATGGAAAAGTGGAACCATGTAGCAATGAATTTTAAGAAGTTTGTGAAAGTGGCCTGAAGACCTATCAATCAATATACAAAAGTCTTTGCAGTTTTTAAAGGCTACCAACACAACATTTAAGCCAAATTTAAAATTACGAGTTGGAAATGTTTGTGGGTTATCAAAACATTCTTTACATCTGGCTCACTCTATGCTGTCTCATATTTTTTGCAAGTCCCATGGGATGCTTCCTAAACACACTTCACCTTTCTTTATTCAGTTTCAGGGTTGAAAGTGTCCCTTTAGCTCCTGGAGACAGTAAATCACAGTTTGTGTGGTGCTTCTCAAAAGACACTTAAAGGACTGAACTGGATGCTCTACATAGCACCCTTGCCAAAAGAGTTCGGAAATGACTTCCAGCTTCCCACAGTAATAAAATGGCACTGTTTGGCATCTTTAAGGTAATAAAAGTGAATTTTTTCCATTCTAGTAAATGAGAAGAGAGGCTTGGTTGTTTTAAAAACTGATTAAAATTCGTGTGTTTTCCTCAAATTATAGAGCGTGATATGAGCCCACTTAACACGCGAACTTCAGACCACCTCAGAGCCTTATTATATCCAGCTCTGAAGGAAGCGGGATGTGCTGGTGGGTGGGTGGAAAGGAGCCTGGGAAGGAGCCGGCAGGTGCTGAGAATACTGAGGTCAGGATTCAATAGGTGGCACTCTTCCCTCTGAGTCAGCAGTGGATGAATTCAGAGTGTACTCTTTGGAGGATAGTATTTTGCTTGAAGGAAATGTCTTGGAAGTTCATAAGTGTTCCTGGCACACTGTTGAACAGCTGCTGAGCCTAATCGCAGACTCAGGCTGTATTTTGGTGATGGGAAAAGCCCTAGAAGACAAGTTTTGTGTCTGTAAGAAAGAGGCTTATGTAAGACATTATCGTCATTTGTATACAAGACATTTTAAAATTCAGTTTCACTCTCCTCAGCGGTTCAGAGGAAAATCTTTTGTCATTTCTCTTTGACTCATAGGGTCTAGAAGGAAGTTTGATCATTTTCCATTTCCCATCTGGTTACTCATAAGGCACCTGCATCTCTTGTGGTTTCTTCTAGACTACACAATGCTACCGACTGACAATAAACATTTTATAAAGGCACCACCTTTCAGAAAAGGCACCTGAGCATTTGGATCTTGCCAGCCGAAGGCATGGGATACAGTGTTCTATCTTTATTTCAACTGCACCAACAGTCGAAATTATAATTGCTTTAAACAGGAAACACAAGATGGATACTTTTTACATATGGTCCAATACACATTTGCCTTTGTTTATATGCTGCAATTAGAAGGCTATTACAAAAAAAAATTAGTAATATTGTAGAAAAATTTTTAATGACTTGCTGATTTCAGTTATTGCCAAATACCTTCATCTACCCATCATTTCTAATTAAGAGACACCAGTGTGTGTGTTTATATTATCTCTTTTTTAAAATTATACAAAATTCACCTCAGTATTTAGGAGCTAGTCCATTAATTAAGCAGACAGAGCTCTCAAAGAGGTTAAACAGATTATTATGAAAGAAGCAGGATGTAGACACACCTAGTTTAACAATAGTGGGGAAGGAGGTATCCCTAACAATGAAAGAAGAAAGGGAAATACTACTGCTGCTCTTAATGATGGTCTATAAACAATTGAGTACATGTTTATTGAGTCTATGGCAGCTTGCTTCAACAAAAAGGGAATTAGATATAAATGCTAATGCCTTTTGCTCACAAATACTCCCAATGAGTATGACCCATATCAGAGCATCTGACTTTGGTTGGTAACCATCTGTGATTAAAAGGAAAAGGCTTCCTTCTGGGCTAGCACTGAAATACTAATGGAGGCAGCTTTCCTACAGCGAGTCCTTGACTTTCACCCTCAAGTGCGTATTTACCTGTTAAATTACATGATCTTCAAGCAGACTCATGAGAGAGATTCATGAAAGAAAAGTATAGTCCCTGATACACGATTGATCAGCCACAAAATATGACCCAACATGTTTATAAATCTAGATTTGCCCTTAACCCTTTGTAATGTAATTAGGCATTTCTCTCAATATTTTGAACTATGAGCTTTCCATGGCCATGAACCATACTTTATTTAACTATACAGACTAAGCAATCAATAAATATTTGTTGAATAAGTAAATGCATGTATAAACATACAAAAATGAGTTTCTCATTTTTCTTATTGCTAAAATGGAAATAATCTTACCTTGAGCAAATATGTAAGTGTAAAAACATTCATGTTCTTGATTTTAAGTGTGCAATTTTATACATAAATACAGGAACTGTAATGAGCTTAACCTAAACAATTGTTCTACTTAAAAATATCAAAAGTTAAAAAAAAAAATGGCTAGCGAATTCAATATCAATACTTCTTATATAAGCAGGGACTTGCTAAAGAGTTTATGATAGTCTTTAATCTTGCCCTCTCCTTGTTACCTTGTCTATAATTTAAATTATTTATCTTCTATTTTTCAAATATTATTATATACATATAGTAGAAAAAATTATTTCCTTTGAAAATTCCTAATTTTTATTCCCTATTCTAAAATGTATATTTTGTATCCAAATGATATTTGTCTGTGTTACAGATGAAATTTCTTTATTCGTTTTTTTAATATATGTTGGATGAATGCCTGCCAAGTAGAAGATAATTCACAAACACAAAAATGCAACAGAAAATATTTAAATTCTCTTTATTATACATGTTTCAAAGTTGATCTCACGCCACTGGTTACTCTGATTTGGCCAGTGATTCTAAGTGATTATATAGGCTAAAGATTTGCCTTTAAGAAAGGGATTCTGAAAGTTGTCCATGTTTAAGATGCATCTGAGACTATCTGTGTAGTAAAACTGCTTCTGAATTTCACTTCCCTGGATTCAGGCTCAGTAGAACTGGCATAGAGCCCAGGAATTAGTAGCATTTCTAACAAGCTTCCCAGGTAATTCTCAGGGAAGTTGTTCTCAGAACATGAATTAAGAATCAATGCCTTAAAAATTAAAGAGGTTTTTGTTTTCATGCCATCCTTTATTTCAGATACAACAAATATCATCTTTTATTTCCTTATTATTTTTCCCTATGAAATTGTCCATAATTGCATTTTATGGTTAGCATGAACTCTGTTGTAACCATGAGGAGTATTGTAAGATTTTTTTGATTTTTTTCTTTTTGTCCCTATAAAAGGAGTAGGGACAAATGAGGAGCAGTAAGTATAGTTTTTTAAAACTTACATTTTGATAAGAAAAAAATGCTTTAACTTCCTTTATATGATTCTAAATTGGTAATTCATTAATATGAAAGTCATGGATTTTTGACCATTAACTTTGGCTATTATTTTACCAAATAATTCAGAAGTTTTCTCTTGGTGCTTTTCTTTAATATTTTCTTTTCTGGTTTTCCCTTAAAATATTCCATTAGGTCCCAGTACAAGTTTTTCATATAATTTTTAGAAGCAAGAAATATTTAAGAGAAGTACAATCTATTTTCCTTCCAATATTATTATTACTATTAAGGTAATAGTAATACTATTACCTTACAACAGCTTCTTTGAACAGATTATTTTTCTCTACAAGACCTTTAGTATTATGGCATCATGTCATGGGATGTAAACAGTGACATTATTTAAGATCACAGGATAGACAGGAAAACTGTAACTAACCTCTACATGTTGTATTAGAGTCTACCATTCTCCCACAGAAATGTTGGATTATTATTTCATAATTTGAGTTCCAGACATTATTTTCTCACTTCTAAGGTTGCTAGGTCATTTCTTTAAGAAGATCTGATATATGTCTAACCTTTTCTAATTTGAATATTGTCATTGGGTGATCTGGTGATTTTTTTAAAAAAAATAAGTCAATAGTCCCCAAGCTACATTAGGAAATTTTCACTGATATTAACCCTAATGTCCAGCTCCAAAGAAGTGCCATTATTTAGACGTTTTCTTTGTATGATAATATCACATTTACTTTTATTTTGGTTCCCTTTAAAATATATTTTAAAAGCTTATTTGGAAACAGCTCATAGTAATAGATAATTATGAAATAGATAATTATGTTTAGTTTCCTTGAGTGCTCTGACCACATTCATATAATATGAATAATCTAACTCACTGAGGACTGAAATCTATTCTGGCTGTCTGTGAAAATGTAGTGTACAACAAGAGCTAACCAAGAAATATGCCAAGGCTAATCAAAATAGAATCAACCAAAATACCTTCCCCTTTAAAAACAAACTAAAAAAGAATAGATTTTACTTTGAAAGTTTAAAAGGCTAAATAAATTTGAAACACCATTTTAAAATATATACTTCCACGTGATAAGGTGCCCTGGGGCCTGGAAACAATTATAATAAATTTTGTGGAGAAAACCCCCACTGTTTCTGTGGTGGCATTTCTGCCATGGTTCAAATTAGAACTCTTATAAATCACGGAATTGAGCAAATAGGGAAATAAAAATCTCATAAAATACCTGTCTGTATTCAGGCTGAAATAATGAATTTGGATAGTATTCTAAATCAAACTTTCTAACTTGTTGAGGTTGATAACATTTACACTTGCTTTCCAATTTGCAGCAACTTATCTAAACAGCTCCAAGTTAAAATAAAATGTACACTTTGATCATTCCTTTTTAAATGAAAGCATGATAATTTTGGCCCAATTCCCTACATTAGCGTATCCATTTCTTCACATATATTACTGTTAGATGCTACAAATACATGAACAACTGAAAAGTTTTTCTCCACAAATAATGATGAGTCTGAGAAGCCAAGAATCCTATGTCTGGGACTTAGGTCCAGTGGCAAGTCAGGCAGTGGAACTCAGCCCCAAAAGTGGACAAACAAACTTTCTATCAACAACTTTACAGTGATGGTGAAGTATGAGGTAAAGCACATTTGCGCTTTGACTGTTTCCTTTTCAGCAAAGCCTTTTCCTTGTACAGAAAGTCTCTTTTATCTTTTGAAATGTCATAATTGCATAATGATAAGTGTTATGCAAATTCTGTATTTACTTGCCGAATGACAAATCCAAAATTATAAGCATCATCAAACTTCGGAAAATGCATAAGTATCTCTAGCACACTATTTTCAAATGACATGCAGAGATAAATACAAATGCTTTTGAACCATAGGCAAAGTTTTAAAAACAAATCTTTAAATGGAAAAAAATCTCTAGAGGAAACACCTGACTCCTACTTATGAGCAAAAAATGCTGCAGTAGGATCTAAGGGACCCACACAGTAGTCTTAGGCCATCAGATCCCATCACAGGGGATACCACTGCTGTATGTTTCCCACAGTGAAAACACTCACAGAGAAGTTCTAATTGCCTTCACTCTCTGTTACGAATATATTATTGGAAAAGCAAAATATCCTTTGTTTACTGTAAGCAGTCGAGAATTAGATCTAGTTTTAACTAGACAACAGTTGTTGTCTTTATAGGCCTGTAATTGTAATAAAAGTTCATAATCCTCTTCCTTCCTTATAAACCATAATTTATAGATATTTGGATTTTACCGAAGGGCACAGGGGACAGAAAAATAGAAGCAACCTAGACTATAATCTGCTTTTCAATCGCTTACCAGTAATGCCAAAATGAAAACATATTATTAAATTAGGCAATGCTTGGGATAGAAAAAAAATGTATTTAAACCATTCTATTTGATAATATTATATAATAATTCTCATCAGCATATTAGATATCATTCTTCTTCCAAAAATTTTAAATGTCTATCCCCCATGCTTTAGTTTTTTGCAAGACATTTTGAAATAAGCACTTTATCATCTATCTATCATCTTTCTAACAATTCATCTACCTATCTAAATATCCATACCTCTACCTATCTAGATATTTTCTAAAATAAGAGAAAGGAACTTTTCAGAAGTCTTACAAAAATTTTTCACACTAATAAAAGAAAATCAAAAGTAAAAGAAAATGAGTTTATTTTCCAGGTTTGAAACCAGGGAAACCTCTCCTCTTGTAATAGATTTCAGCTCAGCATGATTTTTTTTCAAACTCTTTCTGAGTTTTCCCAGTGTTGCTTTGATAATGAGACAAAGTGCATTGTTTTATCCTCCAATGTGGCAGAATGATGTTGACACAAGGAGTTTTGAGTTGAAAATCTTTATCTGGCATAACTATACATTCCATGAAGGTCCACATTGATGGGAAGTAAACTGTTTCTCTCCTTCAATTGTCACGGTCAGGGGAAAGGCCGGATGGGTCTAATATCTGAAACTAATAAGAAGTTCTCCTAGGTCATTGGTGGGAAGTTCAATCTTATTGCACCCCTAATAGCAGTTGCTTCTCTTTGAACTCAGGGTTATGAAAAATGAACTACATTAAATAGTAAATCATTAAATATCAGCTGAGTCAAAGCATGATGGTGTGTTTCCCTGCTTAAATCACCCACATCTGTCCTCTCACAAGCAGAGTTGCTCTTTACAATCACTCTGTGAAACACTGACAGAAGGTCTGAAGCTGAAACCACACCAAAAACCTCAAACAGCATCTTTTGGGTTTTCAGTTAGTGAGTAAATGATCATCAGCAAATATTCATTGGTGGAACTAAAGCATACCATTGCATTTAACCCAGCAATAAAATATTTAAGACTGTATAATCCCTTTAGACCTTCATTTTTCCTCCTATTACATGTTTATTCTTCAGGAAAAGAAAAACAACTGTTTAAATTATGTCCACCTAATACCTTAGATTTATTGCAAAGCCTACAATTTGCTAGTTTCCTTTTACTATTGATCCTCCTCTTACTTATGAGGATGTGAACATCAAAACTAGAGATAAAGCTCACACTGATTCAAATCTAAAATTGTACAATAATGGATACCATAAAATAAGGTTTTACAACTGTTCAAAAAACTACTCTTCTCACCTACTTGAAGTAGGCAGCAGAAGAATCTCATATAGCAACTATAACTATATTGCCCCACTGCTGGCATGGCTTAGACTCATAGTAATATATTCACAACCATAGGCAGTTACTGTAAGAAAATGATCTTTCTTTACCTTTATGCTGCATGTGTTTTCATGGTGCTTTGCTGCACTGTGAGTGTGTCCTGTCCACAAAAGTATTTGAGCTATCATTCTGGTATCATACAAGATGCCAATATTGTGGCAAAATACTGGAGGTAATCATAAACCATCTCAACTAACATATTTCTCCCCTCCCCAGATTATATAGTCCTAGAATAAAAGACAAATGAAAATCTAGGGTTCACTTCTAGGTGTACAATTAGTCATCACTCTTTGGTAGAAAAAGACAGAGATTGCTCCTTTCAAAATTTGGAAAGAAAATACGAACTTTAATTGCATAGATTGTACTCTACCAATCATTTTTATGAAATGCTTATTTTGAAAATGTTTCTTGTTATGTCATTCACACACTTGTCTCAGCTGTAAATGTTTTACTTTATATAGACAACAGAAAGAGGGTCTCCAAAATTTGGTTTGTATAGTAGTCCTGCTAATAGACTTATGTCACTCAATAGATGAAAGGAAGAATTTTAATTTATATTAATAGATATCATAAAATTATCTTTATATCAATCATAAAACAAATTTTGAGGACAAAAATTACTACTACTCAATTTACTGTAAAAATACCTGGAACCCCCCTGGATATCCAGTGCTTAAGATTCAACACTTTCACTGCTATGGCCCAGGGTTCAGTACTTGGGGTAGGCGAACTAAGATCCTGACAGCTGTGTGTCATGGCCAAAAACAAAAAATCTGAATCCTTCAAAAGTTCAGAAGAGCACACATTTGCATATTCATCCAACCTTTTTATGATGTGATGAAGTCGTGTCCAACTCTTTGCAACCCCATGGACTGTAGCCTACCGGGCTCCTCCATCCATGGGATTTTCCAAGCAAGAGTACTGGAGTGGGTTGCCACTTCCTTCTCCAGAGGATCTTTCCAACCCAGGGATCGAACCCTGGTCTCCTGCATTGTAGGCAGATGCTTTACCAACTGAGCCACAAGGGAAGCCCAACCTTTTTATAGGAATTGTATTAAAAGCCATATTATTTTAAAAATAGGTCTATTTTTCCATTGTTTTATCAAGTGGCACCTACATCCAGTAGGAATGTCATGAAATATCTTACATGAACAAAATTGTATTTTGTTTAAGAGAGAAAAAAATATATTCTTGCAAGAAATAAGGATCTGGGGGACCATCTTAGTCTGTGACCTTATGCCAATTATTTATCAATTCTGTTCTACAATTTTCTCATTAGTATAATGGGAATAATACAACCAATCTTGCATATGTGTGAGAATAAAATAAAATATATAAATTGCTTAGCATAATACATGTGAGAATAAAATAAAACATAATATATAAAGTACTTATCATAATACCTGCCATATAGTAAACTCTTAGGCTACGTTAAACGTTGCTTTGACTGCAAAACACATACAATGTGTTTCAAAGCTATATATACTATGTAGTTTATCCTGTTTCCTACAACCTCTGCCTCTGTTCCCTGCTCTGCTATGCGTTTACTAAAAGGACTCCTTTCTCTAGCTTTTCATTGTATGTATCTATCCACTAGAAATCTTTCTGAGACCAACTAGTAAGACCAAGTTGCAAATATATTAACAGAAAGCATATATACCGCGTGGTTACCTCTTCTGGGACATGAATAGACAATGTCAGTGTCATGTTTTAGGAGAAATATAACTGTGAACTGCTGGACATGATTTTGTAACACAAAAACAAAAGACAAAAATTTGGACAAAATTGAACTTCATGCTGTGGAACATGGTTATCCCCATTCCGGCTGCTTTTAAGATTTTATTTGAGTCAAACTAAAGATGCTGTTAATCACTAAGCTGTGTTCGACTCTTTTGTGAGCCCGTGGACTGCAGCATACTAGCTTCCTCTGTCCTCACTATCTCAGAATTTGCTCACATTCATGTCCATTGATTTGATGATGTTATCTAAGCATCTCATCCTCTGCTGCCCACTTCTCTGGCTTCTCTGCCAATGGGATTTTCCAGGCAAGAACGCGGGAGTGGTTTGCATTTCCTTCTCCAGGGGATCGGGAAGATCCCAGAGGGCGAACCCGTGTCTCCTGCATTGGCAGGCGGATTCTTTACCACTGAGCCACCAGGGAAACCCTCAGGCTAAATATAGCCATATATTATTTAGCAGCTTTGGAGAAGGGATTGAGCAAGCAGACAGGATACTCTCTAGAACATAAAAGCAGAACATGTGCCTTTTATTCAACACTGTCTTGTCATTGTATTAAAATAAGTACATCCAGACAGCTCACATGTTCACTGGGTAGAAATAAGACTCTAGAACTTGAAAGGGTTTGTATAAACTTGAGAGGAAGAAACATGTCCATCATATGGTATTAGTAACACAGATTCTGAATACTGAATAATCTAACACAATTACATGCATCATTAGGCATGTAGGTCTGTGTTTTTGTTGATCAACTTCCTCTTATTTACTTATTCCCATAATAATGTTATACACTCATACATATTATATAAATAATAAAGATTGAAGCTGAAGTATTTCATGTTAAAATACTACCTGAAATTAAAAAGAAACCATTTGATTAATTCTTAAACCACTTAATTTCATCTGCGACTATGTCATTCAAAAAGTCATGTCATTACTGAAGCCAAGTCTAAATTGCTCTTTTCTAAAAAAAATATAAAGCCAATCTTTAAAGAGCTGTACAAAAATGAAAGGACTGATTGATCTTGCCTCACTCTCCTCCTGAAGAGACCTCTCTATCTACCAATGTCTCAGGCTCTCTTCACAGCCGTTCTTAACTGGAATAGTTGAAAAGTTTCCAAGGACAATACATTTTACTATTATATTGCACATTTCATTTCTTAAGGACATTTCAATTTCTCTTCATTTTGGGGAGAGGATAAATTTTGTCAATGAACATTCCAGACCCACATTGCTTCCAAGGTGTCATTTGCACACGATCATTTATGGAAGTCCTGAGCTCGAGTGAGTGTCAGAGAGCATCCAAAAAAGGAAGAATCATCACCTTGCAACTGCCATCTGTTGAGTGTTTTCCTGACAACTGTATCTCTTGACCATCACAAGTGTGCAAATTCACAAGAGGCACAAAGGAAGTGCGCAGCCATCAGACACAGAGAAAAATCCCATGTTTGTGTGTGAAACAACATTGCTTTTAATTGCACCATAATGATTTTCTAACAGACACAATGGTATGGAGTGTAGTCTTAGAGCTGATTTGAAGCACACAATAAACCACAGTGCGGCTGAAAAACCAATTGAGATTTCTTAGTGCCAGGAAGGTTTTTGTCCTAACATGAATACTTGAGAGCATTTTCACCAGCTACTCTGTCCACAGCCCCCTTTGACCAAAAATAACTGCCTCTATCATTGTGCTGAGGCAGTTTTGAAAAGTCAATGAACATTTTTATTTCAAATACCAGTGTAGTTAAGCTTGGGTTTTATTTTTAATCTTCATGATATACAATCTAAAATAAGACAAGTTTATCATCTTTATTTGTGATGGCCCCAATTCTCACTTTCCTGATTTTTTTTTTAAACCACTTAACATTTTGATTCTTCCCCTTTGCTATAAAAGTCTGCACAATAGGTGTCAGTTTTTACTTCTTACAAAACATGCTCTGACGTGGCAGTTGAGATAGTATTGAGATAGTGGGGCTTGCTGGTCAGACATTAAAGTCCTTGGTGTCTTAATGGGGGCAATAAATAGAAACCACCCTAGAAGGTACCACTAACTGAGGACCATAGGGGGGTCCAACCTCAAAGGCGTGGACTTGAAAGATTCCAGTCAAAACGTCACTTTGTGTGAAAGTTTAAGACTGTATTTCTGGGAATTCAGTTGTCAAATTATGATGGATTAATAAACAGAGACTTTCTAGATTCCCCCAGCTGTATTCCATTCCATGGCATAAAAGAATGAGAGAGAGAATGAAGGGAACTTCCAGTGATCTACATTTTTCAGTTTATTGATTTCATCAACATCATTATAATAATATATGTTGAGGCTATCATCTTTGTGCACCACACGCACACACGTACTCCTTCACCAGTTTGCCAGAGCTTACTTATTTGTATACCATGTTATTCCTAGTAGTTAGTTCTCCTCAGAGGTATGGCAGCAAGAACAGGTATTGGACCCAGATTAAGAAACAAAAAAAGTCTATGCAAAACTTGCATTAGGTATATTTGGGCTCATTCTCTGTTTTTTAAGGAGAAAAGAAAAATAATCTGTGCCAAAATGAGCATTGCATGCCTCTAAGTTATTTTTCAGGAAAAAAAAAAAAAAACTCAACCACCTACCCAGGACCACAGATGGCACAAAACTTTGGAACGTACACTTTTGAAACCTACTATCTATATTTGTGAACTACCCATAATCCATTTCAAAAACAGCTCTTTCTATGGCTACCTACTCTTCTTGATAGTAACATCTGTCTAAGAATTTGACTTTTTGGTTCCACTACTTCACAGTGAATAATTGTGAGAGATTATAGTTAAATGTGCTTTTCACTCTGAGGCTGCTGCTTCTTTTCTTTCTTTCTTTTAAATCCAATAGATGTTTGCATTCTTACAGTGCAAACATTCTCTTTTCATTTTTTAAAGCATGTATATACAGCTCAAGAGGTGCTAAGGAGCTATGCCTACTGTACACAATGCAGCAATTTGGGGAGGAAGGAAGAGGGTACAGATACAGCGTAAGTCTCTTTTAGAAATATTCCTTATCCTTAAATCAGTAGTCTGGCCAGATCTCAGCCTGTTGTCAGAGTTTGTTGCCAGTCCTAAGAAACACGACTCTCATTCCTGCTGCTTAAAATTAATCTTGGTAAAGAGTGCCTGCACCCAAACGTCTTCTTCCCTCACATGTGCCCTGATCTATGCATGAGGGACTCTTCGATCTCTTTCTTAAACAATGGCTTCCATACACCAAACTGTGCAGGCACCATGGACTTTTTATTTGTCCACTTTAAGTGAGAAATTACACACAAACATAAGCAGAGCAAACCTGTCTTGTGTACCTCACATGTGCCAGGCAGTGTTTTGGGGGATGGAGAAAAAGAGGTGAAAAAAATATGAAGCCCATGACCTCATACATTTTATACTTTAATAAGGGAGACAGATAACAAGCAAGTGAATAATATATAGTCAGGTAGTAAGGAGTACTGGAGCGAAATTACAGCCAAGTAAGGAAATGAATAGAGAGGAATGCAAATGGGAAAAGGGAGGGTTTACTGTCACCGGGTCTGGGAGAGGGGCTTTAAACCCTGTGGGTAGAGAAACCCTGCACCTCTCGGTTGGATCTGAGTGGAGAGCTTTGCCAGTGTCCCAGGGAATAGACTTCCAGTCAGAGCAGAGGCCGGCGTGAAGGCAGTACAGTGGGAAGGGGCTTGGCTTGTTTCAGGAACTGGCTGCTTCTGAAGGCCTTTGTGGCGTGTTGGTGTAGAGTTGCCAGTTCTTCATTCTTGAAAAGCCTGTCTTGTTTTCTAAGATCATGGCTTTCCTCCTTCCTCCCACCCCCCACTGATGTTAACACGTCCTTTCTTTAAAGAAATGACGTCAGATTTCAATGTTAGCTGTTTTGTTTTTTTTTAATAGCATAACTTGGCGATATAAAATGTTGGCACCCTTATGTTCTCTTTTTTTCCCCCAAACTAATTCATGAAATACAAAACTGTTAAGCGCTGGCTTAAGAGGACATGGGCTGAAAGCGCCAAATCTCGCTGTGTCTGTGGAGAACTGCATCTTAACCCTCTCCTAAGCACTTTTTATTTGACTAATTTTGGTACTTATGTCTTATTTCCCAGGTTTGTTCTGAAAGGCCAAGAAGCATTGTGCTCCAAAAGTTCACATTTTATGTGTTTGGTTGATTTGATTTTATTTTAACATTAAAAGGCAGTAGTAAAGTGTATCCCTGATCCTTTCATAAAACAGCATGTCAGCAGAACAGGTACAGGAAACGGGGCCCTCCCAAGATCTTTTACAGTCTGACATCAAAATTAAATTGGGATGTGGAGAACATCTGTGTGTCTCCCTCTTTTCTGTCACCCCCCACTCAGGATTACCAAGGGATATCTGTGCTTGTTTTGTGTTTGTGTTTTGAGGGGAGTCTGGAGCCGCCTTTTTTTTTTCCTCTTTAAGGAGAAAAGAGAAAACCAGATATTTTCAAGGGAATTGACTAGTACTGGCCAGTATAACAAAGAAACCCCACTAAGCCTAACCACAACCTGACAGAATGAAAAGTGACTCCAGAGCTGCCACTCACCACAAATCCCCATGAAACATGCCAGGAAACCCAGCTGAAAGCAGCAGAGAGGCTGCTTCTCAAGGGCCACAAATGTGGCCCCCAGAGAGTCTTCTAGTCCTATTCAGATTCAAAGTTGCAAAGAGGGGGAGGGCTGGAAACTGGCGACCAAGAATTTACAGCCCTGTGATCACTTTCAGGGTTATGATGGAACTGATTTCAAATGCAAAACCGCATCCCATTGTAAACACAGAGGCAAACTGGAAGCTGAGAAGAAACAGGGTTTCATTTGGTGATTTTCAATTTTAAGATTGAAATGAGGATGGGAAGCAAAACACTATTTATTTTTCCAGAACAGAGATTGCCAGTTCTTCTTCTTCTTCTTCTTCTTTTTGTAGGATAAATGAATGTGGACTGATATATTATTTATCTGGGCTTCAATGCTAATAAGGAATACTTCCCACAGAATCTGACAGAGAGGATGAATACCTTGCCCTGTTAATGGTTAATTTGCAGTGGCATGTGTATTTCTTGAATGTTCATGAAGTTTTCTAATTCATCAGCACACAATTGGGCTTTTTTTCCACCCTTAACACAGAATGAAATGCTGAGAGGGCAAGAGGTTCGGGAATTTTGTATTGTTCCCTCAGTCAGTGTATTTACTACCCAAAAGTTATTGCTAATTTTTTTTTCCTACCTATTTGTTCTTCAGCAAATAATTGAATACTGACCACACTCTAAAATGTTTATTGCTGTTGAATCTGTCACAGATTGCATCAAGCCACAGAGATGCTAATCTATCTCATGTATTTTGAAACTCCTCTGGGAAACATATATTTGGGCTTACTGCTGAGTGAACATGACTGTTAGGATTATAGAGACCATACAGGGTGAGGAAAAGCAGCTTCGCTTTTCAGACTGGAAAGTAAACAATAGAGTGATTGTCGGCTTACACGATGGGGCCAGCAGCCCTACTGCTGAGGAGATGTATGTAAAAACCAAGATCAGCAAGCAGTCTTGATGTTTTCTTCTTGGAGCTGGATGTTGTCAAGGATTCAGATGAGCCACCCCAGTGAGTATGCAGGAAACAAAACAGGATATTCTTGTTTGAGGACTGCTTTCTGTAATTATGTTGATTTTTTATGCAACACTTGAACTTTTAAAAACTCAAGGAGGCATAAGAAGTACTCCGGAGGAGAATAAATGATTGCGATTTTGTCTTAAGTGAAATGTTAGTGTGTATTCTTAACAAACTTAACTTGTTTTTATTTGTGAGTAGGTCTAGGAATTAAGTAGACTTAGACCTCAACTGTTTTGTCTCCTCACCTCTCCCTCCCCCGCCGCCCCCCCACCCCCATTTTCAAACAGGAAGTCAAGTTGTCTTTGGAACATCATATTTCCTGCTTGGAAAAGGCACTGGATTGTGTCATAGTCTGACAGGAAAGTTCCAAGAGTACCAGGAGTTTCCCTTGGAAGACTTGAGGGGGGAAATTTTACTGCAGCATCTATAAAATTCTTTCCTTTGAGCTATCAAGAGCTGTTCCATTGTTGTGTATACAAAGCCTTCAGAATGGAAACAGCTAAACTAAACTGTAAATACCCTAAGGAAAAACATCTTTGGAAACATACACTGTGGGCTGGCTTGGCACATTGTACTTTCATCTGTCCTTCCTAGCTGAGGAAAGAACATCTGGCTCTGCGACTAGTTGGTTAATGCTATCATACTACAGACATCCGCTTACTCCTTTCCCATCCAAATATCAGTTCTGTGTATTAGACAAGGGATGAGACGTATTTGCATGCTAAGGAATTTGATTTGGTGACCATTATTTGCCCTTTAATTTACCTCATTCTCCTTTCCTTTAATCAAAATACCATGCAATTTCTTATTTTTCCTTGAATAATTCTCATAATTTTACAACACAATGAAAGGATTATAGATTAGCACAAGGTCAATATCTTCCATATCCTCTTTTTGTCCTTAAGATTCCAATCCACAAAAGGTCATAGACAACCTCATTCTTCTGGGGCTAAAATCATCACAAGACTACCTTGCAAAAAGCACCCAGGCTGGGCAGTTATATTCTAATGGCAGTGTGCCCTGAGTTTTAACCAGTGTAGTTCAGTGGAGAAAATTAAATTTAAACTAACCGGCAACTAGCGTATTTTGTCAAGGGGGTACCCTGGGAATGCAGATCTCATTCTAGGGGTAAAGTTGTGAAGGGTAGAATTTAAAATGTTGCTTGGGGGGTCAGTCTACCTGAGTTTGAATTCAGATTCTACTATTTGGCCAGAAAAATTTTTAACACATTTTTCCCTCGCTTACTCTTCTATAAACATAAGATCATAACTGTTCTAATGATTCATTGCTATGTTACAAAGCACCCCAAAACTTAATGGTTCAAAACAACTGTTATTTATTGTATCTCACTTTTCCACGAATGGACCTGGGGTTTGTCACTCTGATGCAGTCAGATAGCAACTGGAGTCGTTTGAAGGATTCAGGGACTGGCAATTCAGCCTGTTCCATTCCCATGCTGATTGCAGTCTGGGAGTTCTCATGGGGCTCAATTTACACCTGACCTCTCCTTGCGTCTCGAGCTTTGTCACAGCATGGAAGTCTTAGTCTGACTTCTTACAAGGCAGAGAGGGGCTCCAAGAGAACAAGGCAGAACGTGCCAGTTAACTTAAAAGCTAGGCTCAGACCCAGGCTCTTGTCTCTTCTGTCTCATTCTATTCATCAAGTAAGTTACTAAAGCCAGCTCGGATTGAAAGGGAGAAGAATTAAAGTCCACCTCTCAATCTGAGGAATAGTTAATAATTTGCTGCCATCTCCAAATCCACTACAAACACAATATTGTGATACGCTTTCAGTAAAATTAGTTATTATTATTTTCTAAGTCCTTACTCCCTTTTTATTTTCTTTTCCTTTGCATTTATCATTTGACCATCCTTGAAATTATGTTTGCATGTGTGTGTGTTTACTTACTCTCTCTCTCAACCAAATATAAACTTCACAACCATAGGGACTTCATGTTTGTTTCAGGCCCTAGAAAAATGTCTGGTATAATACAAAAGTACCATAAATATTTTTTCAGTGAAAGAATGAATAGGTGAATGAACCCCCGGTGAACATAGAACGGGGGGAAACAAACATTTCAGATATCTGGTTGTGAAAAATGGGAGTTCTGTTGAGGTTGGTGAAGGGTCCTGAAAAGTTTGACATTCTGATTTATTTAAATATATTGCAAATTAGTATCAATATCACCTTTTATCTGTAGCAGTTTTTAACTAAAACTGTCCTAAAGAAGTACAAATTGCATAAACAAGGACAACTTTGCCTGGAGAATAGCTGTCCACAATTGGCACAGCTAGAAAGCTGCATTTTCCTACCCATAGGTCTTAGAATCTGACAGCACTGGGTCTCAGTCCCCACTCTGTTGTTTGCCTGCTGCCTGACATGAAAAGCTTTTTTAACTTCTCTGAGTTGTAAAAATCTGTAAAATCAGACAACAGGCATACCTCATGGGATTTCTGTGAAAATTATATAAAGCTGACAAAGGGTTTCAACAAAAACCTAGCTAAAATTGATGAAAAAATAAGGTAACAGTTCCCCAAAATGATAAGGAAACTTTATGGACATGGATTATATTAGATTTTCTATTTTTATTTTTCAAAAATTCATGTTTCAAACACATTAAAAATATTAAAATAATATTAAGTTCATGTTCTACCAACTCAACATTCAGTCTGGGAGCATATTGATCCATAAATTGACCTTTCTACTCCACGAGTATTTGATACAGAAATTGAAACAGAATATTGAATAAGTTTTAACAACTATTCAACTATGTTAAAAATAAATGTTTACTTTTATCAAGAGAAATTGTGACATCAAAGGAAGTAAACATCATGTCCAAAGAATAACTTCCTATAATTCAAGAGGAATTCCACCACTTCCAGACCCCCTTCTTCAGGATGTCCAAAAGTGAGTTACTTAATCAACAGATGGTGATTGTTAAAGAGTTCAGCAAATTCAAAACACTCAGAACTTTGGGGAATTTTAAAGAATACCACAACTTGTTTTAGATAGCTCTCAATATTTCAGAATAAATTAATTGACCAAAATAAGCTGATAAACATAAGAATTTATTTCCTCAAAACACATATCTGTATATATAATCAATTCAAGATGGACAATTTACAGGTACATGTATATATTTATATAAATTCACATTGGGTAAATAGGATAGAAATTTTGTCTGTTTTCTTGTTTTGGAGAAGTTGTCAATTATTTCTTATGTTGAAAGACTGCTCTAGGATGTGGAGGATGAAAGCTAGAGAAAAGAATGATGCAATCACATACATGTCTTTAAAAGGAAAATATTCAGCGCTAATGTTACATACTGCTTGCAGCTAAACAGTAGAGCATATATTCTATTCTCTAAGCATGAAAACGCCAGAATAGGCACATGGCAGACACAGCTCAGGACCCAGCATGAAAAAGAATGTATTTGTGAAAGTCACACAGTATACTATAGTAAAATTAAACTGACTTTTGTTTGGGCTAGAGAGGACATATGAATACCAGACTTACTAACAGGTTTGATATCAGACAGTGGCAACTTTAAAATTACATATATTTAATGTACCAGACAAGTAATAGGTATAAATACTAATTTTCTTTTCTTCTTTCTTTTGAACTATGTTCCGTGCTTTTTTGTCAATTACCATGTTAGAGCCCTGTTCCTAAGAGTATAGCCTCTTGTTCTGGGATTGTCTCATGGTCCTCTGATCTCAGATGAACAAACCTAATATGGTTAAGCAGTAACCAGTGGCAAATGATTGGCTCTGTCAAGGACCAGCATGGGGAAAGCAGAAGCCAAACGAAATAAATACAAATTAAATTCTTCTGAGCATTTTCATCACTCCATATTTAGTTTCTTCATGATCCATATATCACGAAGATAAGCATGCCAGGGCTTATCTGCTCTGTGGACTCCATTTAACATGAAAAGAGGAAACCCTTTGTGTTTCTTATCAGTATCTGATTGGATCAGATTATTTAAGGCTTCATATAGACAGATATTGACATTCATGCTACAGCTGTTTTTATTATACAGAGGTGCTGATAAAGTATATTTTTTTCTACTTTCACACCTTACCCTTTCCAAAGAATGTCTATAACTTTACTCTTTAGAGTAGTAAATACAAACGGTAAGAATTCTACACAAAAGGTGATCATAAACATCTTCCTGTTACTTTCATGTTTGTAGTAATGATGACTAATGCCTATAGACTGGATCATAATTTGTTCAATTTGTCTAACTAAACCAAAAGCTCTTTGCAGGAATGTCAATGTTCAGTCGATTATTTAACCTCATAAATGAAAACATCACATTGACTCACTTCAAAAGATTCACTGCAAGGGTTAAGAACAGATGAGATGGGTGTCTTCAGTCCCTGGAATCACAAATGTACAAACAAAAGAACTAATTTTTCTCTACTGTTTTTACAAAAAAAAGGAAAGTTTTTTTTCACACTAGACAAACAGCAACTGGTTTAGTCTCATAAATTTACATATCATAAGTGATGTCAGTATTCAGGCAGATTAGATTAACAGGCCTTGTGTTAACATCCAAGGGGAAAAAAAAAGGAAAATATACCCAAAGTCATCTGGTTAATTGGAGGAGGTGGGGAGAGATGAAGTTGCTTCCATTAAGTTCTTTTGGAACATTTGCAAGATCCACAAAATCTGTTTTTAGCTCGTCATTCATCCTGTTGGATATGTGATGTGTTTTCAATTTAATGATAATTGCCCTTTCCATTTCTTTGATAATTGCCCTCTCTATTATCATTTATGGAGATTCAAATTATAAATCAAGAGAAGACAGTCAGAAAAATATTATGATTGTCCCTTCTGAGGCCACAGCAACTCAAGTAACAGTGCCAAAGTCTGAGAGCTTAAGCTATTTTCATTTGCACATTTCTGAACGTTTTATTTTAGGGTCCAGTGGTTCTCCTAAAGAGGAGGCTGCACAACAATAATAGGACTGAATGGTAATAGATAAGAAGATGTAAGTTTAGCTTCAGTTCAACAGTTACAAATTTGTATTTGAAATCAGAAACTTATTCTCCTAATTTGGAAGCAAAGGTGAGGGGTCAGCCAGAAATATTTGCTATTTGTCACTGGATGTCCCCTTGAAGGGCTTCCCATGTGGCTCAGCTGGTAAGGAATCTGCCTGCAATGCGGGACACCTGGGTTCGATCCCTGGCTTGGGAAGATCCCTGGAGAAGGAAAAGGCTACCCACTCCAGTATTCTGGCCTGGAGAATTCCATGGACTGTATAGTTCATGGGATCACAGAGTCAGACATGAGGGACATGGCACAGCCCTGCCTCCCAGGAGCTAACCTCTCCCCCTATTCTTGGCCTGTTTGGCAAAAGAAAACAAAACAAAACATTCTTTTCACTGAATGTGCTCAACGATCCACACAATGAAATAAGTGCAAAGACTTGAGTGAGTTTTTATCTAATGCCAGGAATAATCTCCCAAAACAAAAACAGGAAAAAAAAAAAAAATACACCAAGAAATGGCTCTTTGAGGTGATAACTGGTGTGCTGGCGCCAGCCTGTACCTGCTCAGAAGAGCTTGTTAGTAAATTTTCAGGAATTTGGCAAGCTGTTTGTTTCCCTAGAAAGCCACTCTTAATAATTAATTATATAAATTTTGAATTAAATACATTACATTAAAAACAAAGGTAATAAATACACAGAACTCACACTTCCTAGTTATTGTAGTACACTGTATTGTAATATTTTTTGTGTTCTTGAGGATAATTTGGTCCATTGTCTCTGAGTGTTAGAAGTACCATATAATGATATGATATGGAGCATCTCTCCCCAGCTCTACTTCCGTAACTTCCTATTAGCAGCTGGAAATCAGCAATGGTGTTTATATCACTTATATCAGAAAATGCTACAAATCATGAATTTTATCCAGAGACCTGGTTCATAAACAGTTTGCAGCCCGGTCTGGACAATGATGCAGTTTTGAGGGAAGAAGAGCTTATCCCTTGGAACTGGGCTGAGCTGGATTTCCTTTTGGCTCAGTCAATGATACTGGGCAGTTTACTTAAACTCTCTGTGCTCTCATTTAACACTTTCCTGCCCAATACCTTTTGATATCTTCCCATTACTCTTAGGATAAAGTTCCCAATCTTTAGGGCCTTTTTTCCCATTTTCTCTGCCTTGGATTTCTTTACTCCTTGAATCCTGTAAGATTAGCCCTGCCTGGGGGCACTCAAATTAGGAGTGCCCTCCTTTTCCCTCTTTGTGCCGCTAACGCCTACCTGAGATTTAGGTCTCGGTTTAAATGTGCCTTTCTCAAGGTAGACTTCCCTGACAGTAACCCTTGTACCTCCCATATAACAGGTCAGGACCCCTTACTATAGACTTCCACTGAATCCTGTAACTTTCCTCCTGAGCACCTGTTATGGTGCAAATATAAATGGTACAAAATAAAGTGTACCATTATTTTGCAAGTAGTCATCTCCTTCGCGTCAAAATCCCCTTTCACCTGCCTTTCCTGCTTGTTGCTAACTCTCCCAAGTTTGGCCCGATGCCTGTACATGTCCTCTTAGCTAACCTAACCGCTTAAGAGTTCCTATTTAAATAATAACTTTCTTTTCAAAAATCACTTCTTCTACCTGAAAGGTGCTATAGGACAGTGGTTAAGGAAGAGGGCTCTGAGACTAAGCTCTCTAGAGTTGAATTTTGACCCTAGTATCCATGCACTGTGGAGCTTTACTAACCTCTCTCTGATTCCATTCCCTAATTTATGAAGCAGGGTCAGTAACAAAATCTACTTCCTAAGGGTTATTGTGAAAATGAAGTAACCTCTGCAAAGTGCTTAGAACAGTATGGATCACAAAGGCATCAAAATTTAAGTGTTTGATATCATTCCTGCTTACCTTAACTCTAGCTATACTATTCCCTGATTATGTCATTTCCCTAGATGCCCATTTCTATGAAGACTCTTCTCTGTCTCTGATCATTCTAGACAGTCCCACAGCTTTAACTCTCTCATCCATTTGAATGACAACCAAACCCCTAGCTCTAGTATCTCCCCTAATTTTTTGTAAGTATCTTCCAGCTACTTACTGTCATCTTCGTGAGAATTTCTCACACATCAAACACAATGCACCACACCCGAACTCATCGTTACCCCATCAAACCCGCTCATTCTTTTGACATTTGTACGTCTCTTAATAGCATCCCAATTTCTTCAGAGAGGCCCCAACATTCTAATTTATCCAAGTCTCTTGCCTCTCTTCTACTGTACATCATAATAGTTGCCAATCTCTATTGATTGTCTCTGAAATACCTCTTGCATTTTTTTCTTCCTTTTAATTCCCACTGCTCCCACCTAGTCTCGGTTCTCATCAATCTCTTTCTTGTCTGGACTGTAACAAATGCCAGTCTTCACTGCTTTAGACTCAGCTTAATGTAACAAGAAGTACTCTTGTAGAATTAGACATGTTCATACCACAGGTTTCTCTCCTTCCCTCTCTCTTTCTCTCGGTTGTGTGATGCTATATATCTGTCTTCTGTCCATGAAAGTAGAGACCTTGACCAATTAGTTCACCTCTGGATCTTCAGTACCTAATCGTATGAAAAATGACTATTTACTATTAAATTTAGTGCTATTGTTATTAAATATTATTATAATATTTACATGCAATATTATTAATACATTATTATTTAAAAGTACTGTTACATGTTGCTTAAAGTATTTCTTGGGTTGATTATTGAATAAATCCATTTTCTGTCCTTACTCTGATCAGATTTCTGGTTAATTCATGCCTCTTCTCATCAGCCCTTCCCAATTGATTGCCTCCTGCCTAATATCCCCATCCTGGAATATGTGGCTTCAATTAAGAGGCCAGACTAAGCGCCATGAAAGCTCCATTCTGCTCAGAATATTCAAAGAGTTTCACTACTGTTGTTTTAATTAGGGAAATGGCAATATTAGTTGTAATTTCGAAAGCTTCCGTAGCCTGAATCATGCAGGACAGTAAATGGAATCACCAGTCTCTCCTAATCAATTACACTTGCCTCTAAAATTGAAGGCTCAATTAGTTAGGCATTTCCCATTACAGTCCAGGCATGAGGACACCAGTCAGGGAAGAGAGGAATATCTTTAAATGACAAGAATATTGAAGCTGTGTGGTTTCCTCTAAACTTTTCCAAATAAATTTTCCCTTTTTAGATGCAAAAAACAATGTAAGATGATTCTGGAATTTTCCTCTAATTTATTTAAATTCATTCACTTTAGTTTTTCTCGAGTGGAAATGTCAGTACATGCACTTGTTCTCTAAACTGGATTCCTTTTATTCTTGAATTTTTCTTTTTCATATTGAATTATTCACTCTTTCTCAGTATATATTCACAATTTTATTTTCTTCTTGATCATTAAAATGTTGCTTTTATATTACTTGTAACATTTTTCTTGAGTCTTTATAGACTTTCACTGTAAACTACTGGTTAAATAATACTTTCTTTATTGATTTTTAAAGTCTTGACTTTCATTTTTCAGTACTGATACTGTTGTTAAGAGACGTGATCCATGGGTCAGGAGGATCCCTTGAAGGAGGGCAAGGCAACCCACTCCAGTATTCTTGCCTGGAGAATACTGTGGACAGAGCAGCATGGCAGGCTACAGTCCATGGGGGTCACACAGAGTTGGACATGACTAAATTGACTTAGCACACATGTACTCACTGTTACCCACCCTTTAGAGCTGGGCCCCAAGAAGGGCCTCCTGCCTGGTGTTGCTCCTGCCAGTTCAGTTCAGTTCAGTTCAGTCACTCAGTCGTGTCTGAATCTTTGTGACCACATGAACCACAGCACGCCAGGCCTCCCTGTCCAACTCCCGGAGTCCACCCAAACCCGTGTCCATTGAGTCGGTGATACCATCCAGCCATCTCATCCTTTTTTGTCCCCTTCTCCTCTTGCCCCCAATCCTTCCCAGCATCAGCATCTTTTCCAATGAGTCAACTCTTTGCATGAGGTGGCCAAAGTACTGGAGTTTCAGCTTCAACATCAGACCTTCCAATGAACACCCAGGACTGATCTCCTTTAGGATGGACTGGTTGGATCTCCTTGCAGTCCAAGGGGCTCTCAAGAGTCTTCTCCAACACCACAGTTCAAAAGCATCAATTCTTCAGTGCTCAGCCTTTTTCACCGTCCAACTCTCACATCCACACATGACCACTGGAAAAACCATAGCCTTGACTAGACGGACCTTTGTTGGCAAAGTAATGTCTCTGCTTTTCAATATGCTGTCTAGGTTGGCCATAACGTTCCTTCCAAGGAGTAGACGTCTTTTAATTTCATGCAGTGATTTTGGAGCCCAAAAAATAAAGTCTGACACTTTTTCCACTGTTTCCCCACAGTGGATGGAGATTGAATTTAGTTCTGAAGCAAGGAAAGCTTTATCTTTGATCAAAAAATGGAGAGGCCCAAGCTGGGTGCTCTGACTATGCCTCTTCCCAACTGGCTGTGGGCAGAGCTTTTCTAGAGCATTCTGTCCTGGGGAAGAGGCATAGTTCTGACAGGAGGGGTGGGGCAGGTTGAGCTGTGGTGCTCAAGCTTCAGGTCACAGTGCTGGGCACAGCATCTCTGCACATGACCTGCGCCCACCAAGTTGGACTGCAGAGTCCTGCTGGCCCTTTCTGCACACTGCCAGCTGAGCTGAGGTACTGGGCACTGAGGTTCTGCTCTGGGAGCTCTAACCCAACATGTTAGGTTCATGGTCTCTGCACAAGGCCTCCTTCAGGCAAGTGAAACTAGACTAAGCCCAAAAAAGAGGTTAGACTTTATCTTATCAACTAGATTCCATAGTATTTTTCCCAGGGACCCAGGTGGGCTTTGTGGTTGACAATACCACCTCTTCATAAGAAAGAGTTACTCAAATATCTGACTTGTTTATTTAGTTGCTATTATTTTAAACTTGGAAGTGTTACCAGAGAAACTGACTTCAACATTTGAAGGTATTACTCTAAAGCAACTCTCTTCAAAGAGGAGAAGAGTTTTTATTCATCAGTTAAAAAAAAGTAGCATTCAAAGGTGACTAGCAAGTCACATTCTGATAAACAAGGCATTCTCAAACTTTAGCAAAAATTACTTATTTGTATTAATACATTCAACTGCTCTTGGTTAATACTGCCCTCATTAGGTTTATTCACAGAGTTAGTGTATGTTCTGTTTGTAAAAGATACATATAGGAATTGATTTCTCCATCTAATTTATCATTAATTTTATAATATATAAATTATCATTTTGTTTGAAACTTTACCATGTGCCTAAACTCTGAAGAAAATATTGAAAATTCCTCTAAACCTTGCGTTTTCAAATATAAATGTCTACCAAAAAATAGAGATCTGGTTATCAGTTAATAGCTATGCTCATTACTATGAATATTAACTGTTACTCAATTACTTTTGTCCTCTTAAAATGATATAGTTTGACATGTGTATGTGTGTGTGTGTGTGTCTGTATGTGCTCAGTCACATCCAATTCTTTTGCAACCTGATGGATTATAGTCCGTCAGGCTCCTCTCTCCATGGGATTCCCCAGGCAAGAATACTGGAGTGGGTTGCCATTTCCTCCCCCAGGGGAACTTCCCAACCCAGGCATTGAACCCATGTCTCCTGTATCTCCTGCATTGCGAGTGAGTTATTTTACCACTAAACCAGTTTTCTTTTTATTACAGATAAAAATGTCCCTCTTTCACAAAATTTCCCAAAATCAAATGCCCATCATTTCTATGTTAGTCTCATGTTTGCTAGTTAATTAGGAATTAAAGATATTGGCAAGAAAAACTCTTAAGCACTACAGGGGTGAGATGGGATTCCTCCCATCACACAGCTATGTGTTTTTATCAGGGAGCTAAAAAAAAAAGTTGGGAGACCCATTTATAGCTAGAATTGCAGAAGCTGAGAAAAAAAAAAAAAAAAGACAATCACTGCTGAGGAAAAAGATCCTATTACCAATTGAATAAAATATAAAATTTTCTTCCCTATCAGTGGTAAGCAGATGCTTGCTTTGTTTTAGAAAATGTGTAATTTTGTTTCGGACCTTTATAAGCAGCTGATACTAAAGTAAAATATGTAAGCCATTCCTTATGCTTTTGGAAAAGATATTAACAAATTAAAAAGAGGCAGTGGTTCTCCCAGACCGCTGGAGCAAACAAAAATTTGTATAATCAGTGTATTTCAAATATATGGTCAGTTGAGATCTAAGGGATATAATTACCTAAAGAAAGAAGAAAGAAAATCCTCTGAGCCATTGTATTTTTTAAATTAAAAATGTTACTTGAGTTCACAATAGTATTGACTTTACAAACTCCTCATATTATGGTATATTCATCGAAGAGGAAACCATGCACTCTCCCTTCCCCTGGGGAAAGACATGCTTTCTGATTTGCCCTCACATCTGCATTTACCAGGGGGATAGATGCTTGGCTTCTCAGGGTCATAGTTTTGGCCTTTTCCATCCGATCACCAGAGCAGAAAGAAACATGGGTTCACCAGTAACACGGCAGCTTTCCAATGCCTGACCTGTGCTTTTATATTTCACATAAGCAGGTGGTATCAATGGGCTGTCTAATGACTAATCAGATAAGAGTGCAGTTGATCTTCTTATTTACCCATTTCCCCAAGTGGATGACAGCCTGCTCCTCTCTCCTGGGTTCAGTTACATTGTACAGTTCTAGGAATCATTTTAGATCCTTTAACTTTTTTGTCTAAGCTGACATTTAAAGCACAGAGACACAAACGTTGATATTCTGTGTCATCTAAATTCTATCTTCTCTGAATCTCTGAACTGATAAATGTCTTTATAATCTGTCTTTATAATTTGAATCTGACTAAAACAATATTTAACACATATGTGAATCATCTTCAGTACTATTGATATTCTTCTCATGCTGAATTTGAACTGTGAATTTGTTTGTCTTTCTCCTAGGTCTAAACCTCCTAACTAGTTCTGAAGAGTATGGAGCTGACATAGATTTATAAGGTAAATGACTGACTTCAAAATAAGACATTCACATTCTATTATAATGTGAATTCCAGTGTTGTGTAAATGTATTGTCCTTTACTACTCTGTGGTGAATTTCTAAGTTACGATACTGTGTAATCTTTTAATAGAGGGTAGAATCATAATCCTGGGGGGTACTGAGGGAAGAATACAGTACATCTGTGGGTTCCCTCTCTTCAGAGTCAGACTTAATGCTGGCTTCCTACCTCAATTTCATACAACAGTATCCTTGTGCTCCTAGGAGACTCCTGTTCTGGAGTATGCCAGGACATCACAAATCCCATAGTCAATTGGAGAACAAATAGATTTGTCATTTTCATAAATGAAGCTTGAAATTATTAGGATGCATTCCTCTGTAGAAGTAAGAAGAAGTACAAACATCTGATGAAAGCTGTTTCTACCATAGGTGGTGTCAGATGAGTATGTAAGGAATAAAGAGATTTATAGCGAATGGCCTCAGATTTCCATTTCTCTGGATCACAACCATCATTTGCTTTCCTGCTTGTTGAATAATTGTATATTCCTAGAAACTATCAATTCTATACTAAGATAGACTGAAGAGGATCTTTGAATCACCTATAGCAAAATGACTAAAAACCTAGGCTTTAGATCCAGCCTAAATTCAAACTGTGGCTCTGCTATTTAATAGCTATGACACTATGGTCTTTGATGTTCTCATCTACAAAGTAGGAGAAATAATAGTATTCACTCCCAAGAATTGTGACATAGTATAAACAATTGAGTTGATGTAAAGCACTTAAAATATTTCCTGACACCTACAAAACACTAGAGTTACTGATTTAAATGCTGTTATTCTACCGCCTCATTTTGCTTCAGTTTCTCAATTATCCTTTAGTCTAGAAATGCTGTGGTTATGGGAATTATTAAGGAAACCAAATTCCCAATTCTCTTCTAGTAGCCTCTCTCCTAAAGGAGATATAGTATGCCTTTAGTGTAAATGCCAGGAAAGAGAATAATTGACATTCCATTGGTCTTTGAATGGGTCCCTGGCCAGCTCTAGGTGCTGTGATGTGAAAGTGACCTGACACCAGGATGCCTGCCAGCTCAGTGCAAGTGGAGTGAAAGGATCAGTTAGAAGACTCGCCATTTCAGAAACATGCAAACATCAATTAGCATAGAGTTTCAGGAAGCAGAATAAAAAGGAACCTACAAAACAAAAGCCTTTCGAGGGGATGGAGGCACTATTCTTCCAAATCACACACTGATGATTATGATCACCATTAGAGCTTAATGAGCCTATATATGGCTAATGACTTCATCCCTCCAGTAGATGTGCCAATAGTCAGTGTTTCCACTCACATCCTTCCTTCTCTTCTAAGAGGCATGACATGGTGCTTGTTGGTCAGAACAAGTCATTGGATTTCCCCCTCCTCCATTAGCAAAGGCAGTTTCTCAGATCTACCATTCCCCCTCTTTCCTTGCAGGACAGAAGGTAACAGTTTACAAAAAAGAAAACACCACCATTGCAGAGCTTGTGTATGTGTGTTTGCACTTAGTCACTCACTCATGACTGATTTTTGTGACCTAATGAACTGTAGTCCACCAGGATCCTCTGTCCATGAGATTTCCCAGGTGAGAGTACTGGAATGGGTTGTCATTTCCTATTCCAGGGGATCTTCCCAAGCCAGGGATCGAACCCACATCTCTTGCTTATAGAACCTTGGAAAACCTGAGTTCGATCTGAAAGCAGCCTTTAACTGCTATCTGACCTAGTGTCTTCATTTCCAAAATGTACTTGATCGGTGTCCTATTTCCAATGATAACTTTAAAGATAAAAAATTCATGAAATAGATCTTTTAACACACATAGGGGTTTAGTTTATTTTACTTATTTGTTACTAATACATGATTGGTTATAGCTATATTTTTACTTTAATAACTCAAATGCAGAAAATTGTATTATAAGTTGTAAGCAAGTTATCTGCTGAATCATTAAGAGACGATTAATTTTAATAAGAAGACTTAAACTAGGGTTAGACTTTTTTTTTAATTAACCACACTATTATAATACTTCCCAGGTGGTGCTGGCAGTATAAAACCCACCTCCCAATTCAGGAGACATAAGAGACGTAGGTTCAATCCCTGAGTCAGCGAGATCCCTGTAGAAGGTAATATCAACCCGCTCCAGTATTTTTTCCTGGAGAATCCTCATGGCCAGAGGAGCCTGGTGGGCTACAGTCCATGGGTCACAAAGAGTCAGACACAACGAAGCAGAAAACTCACCCATTATAATATTTGGTCAACAAGGATACTTAGGGTTAAAATAATTTAAAGAGAAAACTAGACAAAGTTGAAATAATGATGTATCTTCTAAAGAATAGGTTTTAGCAGTAGCTTATTTGCTAGAAGGAAAAAATTTTCATAAAAATAGATACTGGGGAGTGCCCTTCCAGTTGCTACAGGGATGCTGCCTGATTCATGCATTGCCTAATAATAAAGCTAATTAGATCTTTAAATTTAAAAATAAAGAAAATAAAAACAATTTACCGTAATGATTCTTACTCAGATTTCACTGTATTTCTTTCATTTTCCTATTTTCAAAATATATCTAGTAAATAAAGTAGCATAGCATCAATATAGTATTGAAAATGAGACAAGTATTAGTTGGAAGGGATAATGTTAGCTATTAAGACAGTTGCTTCAGTGTAATACTTCAGAAATTTAAAATTGTTTTATGATAAATATTCCAGTGTAATGTTTCTGGGGTCTCTATGCTATAAGTAAACTTTGATTGCTGTGGTAATATAAGAAACATGAATGGATAGTATCTACAGATAATGTAACCAGCATTTCTGGGAAGTATCATTGTAAAAAATACATAGCTGTGACGCCATTTTTGAGTTCTAGTCCCAAATCTGCATCTGATTGTTCTGAGTGAGCTTGATCAATTAGCATGTATCTGACTAAAAATTTTTATCTATAATTTGAAGAAATAAATATAGACATTTCAAAATTAAAGTTCTAATTTTTAGCAAGAACTTCCAAGCAATGAACTGTTTAGCAGCTCTTAACATGCACCAAATTTATATTCTCCTGTCAATCTTTATACTTATCTGCCCACTCTTACCTCAGTGATCCCATCATTTCAAGAATGGAAGGTTAGTTTAAAAAGGATCCTTTTCACATTCACTGGAAACTTTAAAATCACAATAAAGTATAAGCTAAATTTACTTTTTAGTCTCACCAAGTAGGTATTTGGAGAACTTCATTAAAAAATCATTTAACTAATTTTATTGGGGGTTTATAATATATCTAAAACTGTTCCACAAAAGAAAAGTATAAAGAGAAGTACAAATTTCACGTCCCTGCTCTGAAATTTATTTATGGAGGTAAAATCAACATTTGCAAAATAAATATTAACATCAGAAAAAAATGCATGCATGTACTTATCTCAGTTTTATAAATTATGAATTTTTGTAGAATTCTGATGGAAGAGATGGAATCCAAGATAGGGGTTTAATAATGATTAGAACTCGGATATGTTGTGCTTCTCTGGGCTAAATAACCATCGATCCTATATTTATATTATCCAAGGCCTACGTAATAAGCTGTTTGACCACTAAAAGCAAAGCAAATGAGTAGTTAAAGGCACTGGTTAACTCACCATGAAAGCTGGTTAACTGCCAGCAAATAAGCCTTTCATTCTTCTATGCCCAGTGAAAGTGTAAATAGACCTATCACCAAAATCACAGTCTCAGCTGGCATATAGCCTCTCCCCTCAGACTGCAGCATTAAAGATGCCGGGATGGATGGAAAGAATTCATCTCCCCCAGGCAGAAGAACAGCTATTGTTCTAAATTCAAGCCCTAAAAGACCTAAATGTTGTTCTTGGGTATAAAGTTTACTAAGTAACCTTATATCGTAAACAGAAATCCAAAGTCTCTGAGGTTCATCAGCTGCTTTCTTTGGGTTTCTGACAAACCCTAATGGGAACTAGCTGAGAAAGAGAAAGCTAGTATCGTTGACCTTGGCAGAGAAAGATTTGAGAATATGGAGGATGAGTCTGTTTCATTTCTAGTTCTATGAATTAACCCTTTACTATCTAAGCAAAAAATGAGACCATTCTCATATTAATAATTGAAAGTTTGACTCATGAAAAAAAATTTAGATATTGTTCTTAAAGCTCAAAGTTGCATATTATTGTGAAAGTAAAACGTGAGTAAAACTGAGGACAATGACAATCATAGCCACCATCTATTGAGGGCTTCTTGTATGCCTGGCACTCTGTACTTTAATTTATGCATTTCCTTTAAGCCTCACAAAAATTATATTAGAAAAACATATTGGGCCCAGTTTGAAAGTCAAACAAATGACTTTTTAAAAAGTAAAAATTTTAATTTAAGCAAATTTAAAAAGAGGGAGGGCCAGGATTTGAACTTATGACTTTCTGAGGCCATACTCTTTCCATTATGTATACCACATCTCAGATAGTGCTGCCTCACTGTCTAATAATGGTTTTCTTATATACTCAGGTATACCAGGAAGATGACTGAGTTGACAGTTTTATTGCATGTATGTACATTAACATCAACCAATACTTATTATTTAGTCCCATGAAGTCAATGAGTGTTTTGCAAGCAAATGGACTACAGATTCAGAAAAATCAATGAATATTTGACTAAGCAAGTGAATTATGAAGAGTAAAGGCATTATATGTGCTTTTTCTTGGAAGTAAAGGAAAAGCTATAGTGTTAATAAAGCAGATGCAATGCTAATAACTTAGAGCCCACCCACCCCCAAAGTAAAAATCAATCTGACTCTAAGATTCATTTCTCTTTCCATAAACTTATTTCCCAATTGAGTTTCTTAATTTTGACGTTGAAAATACAGAATTTTGTCATTGCTCTTACTTTCAGATTCAAGGCCAGTTTACTTCCTAATCTCTTCTCATTTTTTATTCACTTTCATATAAGGCTTACTTTACTTTGTTTTCACATCCTTCATATTATTACATGCTCTCTTGGACTGGTCTCACTGTTTGGAAGATCTTCCATTGATCTTTTCTTTGCTTCCTCCTGTCAATCAAATCTTAACTGTTTTTACCTTCGAGGATCTCTAGTTCTCATTTTGCCCAAAGCTTTCTCAAGTAACTAGGTATAAAATATCTTTCAATGGAAATCATCTACCCTCTATAGCTAAAAGCTTTACCAATGGTAAAATGTATCCCTCTGTATATAATAATAATTTCAACAGTTGCATTATACTTTTCATTGAACCACTTTTTCTGCTTAGAGTAGAAATGCTATTGTAGAAAAATTATAAATGTCAAAATATACAAGGACTAAAAAATAATTGTTTACACCAACACCCTGAGAAAAGTATTGTTAACATTTTGTTACATTTCTTTCTATTCTTTTTTAAAGCACATTTACTTGTGTTATAGTTTAAACTCTCCCTGCCTTACTATATTTTTTATCCTGCCTTATTTCTCCTAAAACTTTAAGAATTGGATTCTTTAAGACACTTTAAGAACTGGATTCACCTGGTTCCCCTGATTCATATGAGTCAAACAGTCAGTAGGAAGGCTGACCATTAAGAGGTCTGGCGAAGCTCTGACTCATAGAAGTCTAGAACTATTCTTATTTCTGGGTTTGCAAAGATATTACTCCAAAATGGCCCAATGTGCAACTCCTGGGTAATTCTCTTTGCCTCCATCTTGCATTAATTTCCTACTAAACCCACTCTTTCATTTCATAGAAGCTAGAAAAGTATACTATATTCAATTACATAAGACATGGTATTAAAAGATAATGCATGTCTTCTTGATTTCTAAATTAAATTATGGATTTAAAAAACTATTTGTGTTCATATGTTACTATAAATACCCTATATGGGTTTTCTTGCCTTTGTCAGCGCTGTGCTGTGCTTAGTCACGTCCAAATCTTTGAGACTGCATTGACTGGAAACTGCCAGGCTCCTCTGTCCATGGGGATTTTCCAGGCAAGAATACTGGAGTGGGTTGCTATGCCCTCCTCCAGGGGCTCTTCCCAACCCAGGGATCGAACCCAGGTCTCCTGTACTGTAGACAGATTCTTTACCATCTGAGCCACCAGGGCAACCCATGAATACTGGCATGGGTACCCTATCCCTTCTACAGGGCATCTTCCGGACCCAGGGGTCTCCTGCAGTGCAGGTGGATTCTTTACCTGCTGAGCTACCAGGGAAGCCCTCACCTTTGTCAGGGCACACCTTAACTGTGTGGAAGGTGAAATTTTCTTGTTTGCCCTGCACTTTTTAGATATCAATCCTTTTTATCCCCCTGGCTTATTTTTTTAAGACCTCACCAGTTTTTATCTGGGAAACATACCTTGTCTGAAGCCGTAACTTTTTCCATGTGACTTAGCCTGCCCAATTTTGGGGTCGATTTTTAATCATTTTGCCCATTAAGAAGGACTTTGCTCTTGGATATTTGTTACGCATCTCATTTCTTTCAGCTGTTAAGAATAATGTTTGGTTACTTAATCCAGGTTTAGACATTTATCCAGTTTAAATTTGTTTGCTATCCAAAGCCTTTAAATACACTAACCATTTCCCCCCAAACTGTAAAATGTAATCTCACAAGAGAAGCAGCTTCACAGTCTTGCTGAATACCCCTTTCACAAGGTTTCCGTTCTACAAAGTAAATCCCCAGCACTGGACACACAGCATGCCATCACTAGCTATTTGTAAATGAATAAATCATGTCTTTCAAACATCAAAACCTATTCTCTAAGCAAACAGGACTGCTGACTGACAAGGGCTAAAAGTTTTCATAACTTGGATAAGATGCAAAAACCTTTCCTTCTACAAAAATGTTTCCTTAAATGCTATGAACCTCTTGCCTATGAAAATCGCATCTCTCAAACTGATTTTTTTTTTTTATACCTCTTCAAAGAGACTATCCAAGTTAACCTCTGCATCTAGAACTATTGGAAAACTGCTAAGTACACTCATGCATCTGTCGTGTAGATTTTACAGATGAAGGAGATAAAGTATCAGCACCACTGAGGATGAGTCTGAGAACTGGACAGCTGGGAGTGCTGAGGTTCTCCAGGCAAACAGGACTCAAGAGGACTATCTGAGGTGTCAGGACGATAAAAAAAAAACCCACAATATTTTAAACTGCAGACTCTCCGTATCAGGGCAGATACTGCCAGCTAGAGATCTGTGTTTTATTGAAGTCTAAACTAATTCCTCTTGTTTTATGCTCCTGAATTGTCCATTTGCTTTGGGAGCCTTGAGGGGTAAAGGGGAGAGAAACAAATTCAGGCAAAACTGCAAAGACTTGTTAAAACTATACAAGGTATGTCTAGCTCTCTTATTGTTATCTGATACACGAAAAGAAAAATTATGGGAATTCCACGCTGAGTTCATAATAACTCACAGCTGATTAAGACAACCTTTGAAACAGGCAGTGAAAGCACAGAGCAAACCAAAGTTAAAATGCAAACGCATAAACTAATCACTGTTTCACATTTTGGAAATTGTGTTGACACCGGGATGAGAAGTAGATGGAAAAAAAAAAAAATCCAAAAAAAAAAAAATCCAAAAAAAAAAACCAAAGACATCTCTCTCTAAGCCAGTAAATTTACTGATTAATGAAAAGCCAGACTTTGTTAAGGATCTGGGCAAAGTAATTATGAGCATATTCCTCCATAACGGCTGTCACTTAAAAGTTCCATGGAGGAACTCAAAAATGTGCCTAGAGAAAGAAGGAAAGAGAAACATTTATAATTTTGCACCACCCAAAATACACAAAAACACACCCTCATCTAATCCCTGAGTATAAAACTTACGTAGTTGTAAATTGGGAGATCTCAGGTATAAAACTCTGTGTCTGATAAACATATAATGGTTTAGGGGACTAGTGATTGTAGCAGACTTGGTTATTTTTGCTTTGGCAGCCAACGATACAGGATCCTATGGAATCCATATCTCTAAAGCCAGAGAATAGCTCCCAGTCATTTGTGGCATCATTAGCAATATCATGATACCCCTTAAGGACTAAACACATAAGTGTTCTTCTGTCACTTACAATTGTGTCAAGGAAAAAAACAAAATGAACTTGCAAAGTCATGCATCAGCTCAATTTTGGAGGGAAAAAATAAATCTTCCTTTGAAGGAAACGAAATCAATCCCCAGTTCAAATTAAATTTGGACTATTCTGTGAAGCTTCAATACACAGCTCCAATGACAATCAGTACTTTCAGACTTGAGGTGCAGGCAAGTAATGTTTCATTTAAAAGAAACTGAATGAGGATTACTGACATAGAAAGTTTTGATGCTATTTTGTCATGAGTTAAAGTTAAATCATGCTTATTGGCTCAGTTGTGAACATCTCAATCCTCACCTTTTTTTTCTCTTTTCTACTTCAAATGCACTAGAAACCCTTTGTATAGTTGGATTTGTATCTTCATCTTATTAAAACACTGCTATGTAGATGTATCCTAAGTGTAGCGTGAAGACTTCTGTCTCATACAAAATGTAGCTCTAATTCTATCGGCATGAAATACTTTGTTATGCACAAACCTTCTGTTTGGTTTGCTGACATTCTTCTTAGTCGGCTCTCATGGTGATTCATTATCTTGTGATATAGATTTCCAAGTATCATCTCTGTATTGATTTTTATATCTTTAATAACCACTCCACAGAAGATGGCTCCACTGGTGTCATTGATCGCATCAAAAATTCAAGGCTTACAGAAATACTAGAGGGCTAATTGGTAGGAGAACTTTCCAGACTTAATCTTAATGCAGTCTTAATCTTCTACATTAAACCTACCTGAAGATATCCTCTTGGAGTCTACAAGGGGAAGTTGAGTGCTTCATTGAAAAAGACCTGGTGAGAACATGCAAAATCATTGCAATTAATGGACTACAAACTCGAAAATGCGGCTTAACAAAAATTCAGACATTACGAATAATCCTTTCATCTGGAGCCTCCATCTCTAGAATGCTTCTTGCTTTCCCTTTCTACACCCTCTGGCCCCACCAGAGCCAGATTTGCTTAGTATTTTAGAACCAAACCTATGGTGTAGGGGGAAGGCCTCATAATTCTAAAGCATGTACCACCCTGGGTCTTGAGGATTTCCCAATTTAAAAATAGAATTCTTCTGCAGAAACTCAGAACATACTATTTGTATAAATAACATTAAACTACAAATTTATGACTGCTGGTATAGGGCTAGCAAGTCTGGAGGGCCAGTACATGACCACGTATACCACACTGTAACTTCCTTCCTCCCAGAACCCCATTCGTGGGACATCCAGATCTTTTTTAAGTAATCAGAAACCTAACCAAAATGGAGAAGCAGGTACTTTATCCAAAGCTTAAGAGTCATTTAATCATAAAGTTGACACCTGGACTTTTACTGTACCTTTTTCCAAAACTTTTTATCCATCGACTCTGTGCCGGTCACTGTATCAAAGCACAGATGAGTATAACTTGGTATCTTCCCTAGAAAACCTTACTTTCAGAAGCCTATGCAGGGAAGGTGGAAAGTAGATAACTAACTAGAAGGCAGGATGTACAAGGATGTGGGCTTTGTTTTTTAGTTTGTTTTTATTTTTTGAATGCAGCATCCAGTATTCTAGTTCCCTGACCAGGCACTGAACCTGTGCTCCCTGTAGTGGAAGCACAGAGTATGAACCACTGGATTGCCAAGGAAGTCCCAAGATGTGGGCTTTGGAATTGGCCAAATCTGAATTCTATTCTACCTCCAAGCTCTGTGATACTTGGCAGATTGCTACCTCCCTGAAAAATGGCAGTGGTTAAAAGTTTTTTCCTCACAATCATAATATATGACAGTGCATGCGATGCTGAGTATCTGGCATGTTACTCATGCACTCATACATTCATTATAAAATGTGTGTTACCTATTAGAAGCTGATACAGAAATAAGCCATGTGTCTTTTTCCCCTCCCTGTAAAATTTGAAAAATTAATTTAAGAAGACATGGACAAGGTAGAACAATTTTTTTAAAAAATGTTGTATCCTGTCTACAAACATTTTTAAACAAAAAGTTAAACATATGATAGTTCAGCATTATAGATGTAGCTGCTGCTGCTAAGTTGCTTCAGTCGTGTCCGACTCTGTGCGACCCCATAGACGGCAGCCCACCAGGCTCCCCTGTCCCTGGGATTCTCCAGGCAAGAGTACTGAAGTGGGTTGCCATTGCCTTCTCCAATGCGTGAAAGTGAAGTCACCCAGTCATGTCCAAGTCTTAGCGACCCCATGGATTGCAGCCCACCAGGCTCCTCCGTCCATGGGATTTTCCAGGCAAGAGCACTGGAGTAGGTTGCCACTGCCTTCTCCAATAGATGTAGCATCAAACACTAAAAGGAATTTGGAATTTTTAAGATAGTTGAAATTAAAATGAAGACATTAGAAAGATTGGAAAGAAAGGGATGAATCAAAGATGAATGCCATAGAGAGATTTTATAAAGATCATGGTGAGTATTTTGCTGTTTATCTTTTAGAGACTTGAATCTATAGATTCAAATATTATTTAAATTACCAGAAACTAGAGTTAAAGATTTCGAAGTTTCTCATTTAAAACAATGAGATATAATAATCTCATAAATAAAGCAACTAATATGTAAGGGTCTAAGCAATAAAGTATCAATTTAGTGTTAGTTTATTGCTAAGATTATTTTCAAAGTGTTGCATTTATAATATGTATGGATTTAAAGTATTTTACCTAGAATATGTTAAGAATATTATGGAATAATTTACCTAGAATGTGAAGTCAAGTGACCCTTAGGAAGCATCACTAAAAGCAAAGCTAGTGGAGGTGACAGAATTCCAGTTGAGCTATTTAAAATCCTAAAAGATGATGCTGTGAAAGTGCTGCACTCAATACGCCAGCAAATTTGGAAAACTCAGCCGTGGCCACATGACTGGAAAAGATCTGTTTTCATTCCAACCTCAAAGGAAGGCAATGCCAAAGAATGCTCAAACTACTGCACAGTTGCACTAATCTCGCACGCTAGTAAAGAAATGCTCAAGATTCTCCAAGCCAGGATTCAACAGTATGTGAACTGTGAATTTCCAAATGTTCAAGCTGGTTTTATAAAAGGCAGAGGAACCAGAGATCAAATTGCCAACATCTGTTGGATCATAGAAAAAGCAAGAGGGTTCCAGAAAACTCTGCTTTATTGACTATGCCAAAGCCTTTGACTGTGAGGATCACAACAAACTGGAAAAATCTTAAAGAGGGGAATACCAGACCACCTGACCTGATTCTTGAGAAATCTGTATGCAGGTCAAGAAGCAACAGTTAGAACTGGACATGAAAAAAACACCCTGGTTCCAAATCAGAAAAGGAATATGTCAAGGCTGTATATTGTCACCCTGCTTATTTAACTTATATGCAGAGTACATCATGAGAAATGCTGGGCTGGATGAAGCACAAGTTTTAAACAAGATTGCCAGGAGAAATATCAATAACCTTAGATATGCAGATGATACCACCCTTATGACATAAAGTGAAGAAGAAATAAAGAGCCTCTTGATGAAAGTGAAAGAGAAGAGTGAAAAAGTTGGGTTAAAACTCAACATTCAGAAAACTAAGATCATGGCATCTGGTCCCATCACTTCATGCAAATAGATGAGAAAACTGTGGAAACAGTGACAGACTTTATTTTTCTGGGCTTGAAAATCACTGCAGATGGTGATTGCAGCCATGAAATTAAAAGATGCTTACTCCTGGGAGAAAAGTTATGACCTAGACAGCATATTAAAATCAGAGACATTACTTTGCAAGCAAAGGTTTATCTAGTCAAGGCTATGGTTTTTCTAGTAGTCATGTACAGATGTGAGAGTTGGACTATAAAGAAAGCTGAGCACCAAAGAATTGATGCTTTTGAACTGTGCTGTTGGAGAAGACTCTTGAGAGTCCCTTGGACTGCAAGGAGATCCAACCAGTCTATCCTAAAGAAAATCAGTCCTGAATACTCATTGGAAGGACTGATGCTGAAATTGAAACTCCAATACTTTGGCCACCTGATGTGAAGAACCTACTCATTTGGAAATACCTTGATGCTGGGAAAGGTTGAAGGCATGAGGAGAAGGGGACAACAGAGCATGAGATGGTTGGATGGCATCACCAACTCAATGGACATGAGTTTGAATCAACTCCAGGATTTGGTGATGGACAGGGAGGCTTGACATGCTGCAGTCCATGGGGTCACAAAGAGTCGGACATGACTCAGCGACTGAACTGAACCGAACTGAACGTAGAATATGACATTTAAATAAATGGCAAATATTTATATTATACAAATTATATTTTTTCTATTCTACTCATTATTCTTGCTGCATATTTAGTTGCTTCACATAATTTAGTCATCTATCTGGCCCATAATTACACATTTAAGGATGAAATTCAGTTTGTGCTTTTATTACATCCTCTCTCCAGAACTGGTTACAACTTTCAACTAAGAGCAAAGCATTTTCAAGTGGCTTCATCACAGATGTTTTTATTCCATTGCCCTATATCTGCCTTATGAGTTGTCTTCCCACTAAGTATCTGATTTATATTTTCTCAAAGAACCCACCATCCCACTTTCTGACCTCTTCCTTTTGCCTTTTATTCGTTTTCTCCTTTGTTTCCTTCTTACCCTTTCTTTCTTTGCTATCTTTGGCCTTTTTTCTAAGTTTCTACTGCTTTTCCTCTCTTTCACTTCCCTGTCTCTTCTCCTTTCCTATCTTCCTCTTTCCCTAATTATGTTATTACCTAAACTAAAATACAATGCACAAAATTGTAACTCTAATTCAAATTTTATATACCCTTTGGATATTTAAATAGCAATCCAAGGAGTCCCCCAATATAGTGCTAAATTCATTTTCCATGTGTTACAAGAAAGCATTATGTCCTGAAAGATAGCAAAAATCCTACCTAATTAAGAAGCCACATAATACATACAGTAAGGATAGTTTTCCAAGTGTAAAGACATTTTTTTGTCCTTAAGCTTTAATTTTCTTTTTTTTTTTTTCCCCCTGCCATCTAACTGGAATTTCCCTGATTGAGGGCAAAAGAAGGGGGTGACAGAGAGTGAGAGTTGAATGACATCACTGACTCAATGGACATGAGTCTGAGCAAACTCCAGGAGGTAGTGAAGGACAGGGAAGCCTGGATTGCTGCAGTCCATGGTGTCGCAGTGAGTCAGACATGACACAGTAACTCTACAACAATAATATCAGAAATTATTAAAGGTTTCTATAGTCATCAATATAGAAAAAATACTTTTACTCAGTAGTCAGTATGGAACATGAACACTAATTCAATTTTCTATTTTTAAAATGTTAAAATAAAACTAAAAGAGAAAATAGATCTCTACTCTTAATATACTGGAAGAAAAGTTAAACATTCAACACCAAGCAGCTATCGTTTATGAAAATGTTTTTTCTAAAAATAGTATTGTCTATTCTTTCAAGGAATGAAGTTTTAACTTACTAACATAACATATATGATAACTGACCAGTGCCAATTTTAGTAAAATTCCACTAAAAAAATGTATTTTAAAGTTTTCCCCTCTAAATTTCTCTTTAATAAATATAAAAAGTATCAAATATCTGCAAAAGTGAAAATTAACAAAACTTTCCAGCCAAAGTAATTTTTAACAATAGGTTAATATATAAAATGGCCCAGAAATGAAAGATGAAAGTTTTGACATTTTCAAAGTATTTCATTTCAGGGCTTTCTCTAATCACAGCTTGCTTGGTATATTCTCCTGATGGAGGCCCACATCATTCCAGAGTAGGACTCATCTTTGCAATTACTGGTCTCATTCTTGAAGCAAATCGCACATGCCTTTTAATTTGCCACTACAAAGTTTTTGTAACTTCAAATTACAAATTGAAGTCCAATGGATAAGACTGGCACCCTAACTTTCAGTCAAGTAATGATTCACTGCCATGCTTTAAGCAACTATGATGCTACTACTGGTATTATCTTAAATTCTTCTACTAAAAGACCCATTATAAGAAAATAATAATATCAGATGAGTAAGCCAATAATGCCCAAATGCACTAAGTTAATAATTATTCAACACAGACTTTCTGTTCTGATTGGCAAATAGCACCATTCTGTGAAATAAGTTTCCCAGTGGTTAGTAAATGTTTTTGTTTCACATTGTTTTATTTATTGTACTAAGAACATTTAATAACATGAGGTCTAGCTTTAAAGTGTTTGTAAGTGTAAAATTCTATATAGTCAATTATAGGCACAGTGTTGCACGGTAGATTTGTAGAGCTTCCTCATCTTGTATAAATGAAACTTATCAGAATTGTACATTTAACTTATCTCCCCTCAAAGACTGGATATGCTTCTAGGGGTTTGAAGAGTTACCCCTTTTATTTTATACATGACAAGCAAAATCATGAGAAATAGGACTAGAAAATTTTGATCTCTTGATTCCTCTCAATTTGCCTCTGAATGTCATGCCTAACAAGGAGAAAGACATGTCAGGACTGAGACAAGAAACACTTCCATGGCCACGTCCTATCAAAATCGCTGGTGTTTTCACTGCTTCAGGATCATCTATCTTGTAATGTCTCAGTTTCACATCCAGTTCAAAAGGGAAACAGCAGTACTTATGCAGATGTATGACAGCATATGGTCAGGATTTAGATGAGTGAATACTTGCACCTGGAAATCAAATATCAGCACAGCAGATCCCTCCTGCTTGCCCAGGGCAGCATCCACCTCACCGGACGTTGAGGGGGCTGCCAGATCAAACACAATCCAGATGTCTCCTCTGCCTCCTCCTCTTCCCATACAACCTTCCATTATTTTCTTCGTCCTTTGGGAATATTTTTGAGTATTTAAAGGAGTAAAGGAGCCCTGAAAATCAAACAAAACATGTTTTTCAAGCAGAATAAACACAACACCCATTGTGCAGTTAAAGCTTTTTTGAAAAATTAGCTTGTTTCAATCTTTTAAAAAGTTTGATTTTCATTATCTTTTTTAAATACATATCAAATTTTGTCAATCAAATTTTTGTCATAATCCTTGGTCAGAAGTTTAGAAGAATATCCGTCTTAAATTTCAGAGTGGCCAAGACGATTTTTGAAATAGTACCATCTCAGATGTCAGAGTGTCAATAATGTCCCCACCACCTGCACTGATTCTGACTTTTACATAGTGTCAACTGTCCATTTATTTCCATGTATTGTATTTTACAATGAAATCTAGTGTTTTGCTTAGGGGGGTACCTCACTAGTAAAGTGAAAGTGAAGTCCAACTCCTTGCGATCCCATGGACTGTAGCCTACAGGCTCTTGTGTCCATGGGATTTTCCAGGCAAGAATACTGGAGTGGGTTGCCATTTCCTACTTCAGGATATCTTCCCGACCCAGGGATTGAATCTGGGTCTCCCGCATTGTAAGCAGACGCTTTACCATCTGAGCCACCAGGGAAGTCTTCACTAGTAAAGGATCCTGTTTTATCTTTTTAAAACACTTGTTTTTTTTAAGATTTGTCATGTAACTTCTTTGTAATTTAATATCTATATGCATATGTCAGAGAGATGAAAAGATAAAATGTTGTAAATGTGTTGAGAGCTTCTGATCACACTGAAGCAGTAATTAATCTTTCAAATCTCCCATATACAGATAGCTTCATAAAACAGGCCAAAACAAGGTTGGCGGGGAGATCCACCCAGGAATGAAAAAATGAAATAAAATTTAAAAGTAGTATGTAAATATGAATTCCTCAAAGCAGAAATGAATAATTGGTAGCCCTACAAAAAAAAAGAAAAGAAAAGAAAGAGGGGAAAAGGAAGTAAAAAGGGAGACAGGGGGAAGGAGAAAGAGGAAAAGATAGGGGAGGAAGGAGGAACAGAAAGAAAGAAGGAAGGTTAGCCTAATTATCTATGGTTGCCCTTCACAGTATGTTGACAAAATGCCCACTTAGAAGCAAACTTAAAGTAAAGAGATGGAGGCTTCCAGTAATTAATTCTTTTCCTATGTGATCTACAGTTGTGGCATTTGACTTAAAGTTATCAGGCAGGCAGTCTAATTTTCACTCAATAATCTGTTATAAGTGGAGAAGAAAATGGCACCCCACTCCAGTGCTCTTGCCTGGAAAACCCCATGGATGGAGGAGCCTGGTAGGCTGCAGTCCATGGGGTCACAAAGAGTCGGACACGACTGAGTGATTTCACTTTCACTTTTCACTCCCATGCATTGGAGAAGGAAATGGCAACCCACTCCAGCGTTCTTGCCTGGAGAATCCCAGGGACGGGGGTGCCTGGTGGGCTGCTGTCTATGGGGTCACACAGAGTCAGAAACAGCAGCATCATCTGTTATAAGAAATAGGACTTGCTCATATTAGCACCTTCCTCCTGTATTATTGACTGTTTAAATATTTGACTTTTATGACTTTCTGGTTAGTCCAAATCTAAGAAAGCTTTCCATATTTTTTAAAAAAAAGGCTGTTGTATTTATTTTTTGGAAAATCATTTATCAGTGGGAGGGTAAAGAAAATTAAGATAGAAAAACGATACAAGTTGTAAAAACATTATCTAAAAAATATCTATATAATCACTGTCTTCAAATGTGTATGTAGCAGGGAAGAGTTGGTGTCAGGCAGACATGACTGAATCTCACTCTCTTCTTTATTAGCTACACTCTTCGTCTCTCTGTAATCATTTGTGTGGCATTTAAATCAAGCAGGAGAACTTAAACAAAAGGTTGGGTACTTGGTCAGCTTTTGTTACATGTAATTTCTCCTTACTATTTTTTTTCGTTAAAGTATTTCTACTATTTGTTGTAAGTGATGGTTCCCCAAACTGAAAATTTTGTTACAAAGTTGTTCCAAAGGCCGCCCTGGGAACCCAAACCTGCAGCTGTTGTATGATTTCAAACTGAAGAGGCACTCTGCTCTGTTCTCCCACTCCCTCTGATTGAACTCGAAAGGTGTTGAGGACAATTGAGTCTTGTTTTTGTTTGTCATGGTTTCTCTTTTTTGTGAGGTAGTCACCTACATTTGTCTGTGAAATATGCAGGCAGTGAATGAACCAGAAATGCATAATCTCCTGTCCGGTCGGACCTGAACTACTTAATTCATGACGTAGTGCTGAGGCTGAATCAGAAGACTGATGTGTGGGAAAACAGTTTAAATTCTTTACAGGAAAGCATTCTCAGTGTCATTATTTATTATTCATATGAATGAAAATATTACCGCTGTGTTTATTAAAGAAAGTTGTAAGGAAGATAGCTTTAAACCTGTTTCTTAGATTTCTCTGGATAATGTGGTAGAGAGGAAAAAGTTTCTTTTGCCTTCTTTCTTTTCGCTGCCTTTTTTTTTTCCCAAAGCAAACCGAAATAAACACTATTAATGTTCCTATACCTGAAGGAAAAGAATTGCTCATGCACACTCATATTAATAGTATGTCCCATTAGGAAATCTTGAAATGATTGATATTTAAAGTGTTATCATCTCAGGCGGATTCTCTCATCAAGTACAGATTTACAACAGTTGCATTTTTTCCTTCTTTCTCTCTCTTTTCTTTTTTTCTTTTTTTGTTTCTGCACACAAAGACAAAATGTAAACCCAGAAGAAATCTGTTAGCTACTTTTTTTTTTTTTGGTCTATTCAGTGCCTTCCTCTTGGCCTTCCTACCTCTCCTCATTATGCAGCTCCAATCTGTACACACACTCCATTCTCCCCTACCCGCCCCCATCTCTAGTGGTGTGAAAATAGAAAAGCATCTGAGTATCTGGGCAGCCTATCCGTTTGCTAAGGTTCATTTTAGCTAATCCAGACATCCCGCACAGCAGGGGGAAAACTGCTGTATCTAGTGAAACAAGAGCATGAATAATTAAAACTCTGTTATTAATGAACTTCCAGTCGTTATGTAAATGAAACTGATTTCAAGTCTAATTTGTCAGCCTGAATTCTTTTCCTGTTCTCCCTTTGTCTAGGACAAGAACTCGTCATAATGGACTTGATAATAAAACACTAGTAGACACGCTGCGTGCAGTGCCCATCTGAGTTAGAGCTTTTAGTGTGGTTAATTGATACAGTTACTCCAGAACAAGTCTATAAGGCATTTTGCATGGCTCTAAGTTTTAAAAGCCACTCTTTCCCTCTTTGACAGGGCTGCCTATTCTTCACACATATCTCATTATCATTTACCTTTACATGAGGGGTGGCATATAATTACTGCCTAGTAAATAGTTTCTTTTGCAATATCCATGATGTTCAAAGACAGCAGAGTTCAAAAAGGTCCAGGAGAAAGGAAGTCTGTAGTCTTCTAAGAATGACAAATAGCCACTGGAGAGAGAAAAGAAAAGAAAAGAGAAAGGAATACTCGACAAAGCGCAAGACCGCTGAGTCCTGATCGCCCACTGTCCCACCATCAAGTGTCACTCACACTATTGCTGGCATTGTCCAATTGATACCCTTATGCTGTGTTCACATATTTCAGTTACATTGTTTAGAGCCACTGTATTGTTTGTGAAATCCTTCACTATTAAGGTGACAGCTTCAACTACTACAATCTGATTTCCTGGAGTTACAAATATTTTACACAACATAAAAGCAATAATTCTTTCAACAGAAAGCTTTTCGGCACTGTCAGATTGTTGAGAATTTACTGAGCTGAGATCTTTAGATTTAAATTTTGAAAAAGTCTCTTTTTTTATTTTAGAGAAATGTATACATTAGATATCAGAAGTTAATATTTTAGATATTTGGCACATGATTTTATTTGTATAAGACAATATATATGTAACAAAAATTGACTCACATTTTTTTGTATCTGTTACACTAAAATGACTGTGCTCTATTTTTAGGAGAAACAAAAAAAGTTTTCCATTTGGAAAACTATTAAATCTTCTAAGCTGCATATGCTAATAACATGATTCTTGCTAATCTAGTAGATTTTTTAATGCAGGTATAGTTCACAACAATATTAAGCACTAGAAAATCACTGCTAGTTCCCCCAAGTATGGGTGTACTAGTTATTAAAGGGTTTTAGATTTCTCTATCAGCCTCTGCAGTTCCTTTGTATATTGAAATTAGAGAAAGGTTGTAGGCATCCTTTAGCTCTTCTGTCTTTTGTTATTTTGTAATGTTCCTTTGTTTACAGTACCAAAAAATAAATAGCATCCTAATCACTTTTGTCCAAACAAAGCGAAATGGATATCTCAGCATCCATATGAATGATTTAATCAATATTTCAGAGATCAGTCATTATAGACTTCTAACACACATTTTCAGTCACTTAAAATGTGCCAAACACTAGGATAAGAAATAGAAATAAAAATTTGAAAAGGAAGCAATCATTTTCAAAAAGAAGTTTAATAAAGGCCGATTAACCAGTATTTATGACTTGATGTGAAAAGGTACTATATATAGGGACTCTTGAGAGTCCCTTGGACTGCAAGGAGATCAAACCACTCAATACTAAAGGAAATCAACCCTGAATATTGGTTGGAAGGACTGATGCTAAAGTTAAAGCTCCAGGACTTTGGCTACCTGATGCTAAGAGCTGATTCATTGGAAAAGACCCTGAAGCTAGGAAAGATTGAAGGCAAAAGAAGAGGTCGGCAGAGTATGAGACATTTAGATAGATAGCATCCCTGACTCAATGGACATGAACTTGAACAAATTCTGGGAGATAGTAGAGGACAGGGAAGCCTGACAGTCTGCAGTCTATGGGGTTGCAAAGATTTGGACACAACTTAGGACTGAACGATAACTATATAAATAGATATATACATATATGAATATAAAGTGCACAAAAATGCATAAAATATCAGAGAAGCATTCAGAAATAATTTGCAGGAAGCCAAGAAACACAGTGCTTCAGAGAATACCATCTCATGTACTTCATGTAATGACCAAAATGTTACCTGGACCAACCCACTGTCAGCGTTGTCAGGGCAAGGGTCTGGTTTTAATATGATTCATTTTCTCCTGGATGCACTATGTAACAACCCAGGCCTCAATTTCCCAAGCAGGAAAATGCATACTCTTATTCGAAAACATGTTTGATTTTCATGATGACAAAGTATAAGTTGAAGGTGGAGGTTAAAAAAATTTCGTCCCCTGCAATTTCATAGGGATGTGACTGGACTCATGGCATCCCAGCAGGGCCAGCACAATCCATGTATGATGGTGCCCAGCTTGACCCTGGTAAGGGACTGTCCCATAAGTATCTGTCAGGCTTGCCTTGAAGAAGTTTCATCCCCATTGTGTCTCTGCAAAACCTTGCTAAAATTACACTGCTCTCTCTCTCTCAAACTTGATAAACCTTGAATTCTTTTAAACCAATCTAAACCTAATAACTATTTACACTGAAAGACCAAAGCAATCCAGCAAGATATGAGATGACATATAACGTAATCACACCCGCACACCTTGTCTCCCTCTCTCCCTCCTTTCCATTGATAATATGGCTCATGGGGCTAGCAACTCTGTTCCCTCTAATTCCTGGCCAACTCCAGAAGAAGTCATAAAAATATTTAATCTGAAATTAAAGTCAATTAAACTACATTGCTTCTTTGGAAAGTTAAAAGGAAAACACACATAAGTAATAGAAATCAATTATTGTATATTCCCAGGCCTGTTCTTATAAGCTGGAGAGGTAATCAATCACTCTAGAGATTTCTACAAGGTAATTACTGTTTATTCTTTAATGACAGTACCGTCTTCCTCTTTTTTCCTTCACATCAGCCCCTTGCAGCCGCTACCTCACAGAAAGCAAACAAGCAGCAGTTAAAAAAGAAAAAAAAAGACTGGAAAAAATTTGTTGGTGTTCTGCATAATGTGGCCCTTCAGACTGCTGAGATGCATCTCTTTCTGTGACCTGAGGCTACAATACTACATGGGCCACGCTGTATACACGCACCATGACTGATTTTCAGTCATAAATGTGGCCATGGCTTTGAGAAGGGGCACTGCAGCATAGGGAGAATTAATGGGAAATATCTTTCTTGTGGACATTTAGTCATTTTAAAGAATGAAGTTTAAAAATAATAAGCAGCTGAAAAGAACATGGACCAATTAAGAATCTAAAACAACTAGCATCCAAATAAGTCTCTTTCTGCTCTTTAGAAAGAAGGGGAGAAAAACAATAAAAATAAATACCGCTACTATTATCCAGAGCCAAAAATGTTAACCAAGAGATTTCACAGCACTTCAGTCAGAGCTCAGCTAATGAATATATGTCACCTTAGCCGATTTTAGCTGACTTTGAAATTAAAGTTCCAAACCCTGCATGCAGGGAAAGCTGGACTTGAGCAAAATAGACTTAATAAACTTCATTGTGTGCTCAGATCCCTAGTGAGATTTCCTGCCCATCCATGACCAATCGGTATTATTTTTCCAGTGACTGGTACTTTTGTGAGCAAGATTGGGGTTTCTGGGAGTGATTAGCACTTTTCACGATTGATTGACAGGTTCAAACAGAAATGAGACAATAGGAGGAGTCATTAGGAATTCAAATGTAAGGTTAGTGTTTGCAGGCTTTGCCACTGATTTTAATAGAAAGGAACTATATATAAGGAAAGGAATTAATGTTTAAAATTCTAAATTATGAAGTAAAATTAGTCTTTCCAACCTGAGCATTTTTTCAGAATTTAAATTAATCCAAAAAATAAGAGGATAAAATAGCAATAGTTTATATATCTTTCCTAGAAATTTCTCAAATTGGTCATGGATACATTTGGTTCTTTGCTTTAGATATTTAAGACCCAAACATTTAAACTCTTAGAGAAATCCCTGGTAGTAAAGGTTTAGATTTGATTTTCTCATATATTGAAAATCTTGAAAAAAAAAAAGATGTGTTGTTTTTCTAAGGAAAGAAATATGATGAAGCTCTCCACTACATCTTGAGAAGATTCCTTAGGGAAATAATTATGGTGAGTGATTCCAGCATTGATCAGTAATTGATAATTGGCCACAAATAATTAGGGTAGACTATCTTTACTGGAGAAAATTATGCTAATAGCTCATCCTTGTCCCTAGGTGCTGAAGTTGATTTCTTATAAGTAATTTTGTTTTAAATTCACATTATAAATTTAGAGTATTATACTTGAAAATTTAATCTTGTTTGGCATCAAAGTTAAAGCAGATAATACAGAATTAAACAAGCCTAATCAAAGAAGAAAAATAAAATGCATGCCATGGTTTGTCATGATATTTTAATAAGAGTTGATTTCTTGTGGGAAAATAAGCTTTTTGTGACAACAATGCACACAAACTGTGTTTTTTTAAAAAAAACAAATGCAAAGCAGAGCAAAATGTGTGATTGAAACCACATCACACACTTGAATAGAAGCATTTTCTATACCTCATAAGTTGTTAATATTTAAAGGATGATAGCATAAATCCAATACCCTGTGCACAAAATAATCATCACGTCAGATTTTTATGAATATCCTGGGTCTAACTGAGCTTTCATGCTGTATTTTTTTAATGTGTTGTGACTAATTTATGCCAAGTTTTCATCAACCTAGCATTTTTCATTTTTTCAATAGATATACAAAGTTCTATAATTTGTGTGCTCAGTATGTTAATATACTGAGACAGTAAGGGAAAATCCAATGTATCACTATAACAAAAATAGACTGTCAGGGAGCCTCCCTGGAAGTCAGAGGTCAAGAAGACAAGTGCAATCCAGTGAGGGACTAGTGTGAGGATTTGTGTGGGTCATTAATAATCCACGCTTCCATTTCATGAGACAATTTCTGTCCTTCTTCTGTGACCAATTGACCCACCATCTGCTCCTCAATTTCCCTCCAAAATTTTAAGGCATGCTCTATGAGTGATTCTCACACTTTACAGCAAATTGGAATCACCTGGGGAAATTTTAGAAAGTCTGAGGTTTGGCTCCTGTCCTACACATTCTGATTTCTTGGTATAGGGTGCAACTCAGACATCAAAAGACTGTTCTAAGCTCTCCAGGAGATTCTAATGTGCAGCAAAAACTGAGAAACAGGACTGTATATGCGTTCTGCCTCCATTTTCTCTAACTTGATCTGAAAAAACACCAGTGTCTTCTCCTGTAAATAGCTAAAAGAAATTTCTCTGTCTTACAGTTGATCTCAGGCACAAGGCTCCTTGATCTGCTGTCTTTTTCTGAGAAGGATCACACCACCATACACAGTGCTTCTGCCAAACTCACTTACAGCCTCTCATCCACTTTCAACTTCTTTCTTATTTTCCTTTCATACTCGCTCATCCTCTAAATTACTACAGATCACCTGTTATCCTTCTCAGTTTTTAGCTCTTATTCACTTTCCTATCTTTAGCTTCTTTGGTATCTTATTGCCAGTTTAAGCATGAAAAAGCTTCCTTTTCAGTGTTACCTATTTCTTTCCCTTTATCCAAAAACCTACAGGCAGCCTCTAGTCCTTTCTTCAATCTTCATCCAAGAGCTAAGTTAAGACTCTTAGCCATTTCTTATCTCATTAGAGTGGACTTTTCTGTTTCAGACTCTAGTTTTCTACTGTGTCCTCCCAATAGACTCACTGCTTTCCTGTGCAAAATGCTACTGTCAGACTTTTTGTCATTTTACCTGTTCATTATGAATGTCTCAATAGGGTGTTTCTTAAATGTATCCTATCTAATTTACCTCCCTATTGACTTTTCCCAGGGTCTTTTTCAGTCCCCAACTAACCCAAGAATTATAGGTCTGGATGAGAATCTGCCTTGGGATTGATAGCAGTACTTAATGCTTTTGCACCAAAGGGATGCTATTTGTGGGTTGTTCCACAATATAGATGACCAAGAGCCTCTCTAGATATCATGGAATTACTATAAGCCTTAGAAGCACATTTTCTCCTTATTCTTTTTCTTTTCATCAGTTTATTTATTCAAACTCACACAACTAACACTAAGCCAGGATCACCATAGAGCCAGGAAAGAAAATATAGAGCTAATAGTTACAAATATCTATGTTTGTGCTCTGTTCTTAGGCAAATTGCAGACTTACTGAAAAATTGTATAAAATAAGCAGATGTCCTTTTGCCTTCTACCTCACAGGCCTTTTGCTGCATAACTGGGATTTGTAAAATGCATCATTATCCCTGTGTCTTTCCACCAGTGTTCCCACCCACCATTTCACTTCTCATCAGATTCTACAATCAACTAATCCTTGCTTTCCCTACTCCTTTTCTTGTCTCAATTACCCACTTTCAAGTTCCATATTCTTTTTACCAAGTCACCATCTTGTATTTTCTCAACTCTGTCATGTAAATTTACTTCTTTCCATGACAGTTTCCTATACTGGCTTTTCAAGTTAAGTCTTTTCTTAAAGGAAAAGAAACAAACACACAAACCACCCCCGCCCACATTTTTAAAGTCCAAGAAAAAGAAATGCAAAAAAGCAAAATGGCTGTCTGAGGAGGCCTTACAAGTAGCTATGAAAAGAAGGGAAGTGAAAAGCAAAGGAGAAAAGGAAAGATACACTCATCTGAATGCAGAGTTCCAAAGAATAGCAAGGAGAGATAAGAAAGCCTTTCTCAGGTATCAATGCAAAGAAATAGAGGAAAACAATAGAATGGGAAAGACTAGAGATCTCTTCAAGTAGATTAGAGATACCAAGAGAACATTTCATTTAAAGATGGGCTCGATAAAGAACAGAAATGGTATGGACCTAACAGAAGAAGAAGATATTAAGAAGAGGTGGCAACAATACATAGAAGAACTGTACAAAAAAAAACTTCAAGACCCAGATAATCACAATGGTGTGATCACTCACCTAGAGCCAGACATCCTAGAATATGAAGTCAAGCGGGCCTTAGGAAGCAACACTACGAACAAAGCTAGTGGAGGTGATGGAATTCCAGTTGAGCTTTTTCAAATCCTAAAAGATAATGCTGTGAAAGTGCTGCACTCAATATGTCAGCAAATTTGGAAAACTAAGCAGTGGCCACAGGACTGGAAAAGGTCAATTTTCATTCCTATCCCAAAGAAAGGCAATGTCAAAGAATGCTCAAACTACCACACAATTGCACTCATCTCACATGCTAGTAAAGTAATGCTTAAAATTCTCCAAGCCAGGCTTCAGCAATACGTGAACTATGAACTTCCAAATGTTCAAGCTGGTTTTAGAAAAGGCAGAGGAACCAGAGATCAAATTGCCAATATCCAATGGATCATTGCAAAAGCAAGAGAGTTCCAGCAAAACATCTGTTTCTGTTTATTGACTATGCCAAAACCTTTAACTTTGAGGAACACTACAAACTGTGAAAAATTCTGAAAGAGATGGGAATACCAGACCACCTGACCTGCTCTCGAGAAACCTGTATGCAGGTCAGGAAGCGACAGTAAAAACTGGACATGGAACAACAGACTGGTTCCAAATAGGAAAAGGAGTACGTCAAGGCTATATATTGTCACCCTGCTTATTTAACTCATATGCAGAGTATATCTGAGAAACTCTGGGCTGGAGGAAGCACAAGCTGGAATCAAGATTCCCGGGAGAAATATCAATAACCTCAGATACGCAGATGAGACCACCCTTATGACAGAAAGTGAAAAAGAACTAAAGAGCCTCTGGATGCAAGGGAAAGAGGAGAGTGACAAAGTTGGCTTAAAGTTCAACATTCAGAAAACTAAGATCATGGCATCTGGTCCCATCACTTCATGGCAAATAGATGGGGAAACAGTGGAAACTGTGGCTGACTTTATTTTTCTGGGCTCCATAATCACTGCAGATGGTGATTGCAGCCATGAAATTAAAAGGCGCTTACTCCTTGGAAGGAAAGTTATGACAAACCAAGACAGCATGTTAAAAAGAAGAGACATTACTTTGCCAGCAAAGGTCCATCTAGTCAAGGCTATGGTTTTTCCAGTGGTCATGTATGGATGTGAGAGTTGGACTATAAAGGCTGAGTGCTAAAAAACTGATGCTTTTGAACTGTGGTGTTGGAGAAGACTCTTGAGAGTCCCTTGAACTGTAAGGAGATCCAACCAGTGCATCCTAAAGGAGATCAGTCCTGGGTGTTCATTGGAAGGACTGATGTTGAAGCTGAAACTCCAATACTTTGGTCATCTGATACCAAGAGCTGACTCATTTGAAAAGACCCTGATTCTGGGAAAGATTGAGGGCAGGAGGGGAAGGGGATGACAGAGGATGAGATAGTTGGATAGCATCGCCAACTCGACGGACATGAGTTTGGGTGGACTCCGGGAGTTAGTGATGCACAGGGAGGCCTAGTGTGCTAAGGTTCATGGGGTCTCAAAGAGTCAGACACGACTGAGCGACTGAACTGAACTGAAACTGATACACAAGTGAAAGAAAACTAATTTCTTTCTGGATGCATTATATTTCTAAAGTACTTAATAAACATGTATCACATAATTATGTATATCATGCTTTGGATGTAGAAATAAAGTCAAAATAACATATGAGAAAAATTACTGCTTAAGAATCAAAAAGCAAGATTCAGTTGGCACAAGTCAAAAATGTCACAAAGTGAGTTTTAATGAGTTTTAAAATGACTTATTTAATTAACTTAATTAATTGATTAACTTTAGATGAAGTCAGTAACACACAGTTACTTGTTGATTAATAGAAAGAAAAGTGTTTTTTTCAGCATTTGGACTTGAAACAGGATAGATTTGTTTCAAATCTTGAGTACTGTTTTGCTAGTTGTATATAACCCTCAGCATGTAACTCAGCCACTCATGGTCTGTTTCCTTGCTGGTAACAAATAGGTGTAACCAATATCTCATTTGAAGGAAAATTTTAAAGTCTAAAAGAGATGAGATATGTTAAGCACATTTCAAGGCTGGGACATAGGAGGTACTATATGAATGGCAATTGGCGTTAGTTCTTTTGACATGTCTTAACCCATTCCAGTAGTCTTGCCTGGAAAATCCCATGGACGGATGAGCCTGGTAGGCTGGCTGCAGTCCATGGGATCGCAAACAGTCGGACTGAGGGACTTCCCTTTCACTTTTCACTTTCATACATTGGAGAAGGCAATGGCAACCCACTCCAGTGTTCTGGCCTGGAGAATCCCAGGGATGGCAGAGCCTGGTGGGCTGCCGTCTATGGGGTCACACAGAGTGGAATACGACTGAAGTGACTTAGCAGGAGCAGCAGCAGCAGTAAACCTATAGGGCTTCCCTGGTGGCTCAACAGGTAAAGAATCTGCCTGCAATTCAGGAGACCCTGGTCCAATTCCTGGGTTAGGGAGATCCACTGGAGAAGGGATAGGCTACCCACTCCAGTATTCTTGGGTTTCCCTGGTGGCTCAGATGGTAAAGAATCTACCTCAAATGCAGGAGACCTGGGTTTGCTCCCTGGGTTGGGAAGATTCCTTGTAGAAGGGAAAGGCTACCCACTTCAGTACTCTTGCCTGGAGAATTCCATGGACAGAGGAGCCTGGCGGGCTACAGTCCATGGGGTCACAAAGAGTCAAATACAACTGAGCGACACAGCACAGCACAGTAAACCTATTACCAAGTGTATCGCTATTTTTGCTGTAATTCTTGGGCAGCTCAGATAGGATTCTTTTTTCAGTTCACCCAAATCCATTCCCAGCATTTAACATATCAATAAAAACAGATTTATACTTTCTTATCAATACATTAGCAGTAGTCAGTATTATGTATACTTTGCCCGTTTTTCAGTTAAAGTGAAAGTGAAGATGTTCAGTTGTGTCCAACTCTTTGTGACCCCCATGGGCTATATAGCCTACCAGGCTCCTCCATCCATGGGATTTTCCAGGCAAGAGTACTGGAGTAGATTGCCATTTCCTTCTCCAGAGGATCTTCCCAACCTAGGGATCGAACCCAAGTCTCCCTAATTGTAGGCAAACGCTTTACCATCTGAGCCACTGTTGTCAGTTTAGAGAATGTTAAATGGAATCTATATTAAGATGCTCCATGTGTTTTTGAAGTTGTATATCTGTTATCAGCCTTTATAGCCACTAGATGTCAATGCACTGTTTATCTGGAAGTTTCAATAAAGATTCATTTGTATCCTATTTAGTGCTTAAATAATGTATTCCCTTTGCAAGGTATTTTAATATTAAAGGATTTCAGAGCATTTTACTATAATACTTATGGAATTCACTCCCTTGAAAACTGAAATGATTCACCTCATCTAACTGTAAAGAGTTGTTGAATAGGAACAGAGATTTATGTCAAAATCAAATTAAAATTGCTAAGAAAAGTTTATATAGGCATAATATAATTGCCTTAGTTGAATTTTCCCATATATTTTACTTATGGAAACACAATTAGATCTTTATTATTCATAACTGGACGAAGCCCTAAATTTTAAATATCATTTAATAAATGAAATCTTTATTATTCATAACTTGATAAAACCAAATTTAAGATTTTAAGCATCTTTTTCATAGTTACACTAGGAATTCTGTGAGAATAAATATTTGAAGGATCGAAGGTATTTCTGGGGTTGTTTACTTTGGGATATTGGCTATCTTGTTATGGATTTGGCTAAAGATAATGGAAATTTTTTACCAAAACTCAGCTTTAGAAGGCTTGAGGATTTATTCTTCAATATTTAACCTCAAATTATACTCAGTAACTTTTCCCTGATCATACTAAATAGCTTCATTTTTGAAGCCCCATACTGATACAAAGAAATGTACCTTTCCTTTGACATTAGAATAACATGATCTACATGTAAAATAGAGAGAAAAGAACTTTGAAGGAAACAAACAAACAAAAAATCAAATAAAGAAAGGAGAAAAGAAAAAGAGCCATATTATCTATATCTGAAGGAAGTACTAGATATTTTTCCCTATTCATACTTTACCTGTTTTTCCCCTGAATACACATCAGATAACTTATCTGTACATTTTAGCCAAAAAGGTTAACAAGAGAACTTGGAAAAACCACTAGCCTAAAAAAATCTTTAGTCTAAATATCTGTTATGTGTCCTGGTAGTGTCCTACAATACTAACCCCCGATTCTAAACAAATGGCGGGGGGGGAGGGTGGCTTCCCAGGTGAAAGTAGTGGTAAAGAACCCACCTACCAGTACAAAGACCCAAGAGAGGTGGGTTCCATTCCTGGTTGGGGAAGAGCTCCTGGAATAGAAAATGGCAACCCATTCCAGTGTTCTTGCCTGGAGAATCTTATGGATAGAGGAGCCTGGGATGCTACAGTTTATAGGGTTGCAAAGAGTCAGACACAACTGAGGAACCAAACACACAGCACAATTTCCTTAGGAAGGGAAATAAAATTTTAGGACAATATAAGAAAGTTTCTGTTTTCTTTGCCTGCTTTCTCCAGCCACTCTTCAAGGTGGCAATATTTTATATAAGATTATAATTTAGCATATTAAATACTTTAGGAAGAAAGAGTAAGTAAAAATAGTTGGGTTGGGGGATAGAAAAGAAACTGAGGTCAAGAAGTTCTCTTTGAAGACCCACTTATTAATTTCCCAATGATTTTATGGAAATTTTCTTCACAATTAAGACTCCAGAGACTGTTATGTGTCCTGGATGGATCATCATTGATCCAGTGCAAACAAATCAGATGTTTGGGTGGGGTAACAGTAATAAGACTGACAGAGGGAATGGGGGCATGCAGGAAAGATTTGTGCAGGTCCAGTGGTTGAACTGATTTATCTAACTGCCCTAGTTTCAGTTAAGATCCAAAAAGTGAGAATAAAAAGTAATCATTACCTTACTTTCAAGAGAGGGACTAGCCCTGGGCATTCAAGGGTAGGTATCAGGTACATGAGTCTGTTGAACACATGGAATGTGGCTAGTTGAATTGAGATATGCAGTAAGTGTATACAAGTTTTCAAAGACTTGATACGAAAAAAAGTATAAAATATCTCATTAATATTTTTGGTCATATGCATTGAAACAATAAAATTTTCAATTAATTTGAATGAGTGAAATATATTATTAAAATTAATTTTGCTTCTTTCTTTTGACTTTTTAAATGTGACTGAAAGAAGCTTTTATATTACATGTATGGGTTGCATTATATTTCTATTGGACAGCACAATAATGTAGTATCCAGGAGAGCCTTGTTTACAGATCTCAAAAATGGTTTTATGACCCTAATCCTATCACCCATTTCTAAATTAATATTGCAAAACAAGAGAGTGAAGAACGCTTTTAAAGGAAAAATATAGCCCTATCAAATGTAGCACTGTGGCATCTTCCTTCCATTCAACTTCCTTCACCACTTCCACAAAGCCGGGATGTGCTTTCTCCCTACTTTAATCAAGCAAAGAACTTCAGAAGAGAATCCTTTTTTCAGATCAAGCTGCAGATCCAAAGGAGAGACTGACACCTCACATTATAAATATGCCTACAGAAACCCTTAGGCAAATCTCTCCCCTGTTACATAGAGCTGAATTTGGAAGAAAGCTTTTAGAAAAACCTAACCTGTGTTTCTTGCCAACAGAAATCAAAGGCTGGAGTCGGTAAGGGGAAGAGAAGGGCAAGCAAAGAGGTAGAAGGAAGTGACCACTCACCCTCTCCCTATTGGAGGTTTTCTAATGTGAACAGGCTTGAGCTAGAGAAAAGAAAGACTTCAATAGTATTTGAAATGAACATTTTGACTTGGATAGAACTGTACTGAAAATGATACTTCTAATACATAAAAAAGACCAGAAAATATATGGAATATTTCCAAGTTCAGAGGCTTTAAAATATCTATTACATTTGTTGTCTGTCTCTTCCATTAGAATTTAAGGTCCAGGAAGTCAGATTTGTTTTGTCTATGTAGTTTTCTTTCCACTTGCATACTCTAAGTGGCCTAAAATAGTGCTTGGCACATAGTAGGTATAAAATAAAAGTTGGATGAATGGATGAATAAACGAATCTGACATTGTAAGACTGAAAGCAGTAATTGGAGGGAAAGTGCTTCCTTTTGTACGTATGGAGTCTAGCACTTCCAATAAACTTAATACTTCTGTTAGGAAAAGCAATGTCTGCATCATTTAACAAGCATAGAGTGGCTGGTAGATAAGGGGAGGGATTGCTGGTCAGTTCAGCAAATGCAGACCATTTTAGAAATTATACAGTATAATCAAATCATTGTATGATACTATACTATCAAAAACTCCCAAATTTTCCCATCCAATAGTCTCATATTAAGGCTTGTGGTACTTAAAATGTTTCCAGTGTTTCAGAGTTATTGAAACTCTTTCCATTAGTAAGATCCACAGTAAAATTTCTTCCATAATTCATGGCCAATTACCTTTGTTTCCTCAATTACTGGACATTTTGTTTGAATTTGAGTTTTGAGTACGATGAGCACTTTTCATGATTTTATGTAGATCCAAGTAAAATTGACAAAGGTTGTAACTTTAACAGAAATATAAATTGCCGCCTGTTTAAAGTCTAACCTTCTCCAGCAAAACACATTGTTAAATGATTTGTGATCCCTTCACTGCAGACCCAGGGTCTGAGAGTTAACGTGATTAGTTATTTAGGTTTCTGCCAGTAAGTCTTCAGTGTTCTATTTCTTTTTTAGAGTTCACTGACATCAATATTTGTACTTCAGAGACAACAAAGGTATAAAAAAATGTTAAATTTGTATTAATAGTTAAGAAAAAAATCTGTGGCTGAACATTCTTGAAAAATATATTCATATATGCATGCATGCTAAGTTGCTTCAGTTGTATCTGACTCTTTGCGACCCTATGGACTGTAGGCCACCTGTCCATGGAATTCTCCAGGCAAGAATACTGGAGTGGGTGGCCATTCCCTCCTCAAATATACTCATAGACATAAAAATATATCCATAACATATTCATGATTACTATATTTCAAAATATAAGATGACACTAGTTCTTTTATCTGGGGATGGGAATTCAGCTGAATTGTGTGGATAAACAACCCTTCCCCTGATCCCAGGTTGACCCTCACAGCTTCCATTACTTTATTCTGTGTCCCTGCAGCTTTCTTTTGCTTTGCTGCCAGACATCTTTTTTCAAAGATAACTGCTCACCTTTAAGCTAAATTCATGTGATCTTTCTCAAAAAACTTTTATGGTGACCTAAACAGGAAGGAAATTTTAAAAAGGGAGGATATATATGTATAGTTGATTCACTTTGCTATAGAGCCGAAACTAGCACTAAAACAACTGTTCTCCAATAAAATAAATGAAAAAAAAAATTTTGAACATGCATGTTTTAGAACATTTTATGAAAAGGAATTAGGAACCTCTATTTTTCTACTTGTTGAAATTAAAATGTGGCAAATTTTAATCTAATTTCCATTATTTAATGGATGGTGAAAAAAGAATGCTACAACCATTAGTAATTTTATAAATGATTTCATCTTCTCTAAGAAGAAAAACAACAATTTAAAAGGGTAATCTTTGAGAGGAAATGAACAGAGAGGTATAAAAGACAAAGAAAGCAGTAGGGGTAAAAGACTGGGACAAGTAGATCAGATATAGAAAAGGAACAAAGTGTAAGGATATCAAATTGTTGTCAATTCAAGTGTCAACCTGAGTTAATAGTGGCTTCTTGGAGCGGGTTCTTTAGGAAAAGGCTACTACAATCTGTGTAGGAAAGTGTCATGATCATGGTGCAAGAATGGGAAAGTAAGATCACAAAAGCTGTGTGTTTCCATCTCTATTTTAGAAGGTAAAGTTCTCTGCCAAAACAAAAAAACCAGTTGAGTGTTCAGAGGAAGAAAAGTCACCATCAATGTCAGAAAATTCTAGCCATGCCAGCATTGAGGAACTAATTCTGAATTTATTTTTTAAACTGAGAAAAAAAATTCTTTCTACTAGACATTTAAATTTAAAACAAATATGTGGTTTGGAAAGAACATAAACCCAAAGAAGAAAAAGAAAAGGAGATGAATAAGGTCATTTGACTATTTCATACTAATTCACATCTTTGAGGTCTTCATTATTATTCCTTAAACCACTGAGACAAATGAATACCTGATTGATGGGCTACTTTAAGTAAAAACAGAATTGTAGCGAGTACTTAACATTCTATAAATCTAGGTATTGGGCAAATATTATCCTAGTGCTCTGAAAGAAGAGAAAAAGATGAATTATCTTTACTATGGAAACAACAGCCTTCTTCCTTTCCAAAGTAAAAGCCAATATGGTCTCTCCCCTCATGCAAAGATCCTTCCTCCTTCTCTTGCACAAGTGTATTGAAAGAACATTGTTCCTATTTACCTTCCATTTTTTCTGTTTCCATTAACCTCTCTTCTTACAATGGATGCCATCACATTCCATTGACGTCTCACTAAGTTTCTACCTAAAGATTTGCCACATATCGAGTTTACAGCTCATGACTGCACACCTTTCACTGTATCTTCTTTCAGGTAATATTATGTCATTTTAAAGTAAGAATCTTTGTGGATTTTTGGTAGCCATACTACATCTTTCTTCAGCTCCTCATCTGGTCCCTCCTACTCTGGCAGTATTTTCTTAGATTCTGTCCTCAGCTTTCTCATTCCAAATGTTTGGCCTCAGATATGTTAATGACAACCATGGATTACCATTACCATTTTTCAACCATAGTTTTATATGATGCCTAAGTCTATCTGCCTAGTCTAGAGAGCCTAAATGTTGGCCGGTAGAAATACCCATGGTTGTCCTACACACACCTCAGTTCAACTTGCTTCCAATAAAAGTGATTTACTCTGTTCATAGACCCACTTTCCCTTCTGTCCTCCAGACTGGTTGACAGTTCCTGGAAATCTACACTTGAACAAATACTCTATACCCACCATACATTTTGCTGCAGTTTACATGGGCGTTTCATACAAGGAGCACAATAACCCTCCAAGATGGATTATGATATTCATTTTAAAATGAGGAATGGAGGTGCTAAGAGGTTAAGTAACATGCCTAAAAAGATACTAGGCTAATACATCATAGAGCCAGGATTATAATTGGTGTCTAAGTATTTTGAGAGAAAATAACAGTTTCATGTCAATTTGAGTGAAACATGTACAAGGAGAGGTGGGTTTTTTATGTTTCTACAGAGGGAAGAACTGGAACAATGCATTGAGATTATGTAAATATAAAGTTTCTATCAGTTTATTTAAAAAATTCTTTAAAGGTGACATTATAGAGCAATGAATCAAGTTTCCTAGCAAAGTAATGGCTTCAGACTCATGACTGCTATAGAAGTCTTTAGGTAGAGAAGAATTTTAGGAGAATTTACAATCTCCTAAACTTCACAACAGAATAATATTCCCTGGCACTGTCTCATTTGGATGATAGATTCAGTAGTCTGCTTACTAATCCTATGAAAAACTGAAGAAACACAACAGTGTGTAAATACATTGCAGATTCGCTAATCAATGCACCATGTATTTAAACAGTGTAGCATCAGGAAAACTTTGATAAAGTTATTTTGAAGAGGAATAAAAAAGCATGTTTTCTGCATTTTAGTGGTTAGACTGCCTTAGGTCATGTCATGTGCTCTGTTTTGAAGGACAGTTACCAGGTCTGCTGCAAACATTTCTAAATGATCTGTCACTAAATCTAGTTCTGGCTATAACATCATTTGTGCCGTTTCAAAAGGAAGAAGGGTGAAGATGTAATGGAAAAAAAATGGACACTGTGCTACAAAATCGAAGAGAATATATCTTGTATGTTTGGGTGTGATTTTTGCTTTTTGCCATAGGTAGAGTAATCTACGTTATATGCAGCTTGGGTTTTCATTTGTTTTTAATTTTTTTTAATCTAGTAGTTGCTGTCCTTATCTCTGCTTTCATAATGGGTCTGTGTGCCACGCTTTGCATCATGTGGTTATTATTTCTTAGGAGGAGCAGCAAATAGGTGCAATGGACAAGGGGAGTCATCATATCTAACTAAAACCATAGTGGGGAAAATCTGAAAGGTATCAGATAGGAGACACTGGAATTCATGCTTGGTTCCTGTGGCCAGGGAGGCTGGGCAATATTTCCAGGGTTCTAGCTGGTTCTGTGGAGGCCACTGGCAGATGCCTACAGCAAGACTCTGTTCATCCTCTGTAATTAGCACCTCATCACTTTCAGCTTGGTGTCACCCAGCTGGCTAGAGCAAGACAACACCTCCAGCTTGAACTGGGCTCCATTCCATTCTCTTGGAGCTCGTGGGGACATGTGGTGCTTTCTTTAAGCGCAGCTGGTGCTGGCGCTTTCATTGTAAATTTAAATCTCTGTTTAGAAAGAGGTGATAAGAACAGTTTGTTTCAAGTCCCTGGTGTTTAACCCTTAAGCAATTCCCAGCAAATACATTCAAGGCTCCTTCTAGCTTGAGGTGCTGCAATTTGTGTAGTCTTATTAATAGTGGCAATGTTCAGATTTTTCTTAATAATATGCACCCCAAACAAATCTCTAAATGGGCATCTGTGTCCCTCTGGGGCTCAAAGTTTGTGCTGATTACTCTTAGCTTTTTTGGTGGCACTTGATCATTGCAAGCTATGAGAAAAATACTAGGATCTGCATACACTTATCTAAGGATTTTTTTCCTTGTTTCAATGGGACAAAAAATGGGATGCTTTTTAGATGCATTGTATTTCATTGCAGTTCTCTCTTAATAACATGAGTGTTATTATATAAAACTGCACAGTGAATTACATGTAATTGCTTAATGTATTGTGTTTTTCTATACAGTTTTTGCACCATCAGTATTTAACCCATTTCTTTAAAAATTATCTTGATATGTGTTGTGCTTTAAAGTAATTACATAAATAGCATTTTAATTTATTCTATATCCAAATTGTATATATCTTGGCTTTTGTCCCCAAGATTAGAGTTTTTGACTAAAATGTTTGACTTTTTAAATATTTTTTCTTAAGCCCCTTTATATACTCAGATACCTAAGATTTGAAGACAGGGAATGTAATAGTGCAAATTAAAATTGCTTCGTGTTTTATAATACTCTATGCAACCTATTATATATATTTATTCTCTCAACTTTAAGATTATTCTTTTAAAATTATCATTACCTGTCATAATTGTATCTTAAATTGTATGCAGACTATTTTCTGGACCTTGTCAAATTTTGTTCTCATGACAATTCTGAATTTTATAGGTAAGGAAACTGAAATCCAGACAAGTTGAGTTATGAGCTGAAGTCACCCAGCTGATGACAAAGTAGGCAGATCCCAAGCCCAGTTCCTGGTATACAATACAAAGGTGGAAAACTGCTAACTGGTTCTAGACTGACCTACCTACCTTCCACCAGAATCTCTCACCTAGTAGAAAACCAACAAGGGCAATGAGGAGGCCCTAGGCATTAATAAGGGCCTCAGACATTTATTAAGCATGGTACTTTTGTCTTATAGCTAAAGTTTTCAGAGCCTAGTTTTATCATTTACAAAACAGACAAAATCATATGACACTCATGTGATTATTATGAAGACTAGAAAAGTAAAAGATGAGATATTTGGCACATTGAATGTTAGTTATCTTCATTTCTCTTTTATATCAAAAATGTAGATGCTTAGTCTAGTATTACCAAACAAAACTGAAATATTCTTAGTTGGTCAGTTAGGAACTATATGGTGTTTATCTTGACAATTCACCCTGAAGTAGAGAAATATGTCAAATATAAGTCTTATTTTGGAACATATGGTGTAAACCTACCCTACCTCTATATAAAGCAGTTGGGAAATATTTAATAAACAGCAGGAAGTGTAGATAAACATATTGGGAAGTATAAGTACATATTTTTTCAGCTTTACTTTTTTCTTGTTCTTTATCATCATCATCATCATAGACCAAGAGTAATAGCTAGCATTCATTATTTAATTACTGATTACTTTTTATATATTAATTTTATTCTCACAACAAAATTATCTGATGCATAGCTTTTATTAAACCCATTTTTCAGGTACAAAGAGGCTAGGTCAAGCAGTGCAAGAATTTATGCTAATCTGTCCGATAATAGCGCCCATATTCAACCACCACAGTACACTGCCCTAAAATAAGTTAACTACTACTTATAATTTTATCAACATATCAATTATAGTAATGAGGAATTGCCCTAAACTTTTGTATTTGCATATTAGATCATATGTATGTATATTTCAGCATTTATGTTACTTCTTTCCTTGCTAAAATCAATCATTATCAGCAAAGCTACTCATTAATGTTGACAATAGATACAAATTAGAAAAATTTATTTTGAACTTTGGTAACACTAATAATATTTGTTCATTAAATATTTTTCAGTTATTTCTATCAGTGTCTAGTGACAATTATTTTAGTCATATTAAAAATAACTGTAGATATGGGAAAACTATTTGTGAAAATAATAGAGGAGCTAATTGTAGTTTTTGAGATAGGAAACCCAATAAACTGTCAACAGGGAAATAATTCAACAAAATTCAAGCTTTAGGAAACAAAACTTTCCTGTTCAAATGATCTGTTACAAAATCACATGGAAAGTATTTTTCCCACAAAGGTTATGCATGAATTCCATAGAGAGAAATGAATTAGAAGAATACAATATTCAGCATCACTTTTAACGCTTTAGTCCTCCTTCTGAGGTTGTTTCCATGGTCTCTGGCAAGATTTCATGGAGGAGCTATGGCCCTTAGCTCAGAAGCTCCTGGGCAAATGGGCAGTTGCCTGGGGCTCAACTGCCTATGGGCAGCCCCCTTCCGCCTCTGTTTTGGAGGAGAACCAAGAGTTGTGTTTTGTTAATCTGGGTAACCTCATTTTCTTCTCATTTAACTAGTGGGAGTTAATTGAACTACCTGCTGAGATCTCTGACACATAGCTAAATAAGGTGAAATGAGGTTACAGTGTTCCCTAACCCACTTTTGGACCCATTTACAGTATGGTCTTGTTTTCAAGAGGGTCAGAAAACCCTTTGAAAATGGCAGAGTACCTCCAACTACTTTGTGGCTATCCCTATGTAGATCCCTTGGTTTCCTACTCCTTATTTCTACCTTCCCTAAATAATTAGCCCTTCCCTGTTTCTTCCCCTCTGTCTTACCCAGATCCACTTCCCCCTTTTCAAGCCAATTACCAGCAAATCCACAGAACCTTCCCACCCAGATCTATGTATTCCATTGATGTTTCCAGACACATTGTGTCGGCGACTTCTGTTTTCAACAGCTCTTTGTCTCTTAACAGACCTCACTAATCCCTGCTTCAGCCTGAAAAGTCTGTATCTATACAAGGCTAAACATGGCCTTGAAAAAATAAAAGTCCAATACACAAACTGCTTGTATTATTTGAAAATATCAAAATGTTTGATATTTTAGCACTGCTATGACTGCATTAAGCAATTATTTGGTCTTTAGTAGAAACGCACTAAATATTTCTGACAAAAAAGTTTGAATAAAGCATTGTATGTTTCTGCATTGCTTTCCCTTGGAAAAGCGCTAGTGGACGAATCATTTCAGTACCCTCTATCAAAAATGTATATTATTAATTATTCTTCAATTAAAAATACATGAAATTTAAAATATGTTTTTTTACTACTCAAGTAAAATGTGAGTATTAAAGAAAAAATTTTAATTCATAAATATAAAATTACTTTCTTCTTTTACCTGAACTCACACATATAATTTATTATACAGAAATGATGCAAAAAACCATTTATACCTTGTTTTGTCTGTATGATTCTTAAATCAAAGGCAAAATATCTGAATTACTTAAGCCAAAAAGATATATCACAGCAGTAATATATCATAATTTAGTATTTATGAACATAGCAGACCTTAGATAGGATTTTGTTTGTAGATATAATATAAATAATTCCTTCCTGTAGATTATCTTTTTAAGCCTTATACCTGCATTATACACAACCTCCCATTTTACATTAGGTACACAAAGACATATTGTACATCACTCTACTCTTGTTTAAATTGGGTTCCATCTTCTCCTTGATTTATTTTGCTTTCTCCAATATATTAATGTATGAATATACCCAAGCCTTGAGGATAATTTTTTTTATTTTGTTTTTCTTCAAATTTACTCTAGAAAGTTGACTACCATGTGACACTAAGAAGGGGAGCAAACTATTATTTCCAGAACAAGGATTTACCAATAAAGCAATTCTTCATGAGCTGTTTTAGGAAACCTAAACCCAAAACTAACATGAACATCTTAGGATCATTTCTAAAAACTGTATCTGTCTTATGCAGCCTCTGATGAAACCCTCTGTTCAGACTTTAATGTTCAAGTTAGGAGTGATGAGTGCCTTTCATATAACCCACTTAAGAAAAGATCCTTGGTTAGTGTATCCTAACAGGATAGATGAATCAGTCAAGAATATGAAGCAGCCATGGTGAATGCTCAAACATCTTTGTCCTTATAGAAGCATAAAGTGTACTGACAAATTATAGAATATTCCTGGAATAAATTTTTAAAAGGGAACAAAGCTACATAAATAAGCCAAAATATTTTCTGGTAATAAGCAACTATTTCTACTCCAGTGTAATTTATTCTTTCAAATATAACACTACATAGACCCCAAACTGCATGGGGATGTATACTATTTTTCAGAAGAGAAAAAAAAGAGAGAGAGAGAGCAAGATGTAAACAGAATCAAGAAACCAGACACAGGGAAGTCTTATCCACATCTCCACACATATCGTCAGTCAGAATGATTAGAGAATAAAAATAGGAGGTATGTTGACCAGAGTGCTTTTTAGATTGGATATGACTTGATGTTTGATTTTAAACAAGGTGTTTTCAACCATATTTCCTTTCATAAAGCTTTTAATAGACGTATGGAAATGGAAGACACATGTTTAACAATTATAAAATAAGCTCATTTCAAACTCTCAGAAATAAGACTGAAATGTTCTCTAAATCAGGGTCTCTCTAATTTTCAAAAGACTAAATCAAATCCCCAAATGAAACTAATTGTAATAGAGCTAACTAAGACAACTTTGTGGCTATATTTGATCATTCTTAAAGGGTATAAGTTTCCAAAGGGTACAGATTTTCATGTTTTAAATTGTGTAAGTCTTCAGTATGAAAGGACCAGCTCCCCTCACCAGATGTCTGTGTGTACCTGCTGGGGGCTACTTATATACACATAAGGCAGGGGAATAAATCGTCTATTGATTTGGTTTTTGTAAATTTAAGGAAAAAATGCAAAGATTCATCAAAATCACAGTGAAATTAAAAATACCTCTATATTTTCTAATTAAACCTAATTATTTAAAAAGTACCTTCTTAAATCTTAATTGCTTTCCTCGTTCAAAAGGCTGATTGGACTATACAGGAACAAAACAGGTTGTCCATGTCAACAGATCATTTTATTTGGGCTCCAGGTTTCTGGATGAACTTCCACATAGACCCTTGTAGACATCTGAACTCCATAAACCCACAGGTGTTTAAGAAGCCCTAAAGGCTGGGTCAGATACCAGTTGTGTTCCACTATGACTTTACAAGGATTTTGTACTGTGTAAACAACACTTGCAAGGATTTGTCTTTACTGCTGAGTAAAACCAGTAGCAGGAAGAGCCACTTTTAGTTTTTTTCTCTAAGCTATGATTCAGCTCAGTTTTGATTCAGTTAGAAGTTGTGTATAGTAAGTTATCTTGTACACTGTGGAAGTAGGATTTTAGTTTTTTGCTTCATGAACAGGATGATATGGCATAAAACATAGCCTCTTAAAAGGAAGAAAAAAGCCATTTAATGAGGGAAAATGTATTATCACAGTAATTTTTCATCTTTCCATGCACTGTATAAAAACACAATTTTGAAATGCCCAAATATTACTTATTTGTTTCTCTTCAAAGCCAAGATTTGTTTCTCCTAAAAACCTTATTTGTTTCTCTTCTCACATACCCTCCCCCAATAAGGGAAATCTGAGTGAAATTAGTAAAAGCAAATGAAAGATTTTACCCATAAAATGTCTGGAAATTCTAGTTTTGCCTTCATTTTAATCCTTTTTGTTATGTTTTAGTGATTGAGTCAGGAAGCAAATTCAGAGGGCAATTCAGAAGAAAAACTAAAAAGCTTTATAGGATGATAAATATACTGTATGTCTTGAGCGCTATGAAAAACTATGATATTTAAATGTCCCTTGATAGAACATTGTTAGTTCAGCTAGATTGGGAAATTAAGTCTAAAGAAGAAAAGCAAGGGATTTCTTTTTAAAGTGCTTGAAGAATGAAAACAAGGTTACTCATCTGAGTGGTGTACAGTAATTAGAAAGTGAGACAAGAAATCAAAATCATAAGGAAATTTTCAAGATCAGAAGAATTAGAAGAAAAATGTAAAAGTTTATAAGGAAAATTGTCTGCGAAGGCAAAATTAGCTCAAATTAAAAGCCTAGAATCTCTATCTTGTTCCTGTTTTAAGATTTAAACTGATTTTAGGAATGTGTTTACAGTAAAAGCTATCTGTCACATACCAAAATGATATACTTTGAAGTATATTTGGTAATGAAGTAGAAAAAAAGAATAAACAATAGAATGTTCCTTTATATGGTCTAACCGGTACTTGTGTGACTTGGTTTAAATGCAATATTTCCTTTATTAAAAACTGTTTCTAAGATACCTCAAAAACAATGAGCACAAGTATCCTAGGGGAATAATAATTTCTTAAGTTCAGTTCAGTTGCTCAGTCATGTCTGACTCTTTGTGACCCCATGGACTGGAGCACACCACTCCTCTCTGTCCGTCACCAACTCCAGGAGTTTACTCAAACTCAGGTCCATCGAGTTGGTGATGCTGTTCAACCATCTCATCCTCTGTCGTCCCCTTCTCCTCCCACCTTCAATCTTTCCCAGCATCAGGGTCTTTTCAAATGAGTCAGTTCTTCGCATTAGGTGGCCAAAGGGTTGGAGTTTCAGGTTCAGCATCAGTCCTTCCATGAATATCCAAGATTTATTTCTTTAGGATGTATTAGTTAGATCTTCTTGCAGTCCTAGGGATTCTAAAGAGTCTTCTCCAACACCACAATTCAAAAGCATCAATTATTTGGCACTCAGCTTTCTTTATACTTCAACCCTCACATCCAGACATGACCACTGGAAAAACCATAGCCTTGATTAGATGGACCTTTGTTGGCAAAGTAATGTCTCTGCTTTTCAATATGTTCTCTAGGTTGGACATAACTTTTTTTCCAAGGAGTAAGCATCTTTTAATTTCATGGCTGCAGTCACAACCTGCAGTGATTTTTGAAGCCCAAATAAATAAAGTCTGACACTGTTTCCAGTTTCCCCATCTATTTGCCATGAAGTGATGGGACCAGATGCCATGATCTTAGGTTTCCAAATGTTGAATTTTAAACCAACTTTTCCTCCTTCCTCTTTCACTTTCATCAAGGCTCTTTAGTTCTTCTTCACTTTCTGCCATAAGGGTGGTGTCATCTGCATATCTGAGGTTATTAATATTTCTCCCGGCAATCAATTCCAACTTGTGCTTTATCCAGTCCAGTGTTTCTCATGATGTATTCTGCATATAAGCTAAATAAGTAGGGTAACAATATACAGCCTTGACGTACTCCTTCCCGATTTGGAACCAGGCTATTGTTCCATGTCCAGTTCTAACTGTTGCTTCCTAAACTTCATACAGATTTACCAAAAGGCAGATAAGATGTTCTGTTATTCTCATCTCTTTCAGAATTTGCCACAGTTTGTTGTGATCCACACAGTCAAAGACTTTGGCATAGTGAATAAAGCAAAGTTAGATGTATTTCTGGAACTCTTTTGCTTTCTCTGTGATCCAATGGATATTGGCAATTTGATCTCTGGTTCCTCTGCTTTTTCTAAAACCAGCTCGAATATCTGGAAGTTTACAGTCCACGTACTGCTGAAGCCTGGCTTGGAAAATTCTGAACATTATTTTACTAGCATATGAGATGAGTGCAATTGTGTGGTAGTTTGAACATTCTTTGTCATTGCCTTTCTTTGGGATAGGACTGAAAACTGACCTTTTCCAGTCCTGTGGCCACTGTTGAGTTTTCCAGATTTGCTGACATATTGAGTGCAGCACTTTCACAGCATCATCTTTTAGGATTTGAAATAGCTCAACTGGAATTCCATCACCTCCACTAACTTTGTTTGTAGTCATGCTTCCTAAGGCCCACTTGACTTCACATTCCAGGATATCAAGCTCTAAATGAGTGATCACACCATAATGATTATCTGGGTCATGAATATCTTTTTAGTATAGTTCTTCTGTGTATTCTTGCCAACTCTTCTTAATATTTTCTGCTTCTTTTAGGTCCATACCATTTCTGTCCTCTATTGTGTCCATCTTTGCATGAAATTTTTCCTTGGTATCTCTAATTTTCTTGAAGAGATCTCTAGTATTTCCCATTCTATTGTTTTTTTCTATTTCTTTGCACTGATCACTGAGGAAGTCTTTCTTATCTCTCCTTGCTATTGTTTGGAACTCTGCAGTCAAATGGGTATATGTTTCCTTTTCTCCTTTGCTTTTCATTTCTTTTCACAGCTATTTGTAAGGCCTCCTCAGGCAGCCATTTTGCTTTTTTGCATTTCTTTTTCTTGGGGATGGTCTCCTGTCCAGTATCCTGAACCTGTATCCACAGTTCTTCAGGTAAACTATCAGATCTAGTCCTTTAAATCTATTTCTCACTTCCACTGTATAATTGTAAGGGATTTGATTTAGATCATACCTGAGTGGTCTAATGCTTTTCCCTACTTTCTTCAATTCAAGTCTGAATTTGGCAATAAGGAGTTCATGATCTGAGCCACAGTCAGCTCCCGGTCTTGTTTTTGCTGACTGTATAGAGCTTCTCCATCTTTGGCTGCAAAGAATATGATCAATCTGATTTCGGTGTTGACCATCTGGTGATGTCCATGTGTAGAGTCTTCTCTTGTGTTGTTGAAAGATGGTGTTTGCTATGACCAGTGTGTTCTCTTGGCAAAACTCTATTAGCCTTTGCCCTGCTTCATTCTGTACTCCAAGGCCAAATTTGTCTGTTACTCCAGGTGTTTCTTGACTTCCTCCTTTTACATTACAGTCCCCTACAATGAAAAGGAAATCTTTTTGGGGTGTTAGTTCTAGAAGGTCTTAGAGGTCTTCATAGAAGTATTCAACTTCAGCTTCTTCAGCATTGCTGGTCGGGGCATAGACTTGGATTACCGTGATATTGAATTGTTTCCCTTGGAAATGAACAGAGGTAATTCTGTTGTTTTTGAGATTGCATCCAAGTACTGAATTTCAGACTGTTTTGTTAACTATGATGGCTACTCCATTTCTTCTAAGGGACTCTTGCTCACAGTAGTAGATATAATGGTCATCTGAGTTAAATTCACCCATTCCAGCCCATTTTAGGTCGCTGATTCCTAAACTTTCGAGGTTCACTCTTGCCATCTCCTGTTTGACCCCTTCCAATTTGCCTTGATTCATGCATCTTACATTCCAGGTTCCTATACAATATTACTCTTTACAGCATTGGGCTTTGCTTCCATCACCAGTCACATCCACAACTGGGTCTTGTTTTTCTTTGGCTCCATCCCTTCCTTGTTTCTGGAGTTATTTCTCCACTGATCTCCAGTAGCATATTGGGCACCTACCAACCTGGGGAGTTCATCTTTCAGTGTCCTGTCTTTTTGCCTTTTCATACTGTTCATAGCATCTCAAGGCAAGAATACTGAAGTGATTTGCCATTCCCTTCTCCAGTGGGCCACATTTTGTCAAAACTTCCCACCATGACCCATCCGTCTTGGCTGGCCCTATACGGCAGTGATAATAATTTCTTAGTATTGCTGTAAAGTACACACAAATATCAACAAATGCCACAGTGTGTCAGCTTTCTACATTAGAAAGTTTGCTGAAGAACATGGCTCTTGACTCCATGAAGAGTAAATAAGCAAATTTACTCCATAAGAGTAAATTTAGGAAAGAGAATACCAAATATACTAAAGTAAACATTGATTAGCAGTCCAGCCTGATTCACCTATCAATGAATCATGTATAAATGATGAATCAAGTGGACTGAAGATCAAAGACAATCAGCACGTAAAAGACAAGACTCCGAGTTAACCTCCACAAGAGATTAGACATCAACAGAGCCAGCACCTCTGCCTTATGTGCGACACTCTCCTCATGCTTTATGTGTGTGTATAGACCAATAATCTTTTTGATGCCTTCCACATACAAGCCACAGGGCTAGCTTTCTTGTGAAAACGTACATAAATCTTTCCTTTAAACCTCCTCAGGAGGAGGAGATTGTAATTTCTGAGAGGAGTTTGGATTTGAAAACAGAAATTAGATATTTGTAGTCATGTTTAGTGTGTCAGATGAGTAAACAAGTCAGAAAATGCACATGTGGTCAAAACCTGTATATGTGCATCCTTCTCACTGGCCCTTCCACACTTTATTTACATCATCTGTCTATAAGGCTGACATTGAAAATCAGGAACCAAGTTACTGTTCTCTATCTGTCTCAACTCCCAACACTTGCCCATTGGTTGAAAAGATTTGACATTTTTGTGTAGTTCAAAAGTGGTCTCTGAAAGCAATCCAAAAGGAAATCATAAACATCAACATTTTTGTCAAAGGGTTAACTATTTGGGAGAAAAAATACACACATTCTGAGATTTTAAAAGCTAAATCCAATTATTTAGAGATTAATGATGAACATTTACGACAAATGGATAAAACCAGTAAAATATATAGTGCTAATAAATAGAAGGGAATTATTGAAATGAATATCGTTATACATTATTATTTCTGTTTTTCTCCCAGAAAACATATAGGTTCTGAATTTATCTCTTGCCTCCAGAGTTATAGATATATCCCCCATGCCCTTTTTTCATTTGGACTGCACTTGGAGATTTATTTCTCATGCTTTGGATATATGAGGAGTTAGAAAACCTATCTCATGTTTGGTAGATTTCTAAATGACTAAATACATTCATCTCTAATTCTAATTTTTAATCTCTAATTTTGTGCTTATTGATTGAACAGGAAAAAAGTTACTTCAACAAAACGTATACCTGTTTGACAGTGTTTGTGTCTCTGTGTTTAGTCACTCAGTTGTATCCAATGCTTTGTGACCCTTAGGGCTGTAGCCTGCCAGACTCCTCTATCAATGGGAATTTTCAGGCAAGAATACTGGAGTGGGTTGCAATTCCTCCTCTAGGAGATCTTCCTGATCCAAAGATCAAACTCATATCTCCTATGTCCCCTGCATCTCTTGCATTGCAGGCAGATTCTTTACCCACTGAGCCCTCAGGGAAGCCTTGACAGTGTCTAAGAAATGTAGCAGGAAATGAGAGGACCAGATACAAATAACTGACAGGCTAATTACATGACTTTAAAAGAAATATGAAAGGGGCTTTGTCATGCTTGAAGTTCAAGCAGTATAAATACATTTAAAGATACATTTTAAAATGGGTACTATTGCTGATGTATAAAAGAAGTAAAATTGTATATCCAATAATATTGTGAACCCACATAACCATTTCAAGTAAATACTCTAAAGTTACATTCAGATAACTTCTTACTTACTTGAAAAATGGATAGGATGTAGAGAGGAGAGATAAAAATGTACACATATGTCGATCTAAAGTACATTTTCCTCACAAACACTTAGAAGGTGCTAGTTTCTTAGCTACACACAGTAATATTTTTAAACTCAGTGAAATATTTTAATAAAGAATATGCATTAATTATATTTGTTTGTTTCTAATAGAAAATAAAACTACTTATCTTCAGTGATATTTCTTGCATCCTGCTGGCAATCTATTTTTATTGTCTTTATGTAATATATTTAAAACTCTTGTGAGTCCACATATTTGGTTTAAATTAATAAAAATGAAGGAAAAACAGGTGGTAAATATTAACCATACAAACAAGTATTTTTACATAACTGTCTTTGTAAAGTGAACAAAGAAGTGAAGAGCACTTTAAATTCTATTAACTTTTTTTAATATCAATTTTCAAGTAGATATGTGTATGTTTCATAAGTTTAAAATTCAGTTAATGTAAAGAACTTTATTGTGATTATGAGAGTCAATTGACCAAGATCATATGGGAACAGGAAATATAATAAAACCAAGAAGTACTGAGATTATTGCTAGGAAAAAAAAAAAATGGATTGTGAGAAATATTTGGGCCTAGACATTCTGTGGTACAAATGTGTTTCTAATCATTGAAAATCATCTCTGTGCAATTTTTAAATCTAGACTAAAAACACTTCATTTCTAAACTTGGAAAAATTGATTACATATGAATAAGATCGTACTCAAAATTGGATATAATGTTCAATATTCTGAGTTCAGAAAGACGCTTTAAACAGTATGACAGTTAGTACTGCCATCCAGATACTGTTCTGATGTGCTGATGCAGGGTGGACTACTGACGTCGATCGGAAATGTGCTGATGTAGAGATTGATGAATATACTTCCCTTCTGGATTTCTTCCTCATCCAGAAACAGAACAGGGAAGTCTTATGTTTTAAGAATAGAAGAGTATGTGAGTAATATAAAATGACTTGAATTATGACCTCTTCTGACATCAACTATATAGCATATATTTTTATCTAGAAGAAATATACAAGTACATGTAAGTGTCGAGGGATAGACAAAAGCTGGGAAAAAAAGAAATTACAAAATCCTTTTAAAAAAAAATATCCTGGTAGTATTGAGAAATAATACCCTCATCCAAATGTTATAGAGCTCTAACTATCACAAGAAGCAAAGTCATTCAGTCTCAAGGAGATCTGTGAAATATATACCAGAAGCAAACAAACAAAATCCTAAAAAACCAAATGCAGTAGCATGATAGCTGAGCAGATGCAATGTCAAGTTGCCCTGCAAGTCACAATTACAAGACAATGTGTTACAGTAGACAAATGCTGAACTCCTAGTGAAAGAATATTTGTTATTCATCAAACATAGGCTAATGATTACAATAAATGTTTTTCTCCATATATCATTGGCTCCCTGCCTATCTTTAATTTCAGGCCCTTGAAATTTATCTCATGATATACTTGTGCTGTCCTATTTTTAGTTCCATTTCTCAAAAACGTCCTATTTGTATAATATATCAAAAAAGGAGACAGAATGCCTGTATGTTTCTTCCCTTTGTTGGGATATGTGGAAGGAAGGGAGTGGAGGTTATTTTGAGCCCAAGTTTGTCTCTGGTCAGCTGAAACACATCAGTGAAGTAGTTTCTATTTAAGTTTTGGCTTTGCCACTGAGTTTGTAATAAGCCAGAACTATCAAAACAGTAAACAGGATACAAATCAGTAATGGTTGGCAGAGAAAGTGCACAGAATCAGAATATTTACATTTGTAAGGTGAAGGGAGTGGTCAGTGCTAGTTCATAGCACAAGCCAGCAGTCTCATGAGAAGTTTGGGTCAATAGATGCTATATACTTACTTAAAAATCCCGTAACTGTTTAAAACATGGGGGCAGTTGTGTTGTTCTCAATCTGATTCATGACGTAAATGAAAGAAGAAAAGTTCTTAAGTGAATAGGACAAGATCCAGCCACTTTCTGAAGCAATTTTACCTTAACAACTCTGTTCACTTTTAAATGAGCTGACTACCAAGAGTGTCAAAATTCCCAAACTAGCATCTCCTTCATGTTTGGACAATGTTCACTGACCTACTAGCACCAAGTTTTGCAAACTCTCTTGCCTAAATGCCAGTTCTGCATATTAAGTTAGCTCTGCCTTGCTAGGGGTGTCAGAATCTTACTGATTCTCACTCACTGAAGTGGAAGACTTGCTGCTATCAATCAGCAACATCCTTAGCAATTTATCTGTTCCATGTAAACTGAAGCAAGATAGGGTGTCCCATTTTTTAAATTTCAACTGTACTCATCATTTTTAAAAGTATAATCAGAAGACTTCAAGCCCCTTTTCTGAAGCTATTTCTAAATGGCTTTTCCCTGGGCACGATCCAATGCCCATGCTAAAACCAAATGACTTTCCCAACATCTACAATGTGTTTCATGGAATAAATAATGAAGTCACACAATTCTGCTGTTGGAGAAAACCTGAAGTATCACCTGTGACATTCATTTTCTGTCACCACAGAGGAAACAGAAGCTCAGAGAAATTAAGTAATTTTTCTAAGAATATACAATATTTTGGTGACAGAGTATGGGCTGGCACCCAGAAGTCTTGATTCATAGTCCAAGATTAGATTCCTGTCAAAATGCCTGCAAATGTTACTTTAAAAAGGGTACATCAACACTTTCATTTACACATAGTCTTTCTCTGTCTTGCTCTGTCTCTATCTCTGTCTCTCTCTTTACAGAGCTGCAGTTTTACTTTTTTCTTCACCTTGAGGGATTTAGAATCCACAATTCTTTTCTTGGAATACTTTGTTTTAATGTATCACTTTTTTTTTTTTTTTGCAATGTCTGTGCCCAAGGACATTAATAGCTAAAGTGCTCAGAGCTGACACATTCCATATAATGAAGCTGCTAACCTACATTTTTTACTTAACAAAATTAATTTGCCCATGTAAACCCTGGGTAGGTAAGTTTGAACTTAGAATGTACCAAGAACAACACATGTGACATAGATAGATAACGATTAACTCCTTTTAAAAGCTTTCAAATGCCTAAGAATGTCAGGAGTAAAGAATCTGAAAACTGCAGATCTTATTCAAATAAATCAGGAGAGAGCAGATGGTTGAAGAAGGCACACAAGCAAGAAGGAAATCTCCTGTTCTCCCTTTCTGATTGCTTTGCCCACAGAGGAATAACGATTCAAAGAAAATCAGTAATCATGGCGGATGTCATTAGCATATTCCCAATAAGGGAGCTTACATAAAATTCCCAGAGAAAATGAATGACTGCTTGAAGATCAGTGTGCAAAGAGTACATTTCCAGCTGCCTGCCTTCTCCCAAAATGTGAGCTATTTAAGACTCTTAAAAATTGAATTTTGTAAAAGATATAGGCAAATGCTGAAGGCTGTTTAAATTAATAATGATGATAACTATAAGCAAAATAAAGCAGATACATTTGCAAGTTTGTCAATGATTAGAATGCTTTAGCATCTCATGTTTCACATTTCTTAATTAAACTCTATTTGGGCTGTAACCAAGTCAAAAGACTTATTAAAATATTAAATACCCCTTTTCTTCTCACCCCTTTATAGAGGAGGATTAAGAAAGTTATGAGAAAGCACCTCCATTGCTTTATCATGAATGCATGTGGTAAAATGTGTTTTTTTCCTTCCTAATTAATGAGTAAAAATCATTAAAATAACACATCTATTCTAAAGAAAAACGTGCATGAAGCAATTTTCATAGGGGAAAATTTCTAATTCAGGTAACTATGGATTTATGTGCCCATTTTGAGAAAATATTTTGGGAAATGTGCTTTTCATTAAATGCTAAGCAAGAAAATAATAGATACTTACTGAAAGTCATATGTCATACTTTTGATGAGTTTGTCGTTGTATATGTTTCTCATTGCTTCCTTGTACACTTTCTAGATTTCTAGTTATTGAAAGGATACAAAATCCACTATTTTTGTCAAGCTGAATATTTAATCTTCAAATATGAGAATAGAGAACTGAGAAATTCCCTTTTATAGAAAGAACAGCAGTCCGAAAATATGCAAACACCTTTCTCGATAATAAATCTCCCTCATAAGTTAACCATAAGATACAAAAATTGGCAGTTTTCTTGTTAAGTAGAGAGGACCTAGGTAAAGTTACCATTGATTGGACCAGTAGGAGGCAGATGGTTAAATAACACAATGAGAAATGTCACAATAGTTTTATCATTGAAACCCAAACTTTCCATGGTGGTAGACAGATTGCCTTCATTTTTCATCCATAAAACAGCCATCTTGAACATTTCATCAAAAAGAACTTTTTCTTACACTGGCATTGCAACCAATAAAACCTTTTATGCATGGCAAGTTGGCAGAAACTATTAATAAAATGTCTGTCAACTGCACATCTTGGTTTTTCTTTAGCAAAAAAAAGAGGGGGGTCATTAATTACAGTTTCTGACACACACAAAAAGCACAATGATTATTCTGGTTTCTTAACAGCCTGAATTCACCTAATGACCACCTCTTCTGTTGAATTTGAAAAGGGATAGGTTCTTATCCATCTAAACAAAAAGCTACAGAGCAATCCGAACACATTGCCTGTGTCTGCCTGGGCAACAAATGTGTTATTTTAGGTTGACTCTGAAAGAGGATTATGAATATGGATAGAATGCAAATACTTCATCTATCTTAATCAGAATACAGGAATTCAAGCTGTTGAGGGAAAAAAAAAAAAAAGACCTTAGAATTCCCATACAAGGAAAGAAATTTTATAGTGCTTATTGAATTTAGAAGACAGAGATTAGAAATGAACTTAATGAATCCGCTCATCAGAAGGCAAGAAACAGACTTAGCAACAAGTGTAGATCAATTACCCTGATGACAAATAAATATAATGAACTTTCAGAGTGGGAAACAACTGTTTAACACAATTAAAAAAGCAAGCATTTTTCCCCGCTTTGGCAAATTTGCTTTGTCTTCGCCTTCCTACCTGATCCGTTTTTTCCTTCTATTAACTATTTTAAAACCCTTTCCACTCTCTTAATATGAGCTTTCCTCACACAAGTTTTGCAATGTTACACACGATAGAAAAAAAAAGTACACCTACATAATTTTTTTTTTTTCATCAAACGTAAAGAGAATACAAGGGGCAGGAGTGACTTGTATAAGTTCCTTCTGAATTTGCAACAAGGTTTTAGGAACAACATTGTGTATAAAACTGCCGATTTTCTTTATTCTTTCAATTTATCTTCTCAAAGTAAGTCACAAAAAGGTTTAGGTAGCCAGGGTGCCCTGGTCTGGAGTCCCCATTTTTTTTTTCACATTTAATGGGTGCATTAGCTCCAGGTATTCAAGTGTTGAAGTGCAAGAGCATGTTTTGTTTTTTATTTTAAGAAAGTTTTCAATTTAGTGTACTTCTTAATAGGAACACAAATAATTACCAGTCCATCATGCTATAAGTTTTTAAATATATACTATAATTATTTCATAAAATTAATTCAAGGATTTCTTTATTCAGAGTGGGAAATTTGAGGAGTATGTCTCTTCTAAAAGAGCAAAACAACTTTATAATAACCTATATAGCCAAGAAAATAAGAATAGTATTAAGTGCAGGTTTATTACAAATTAATGTTGTTTTATATCTACATTCAAATTTAACTCCAGTTTTTATTAGCTGTGTGACTTTAAGCAGATTGTTTAACCTTTCTGTATCTCACTTTCTTCATCTACAAAAGGATGAAAATACTAATAGTTACTTCATATAAGAATTAAGTAATTGAAAGGATATTTAAAAATGCCTAAAACACCACTGGGGCATAGTAAATGCTAGTGATGGTTTCCAAGTATTATAAATGTGTCTATTTTTATTTGCTCTAAAGCCAAAAGTAAAATAAATAAATTGAGAGCTAAGCTTAACAATCCAAAGATTAATGCATATACTAAGTCTGTACTCCTCCCTGACTGCTGACAGAAAAGGTATGGTAAAAATTCTAGTAAGAGTTCTACAAAATGAAAGTAGGATCCACTCACGATGAATGGGATACTGTGGGAGACTGAAGATAACAGAGGACAATAATATCGGTAGTGTTTAATATGTGTTGTTTTTTTCTCAGCTAGAAAAAATGACTACAAAAATCTAGCCAGTATAAGGACCGATACTGTTTACAAAGTTTAAATCCAAGATAAGAGGTTCCTGTGCTTTTTCACTCTGACACACGCCTATGCACATATTATGTATGTGTATATATGTCATCTTTATAATCCTTTTTTAAAAACTTCTATTGAATAGAACTTTTTATTACCACTGGTTAAAAATGTCATATCATAAGAATCTGGCAAGCATTCAGAACCATTTAATCTTTCATCGAGGTTTATTCAGAAGAGGTTTATATCTCTTTTGTGCATTGTGCATTGTCAAGTGCCCACCACAATTTGTCTCCCCCATACTGGACTGACAGATTGAGCGAATAAGCAAAGAGCCGGAACATTTGAGCATAATTGCAATGTCAGCACTGTTAACTGTATTTATGAGAAGAGAGTTAACACTGTGACATTAATAATTTCATCAGATTACACATGTTTGCTTGACAAACAAGCAAGCTATTCTCTTTAAATTATCTGTGACTAGTGCTGTTTTCAGTTGGAGAACAGCCATGAATTCCAGTTAAAAAAGAAAAATAAACTCACCAAAACACTATTCGACTTACATCGCTATATTTTGGAGAAGGGAAAAAATTAAGTCTTTAAATATTTGCATTAAACCAGACTTTATAAATCCTGGTTTCCTGCCAATAAGAAAGAAAAAAATGATTAGGAATGTACAATAAAAAGGAAAGGCCAGGAAGTATAATAATTGTGTCTAGCTGTAGTGTAGTTCAAAAATAGCTTCAGGCAGAGACATGAAGTCTTTTAGTTTGCCTTGACTTTTTAAACCACTAGATGCTCACCTGCAGTGGTTTCTGTGATTTGTGGCAGCTTACCAAAGGCACAGGATAATAAAGACAGTTTGTTACCCTCTAATTTTGGAGGGGCATAACACATGAAGCTTGTACAGCAATCTCTTACCTACATATTTCACTCCATAAGGGGAAACAATAAGAGAGAACATGACATGTATTAGAGAAGTAAATTACAATGTTATACTCTTTGGTCCAATAAACCATTGTGGGCTGTCATGGTCCTGACTACTGAAGTGTTGTTTTATGCTACAGCTTAATCAGCTGGGTCTAGGCTGTGCTTTCATATGCCAGTACCTGAGGCAGCATAAATGCGGTTATTCACACTCATGATCACTGGAGCCTGTATGGTGAGGTCCGCACAAACTGCCATGGAAGTTATTGGCCAGGGTGATAGATCTCCTCACACTTAATTTAGAAGAGGGAATGGGACTTGAGCTTGATTGCTAAAATTATCACAAAACACTGAGCCACCTGTTTGTCTTATTTAATAGGAGCATCTTGCTGTTGTTGATTCTAACAAAGGTAATGTTTCATCATTGAAGCCTTGAATCCATGCCCTTGTGAGAACCTCCTTGGCAGAAAGCATCTGTATTTATGAAGCTTATGCAAGGCAGCATAACCTCAGTGCAAAAAGTTAAAAAGAGATATATTGATTCCGTCACTAGCAAACCCTAAAACAAAAACCTATCACTTCTGTAAATGCATACAAAATATGTCAAAAGAAATATCTGACCTACCTTTTCAGTATTCTTATGGCAGCAGGTATTGCCAAAAATAAATAGAATGATTGTAACAGATATATATATATATATGTACATATGTACATACACATGCATATATACATATGCATACATATATACTAATTACTGTGCTCTCTTGAAAAATCTACTAGATCTGGTAAAAAAGAAAGAGTAATATATTCTTGCATTGAAAATAATCTCAACTCAGTACCAGTAATTTAGAAATCATATCACCAGCATTTTATGCAGAATAGAGAAGAAAAAATATTAATGAAGCATAAAAGCAAAATTTCCCACTAGGGTAGCTATTATTTTTTTAAAAATGCAAAATAGTGCTGAGGATGTGGAGAAGTTGGAATTCTTGCATATTTCTAGTGAGAATGTAAAATGGTACAGCCACTGTGGAAACAGTGTGCATACGTGTGTGATAAGTCACTTCAGTCCTGTCCAACTCTTAGCAACCCTATGGCCTGTAGCCCGCCAGGTTGCTCTGTCCATGGGGATTCTCCAGGCAAGAATACTGGAGTGGGTTGTCATTCCCTTCTCCGTGGGATCTTCCCAACCCACGGATTGAATCCGTGTCCCTTACTTCTACCTGCATTGGTAAGCGGGTTCATTACCACTAGGACCACCTGGGAAGCCCACGTGAAGCAGTATGAGAGTGAAAGTCGCTCAGTCGTGTCCGACTCTTTGCGACCGGAGGACTGTAGCCCACCAGGCTCCTTCATCCATGGGATTCTCGAGGCAAGAGTATAAAGGTTCTTAAAAAAGTAAACATAGGATTATTATAGGAGCCAGTAGTTTCACTTCTTGGTATATACCCAAACTATTTAAAAGCAGAGAAAGCTTTCAATTTTAACAGATATTTATATACCAATATTTACAGTAGTATTATTCACAATAGCCAAAATGTAGAAACAGCTCAAATGTTCATGGATACGTGGATGAATAAGATGTGGTATATACACAAAACAGAGGATTATTTAGCCTTCAAAAATAGTAAAATTTTGACATATGCTACTACATAGATAAACCTTAAAGACACTCTGTTAGTGAAATAAGATATACCAAAAAAAAAGAGACAGTTTTGTATGATTCCACTTATACAAGGTACCTGAAGTAGTCAAATTCATAGAAACAGAAAGTAGAATAGTGGTTACTGGGGACTAGGGAAAGGGGTGAATGAAGAATTATTGTTTAATAGCTACAGAGTTTCAGTTTGGGATGATAAAAAAGTTCTGGAGGCTATTAGTGATGAAGGTGAAAGTCAACCAGTCATGTCTGACTGCATAGGCCATGGAATTCTCCAGGCTAGAATACTGGAGTGGGAAGCTGTTCCCTTCTACAGGGGATCTTCCCCAGGGATTGAACCCGAGTCTTCCACATTGTAGGCAGATTCTTTCCCAGCTGAGTCACCAGGGAAGCCAAGTTAGTGATGATGGTTGTAAAACAACATGAATGGGACTTTCCTGGCACTCCAGTAGTTAAGACCCCATGCTCCTCTGGTTGAGGAACTAAGATCCTGCATGCCATGCAGCCAAAAAACAAAAGAAGAAGAAAAGAAAAAATACAACATGAATGAATGAAAATGTCTAAAATGGTAAAATTTATGTTACAGTGTTTTGTTGTTGTTTAGTTGTGAAGTCATGTATGAGACTTTGTGACCCCCTGGACTGTAGCCTGCCAGACCCCTCTCTTCATGGAATTTCCTGGACAAGAATACTAGAGTGGGTTGCGTTTCTTTCTCCAGGGGATCTTCTGAACCTGGAGATCAGACACATGACTCCTGTGTCTCCTGCATCTCCTGCTTTGGCAGGTGGATTCTTTACCATGGAACCAACTGGAAAACCCGTTTATATGTGTTTTACCACAATAAAAAAGCAAGTTTCTTAAGGAGAAAAAAAAATAGGTCCCCTCACTGATCAAAAAAAAATATATATATATATATATATTTGCTATGTAGGACTAATTAATTAATTATCAAAAAGGAACAATACCATTAGAAACTTCAATTAGGATAAAAATCTCAAGTTGTGGAAATCAGACTGGTGATAATATGTTTAAGCTAGGTCACAAGTTGTTATGTATTAGGTTCATATCTCTTTGTCCTAGACACTAGAGGTGCTCATTGATATCCTTAAGATTACAGTTTTAGGGGAAAATTCCACTGCTGCAATGTAGATTGCTTAAGGGTAAATTTGATGCCTGTGTTAGACAAATACATGATTGAAAGTATTTTTATCTATACAATTCACTCAGTTCACTTTTCTATACAACCTAGCATTTAACCCTCAAATTATAAGTAAATTTTTATAAGTTTTACTGAGGACATCTGAAGATTTATCTTGAAATAACCTCTCAGTAACTTCTTGGTATACTATTTTAGACAACTAATTAATGGTCCAGTCCTGTGACCATTGCTGAGTTTTCCAAATTTGCTGGCATATTGAGTGCAGCACTTTCACAGCATCATCTTTTAGGATTTGAAATAGCTCAACTGGAATTCCATCAATTCCACTAGCTCTGTTTGTAGTGATGCTTTCTAAGGCCCACTTGACTTCACATTCCAGATGGGCCTAAATATTCTGCAAAGATTATTATTTGTAGATCTGGTCCATTCATTCTTCCTGGAGGAGTTTCTGTTCTTATTCTGAGAAAGACAGACTGGTGAGTATGCAGAACTAAAGGAATGCAGAGAACAGTAGGACAGAGTAACCAAAATGGTGGTATTTTCTTCAAACACAGGTCAAGAGTAAGCTTATTTTAATGTGAAACTCAAGAATATGATGAGACTAGAAAGAGTAGAATGTGGATTGTTAGCACCTTTCTAATTAGCACCCCCCAAAAAAGCTGCCTCATAAAATATTAAAAATCTGAAAGAAAGGAGTGAATTTACTGTGGTAAAAGGTTAATTTAAAATTCTTGAGGTCAATAAATTACCACTTAAGATGACATTCCCAAAATGTGTTCCAAAGAATACTTGTTCTAAATGGGAAAAAAAAATTCCCACAACCCAACTGGCTTGTACACGATATCTCTATTAGAGTTGGACAACGAACATCAAAAGCCCTGTTAAGTCTTGAAATAAAGATAGTTCAATTTTATTTAACCCAGTGTTTCCTAAGCTTGTTTGACCTTCAACCCTCCTTCTTTCCCTGACTCTCCTACATTCATCCATCTAACAAATGTTCATAGAGGGTCTACTCCAACTCAAGAACTATTCTAGAAGGCTCTGAGGATATAGCAGTGAAAAAACAAAGACTTTGTCTGGATAGACTATATAATTAGGAGACAGTAAATAAATCAAGTGCTGCACATAACGTGTCAGCAATGGAAAAAAAAAACTTTTAAAAATAATAGTGGGGGGGAAGAGTGGGTGGTCAGGGATAAGATGACACTTGACTCACAGGTAAGGTACCTTGATTTGATCAACTGCTGGAGGACTGAGGGGACCCCAGGAGAGACCAACACTGTCTGATGAGGGAGCCCCTTGGCAGGCTCATTGTGACAGGAGACATCTACATGGAGGCATTGGTATTAAACAGTTCAAAGAAGGGATTCATTGTTCATCTTCTAAAAGCAAATGAAGTCTTTTGGGTCCCTAGGGTATGGTTCGCTTACTAATTCATTTGCAAATGGCTTGTTCCTTGGCTTCTAATTAGTGACATTCTCCTTGTTGACCACATATTATGAAAGTGTGTTCCTCTCAAGTCCTCCATTGCACATTACATGGCAGCCATTTACCTTGTTCCTCCGGAGGGAAGCAGCACATGGAAGCAACTGGTCATTTACCATTTGTCATAACCAGAAAGGTAGCCATCACATTGCTGAGCTGTGTTGAGTGGAACAATGACAGGAGACTGACATGTTTGCTGCTTGAGTTTAATCTTGATACCACAGGAAGGGGCTCCATTTACTATTGTAATCTAGATGGAATAACTCTCCATCAAAAACTTCCCCAGTGGATCAGATGGTAAAGAATCCACCTGCAACACAGGAGACCCAGATTCAATCCCTGGGTCAGGAAGGTCCCTGGAGAAGAGAATGGCTACCCACTGCAGTATTCTTGCCTGGAGAATCTCATGAACAGAGGAACCTGGCGGGCTACCATCCATGGGATCACAAAGAGTCAGACATGACCGAATGACTAAGCACATACAAAGATAAACTAATTTAGAAAGATGGAAAGTTTACCTTATGCTGTGTGGGGACACAGCACATTTTCTATTTCTCTGATAGAAATATTTCCTACTTTTAGAGCCAGCTACATGTCTGCAGAGTTCAGTACAAAATTAAAATATAGAGACTTTTGTATCAAAAAAATGCTGTTAAAAGTTCTAAAATACACAGTTTTTTCTCTTCCTCCAAGGGCTTTTTCTCTTGACTTGTGCTGTTGTTTATTTGCTACTTAATGTCATTTGTAAGTAGAGTAAAATTTTAAATTATTAGCATGAATTTTATTATTCAATTTTGTATTGAACAATGCCCATTTTAAATGCAAATATAAGAGTGTTTAAGTCACATAGAATTGCTGAAATTGCACGACTCCTATTCCATAACTTGGAGATGTATTTGCATTTTATTCTTACCAGAACAGTGAAATTGCTACATGAAACTGACTCAAATATTTTCATTTCACCTCTTGACCCATGAATGTGCTATCGTCACTCTACCTTACCGAAGGGTGAGGAAGGATTGAAAGGAAAAAGCGTGTGTGGTGCCCTATATTCTAGTTCCTTCTATGTCTTAATCTTCACCACCACTCCATAATGGACATATCATGCTTACCTTGCACTCATTTTGAGACTTGCTGAGCTCCCACACATTATGGATCCACCACAATTTTGTACTCATGAGGCATCACTGATGTTCTCTGTGAACAAGGAGGCGAGAAACAAGAGACACACACACTGGCTGCGTGCGCATGTTTCATTGCCCCATCAGACTTACTTCTGCAAGTTCAAAGACAAAATTATTAAGAATTTCTTACATCGAACTAACATGCTTCTGCACAGCAAAAGAAATAATTCACAGAATGAAGGGACAACTTGCAGAATGGGAAAAAATATCTGCAAACTATATATCAGATAAGGGGCTAATATCCAAAATACATAAGGAATTCATATAACTCAATAGCAAATCATCATCAACATCTGACTTAAAAAATGAGCAGAGGACCTGACCAGACAATTTTCCAAAGAAGATATACAAATGGCCAACAGGTAGATGAAAAAATGCTCAGCATTACTAATGATCAGGAAAATGGAAATTAAAACCATAAGAGATGTTATCTCACAAATGTTGGAATCAGTTCAGTTGCTCAGTCATGTCCAACTCTTTGCAACTCCATGGACTGCAGCACACTAGGCCTCACTGTCCATGACCAACTCCTGGAATTTATTCAAGCTCATGTCCATTGAGTTGGTGATGCCATCCAACTATCTCATCCTCTGTCATCCCCTTCTCCTCCCGCCTTCGATCTTTCCCAGCATCAGGGTCTTTTGAAATTAGTCAGTTTTTTGCATCAGATGGCCAAAGTATTGGAGTTTCAGCATCAGCATCAGTACTTCCAATGAATATTTAGGACTGATTTCCTTTAGGATGGACTGGTTGGAAATATTGGAATGGCTACTATCAAAAAGACAAAGGATAACAAGTTCTGGCAAGGATGTAAAGAAAAGAAATCCTTGTGCATTGTTGGTAGAAATGTAAATTGGTACAACCATTATAGAAAACAGCAGTAGGTTCATTAAAAAATTAGAAATCATGGACAGATGAGCCTGGTGGGCTACCATCCATGGGGTCATAAAGAGTTGGACACAACTGAGCAACTAAGCAGCAAATACCAAATGACTCAGCAATTCTACATCTGGGTTAATAGCCAAAAGGAAAGGAAACCACCATTTCAAAGTGATTTCTGCACCCCTCTATCCATTGCAGTATTATTCATAACAGCCAAGAAACAACCTAAACGTCCATGGATAGAGAGTAAAAGAATGTTGTTGTTGTGTTGTTCCGTCGTCATTTATGTACAACTCTTCTTGATCCCATGAACTGCAGCACACTAGGCTTCCCTGTCCCTCATCATCTCCTGGAGTTTGCTCAAGTTCATGTCCATTGAATCAGTGATGCCATCCAACCATTTCATTTTCTGTTGCCCTCTTCTCCTTCTGCTATTAAATAAAAGGAAACCCTGCTATTTGTGACAACATAGATGAAACTTGTGGGTGTTATGCTAAATGAAATTAAGTCAGGCAGAGAAAGGAATATGCTACATGATCTAACCTATATGTGGAATCTAAAAGGCCAAACTCATAGTAATAAAGAGTAGAATAGTTGCTGCCAGGGGTTGGGATAGATGCAATGAGGAAACGATGGTCAAAGGGTATAAGCTTCCACTTGTAAACTGAATAAAGTCTAGGTATCTAATATTCAGCATGGTGACTACAGTTAATGATATTGTATATTTGAAAGTTGCTAAGAGAGTAGATCTTAAATTTTCTCACCACAAAAAAGTGTAATTATGAGGTCATGGATGTGTTAACTATCCTTATAGTGGTAATCATTTTGCAATGTGTATATGTATCAAAGCATCACATTGTACATCTTACATTTATACAATGTTCTATGTCAATTATATCTCAAAAAATCTGGGAAAAATGAAATTTAAAGGAGGCTACAAAGAAAATCTCATTAATAGGAAATACATTCTGATAAATCAAACTGATTCCAATATTAATAGTTTAAATCATGGAATTGGTTAATAGCATCAAATTGGGATTAAAGAAAGGAATAAAAATCTATTCTTATAAGTTGTTTAAAAACAAGACATTCACTGGCTGATGCCATAGTCTATAAATCTGATTATGCTGTACATAATAAAGCATACCTTATGAGAGAAAAAAAGAAATTCCAAGCCTATGACAGTAGAGTACTAAAGCAAGTGCCAGGCCCTACTGATCTGAGGCCTCTGTGCATGAGCTGTACACCCATGATGACTTTAAATAGAGCACACCAAGAAGCAAAGTAAAAAGCACAAATGTGGGCATTGCCATCTCACAAGGAATGTTACAAATGCTGTTCCTTCATTTATTCTCCAGATGTACCTCTGACATAACCTTTAGCATGTGAAATACTCACCAAGAATACATACTAAATATTAGTTTGCAAATAGCTTCAGGACTTAGTTTAAACAACTGAGCTAAAAATGTTCCCAGCCCATCTGTCATTTTCTTTAGGCTCAATGCTAGAAACTTTTGATCCACTAATGGAGCAGTTCATTCATCTTTTAATGTATGCAGTATCATAGCTCCTCTTCCTCCTTGTCATGCTGAAATCACATTTGATTCAGGTCATTCTTTGTTGCTTTCTTTCTTTCAACCACTGCCACATTCTTTGTGTATAAAATCCTTGTCTTTCAGAAAGATTAAAATCTAGAGTAATGGAGTACCCTGACTGCCAAAATCAATTGAAAACTAATGCACAAAAACGCACAAAGCCAACAAGTCTACTAGTAATTCTGACACCCCGTTAGCTGTATCTTAGGGTCCGGTTACCCCAACATAATTTCTTGTAGCCAATATAGTCCTTGTTCTGCTCAAGGTGTATTGTTTTCCTTTAGTGCAAAATCACTTAGAAAAAAAATTTTGTAGGTAACATGGCAAAAATGAGGCTGCCTATAGCAGTACACACGCCAAAAAAAAGCTGCTTCCAGCACATTCCTTTTACCACCCTATCTATTTCACTGACTTTCTGCCCTATTCAGATATGTGCTTTGTAACTGATGTGGAATATACAGCATTTTGACTGACATATCATGTAAGTGTACTGTAAACCTGGTGCCTGCCTGCATTGTAGTAGAAATCGTATTACCAAATGCCTAACAAGAAGCATTATGATGCCAGAAAGTGTTAAAAAACATGAATGAAAAAAGACCCCTTTACACAGAGCCCAAAGAACTAGTTCAAGCAACAAAACCCTATTTTCCATCTTTTATGTAAAGCAAATGGATTAACAACTGGCACGAAGCTGAACTGACACCCTGACTCGCTGTGCCAGGCAAGCTCTCTATTGAATTGTCTGCACCAGCCATTCCTTGTGTGCAAACAGGAGGAACTTGTTCAGGCAGCAGCCACTCTGAATGGTATGTGAGGATTTAGTGAAATACATGCTTAGGGCAGCTTTCTTAATCCTTGCAAGTCTGTCCAACAGAGGGAATTCCCAGGGAACAGATGAAGGAAGCCTCTGAGTCTTTCATTGCATACAGTCAAGTGTAGGAAAAAAATGTTTGTGGATCTCTGTTCTATATATTCACTTTCTTCTCACCCAACAAACATCACTGTTAGGAGAAAAAGTTCAATGAACGATGGTAATACACAGGCTAGTACCACCCACTGATTAAAGTGTCATGATTCCTCTTTAGAAATCAAAGGAGTTATCCTCTAATGAACTAAATCAGACTGAACTAATATTCATATTAATAATTATTACTTACAGAGCTAGCTGTGTTAGGAGTGATAATGATCATGTGAGAACTGAATATGATATTTCTCAGGTGCATATCTTCCCACTTAAAGCAGATTCAGCTGAAACATGCAAGTAACCCAGCAGCCCAATTTTGAAGACTGGAGTGAATTTTTTAGAGTAAGGATGGTAGATTAGGTCCTAGGTGAGTAGTGAAAAGAGAGGTGAAAAACAAAATTCCTTATTAGAACCAGAAGTGTTAACCTGACAAACACACTCATTCAAACTCTTTAATACTATATATGGAGTACATATGGTACTCATTTTCCCTTAAAATGAGCCATGATAAAACACAATTTTATATTCTCAAGGCTAGAACAAGAGAAGATATGCATTGGTGATAATATTGATTTTTTTAAAAAGTTCTACTGAGAGGCCATTATTAGACATAGGTTATAGTTACAGTGAAAACTGAGAGTTGCTTTTAATCCCCTGGGGGGAAAAGTTATGTTGGCTCCTTTTTGTCATTGTCAAGGTGTAGAAAGAATGAAAAATACTTTGGTGTATTTCATTATTAGTACACATGAACAGTTTGAACTCTCCATTATTGGATTGTCTTTTTTCATAGTCAATGCCTTTTTCAGGCTCCTTTCAAAAAACTATTTGACAAGGAAAAAATAGCTTTCTTGGTTTGATATGTGAGTATATACAAGTTCACACAAGTTTTCAGAAGAAAGTAAATGAAGAGCATGCCCTGCAAGCTTAATCATATTAACTCTGAATATAATCAGAGCTTCAAATTTTGACTGTATATTCTTGCTAAATGTGAATGGTATACAAAGACTATCTGGAGATACCTCTTGATCTTGAACAAAAATTTTTAATACATAAAAATATCACTACCCCTCAAAGTAAAATTTAAATTGTATCTAAAACAATATGAAACATCTCAGCTACAGCCAGATACTATCACTAGACCATTTTGAACATGGAATAAAACCCTTTTGAAATAAGTAGTTATAGGCAATCAAAATGCTACCACTACCTTGAGGATACTGTCTCTCTTTTCAGCTAAGACCACAACAAAAGAAGACCACAGACTTTTTAATATACAGATGATTCAGGAGCTTTAGGATTGTTTCTTTAATATTTCAGTTCTCTAAAATTATTGCTGTTAATAATTATAGGTAGCTAGTACCTTTATTTTCTTTTAGGGAAAAGGAGGTGACCAAAGAGTTTTTTAAAAATTAATAATCTCATTTTTCCCACCAAAATTTAGTTATTTAATATAATTATATGTTCCATAGGTTTCTTCTATGCTGCTTTGTATTGTAAGATAGGCAAGGCGAGCCCTAACGAAAACATACTTTATGTGAATATTTGACTTTGACACTATTTGGGCCAAATTACAGAGAAAAAGATGTCCTGGAAATGACTATTTTGTTAAAATTATAAAGCGTCAGGATAGACCTTAGCAAATCAAGCAATTGTATTTTTCAAATTATTTCAGGAAAGAACAAGGAATTGGAAAAACTGCTTTTTAGATCTCAACATTTACTAATAGCTTTTTCCATTTTTTCATAGGTGAGTACTATCTCTTTAATATGCAGGTATTTGTTCATGATGTAAGCCTATGTGAACTTAGAGTGGGTTTTGCTTCATCATGCTAAATGAGCAAACCAAGTGATTTTTAAAAACATCTACAATGTAATTCATGAGCCCACAGCTTGCTGTGTGTAGTCTTCAATGCTTTATAGTGTGATGTTTCCACATCAATTAAAGAGATGAGAGAATGGGTTACTTGAAGAGTTTGTTTCCTAGTAATCAACTCTAAAGAGACCAAGGTCATGTAACAGATTTCTTCTTCTTTCTTTCTTAGCCAGGAAGACTATGTGAATGCAAATTGCTTTATTGGTGAAGGGAATTAAAATTATAAAAAGCCAGGCTGAAAGAAGTGCAAAATCAGGGCTGTGTCAGAGCAGGGACAATATAATTGTGGTATGGATTCCCATATGGGACTAAATTATCTAGATTTTAGTAACATCAGCAGTTCTGTGTAGTTGCTGGAATGCAGCCAATGTGCCATATTTGCTTCATTTTTTACGATGGTTCTGATTCTACACAACTTTAAATATGTATAAAGCTAAAATTGCTCTTGTATTTTGGTGGCACTCCTCAGATACATGTCTTCTCATGTCAGGAATTTTATTTGACTATTAAATAGGAAACACTAACGTGGCTTTATTTTTCTAAGCAAAATGCCATTTATTATCAATTCTATCTAGGCTATAAAATCTTCCCACTAAGGAAAAAAATGTGAGTACATATCAAGGTTGTCTTCCTTTACAGTGTACCATTCTGTAATACTGTCTTGTAGCAACTCAATAAAGCTGATAGTTTTTCTGGGTTATTACCCACAGCCCCCTGCAGGACAAATTAGCATTCATGACCTGAATAATGCTTACTAGAAAGAGTTCAATGGAATTTACTTAATCAGAATCATTGCTTTCTCTTGGCTAATTTTTTTTTTTTCACATAGTCCCCAATGCCTGCTAATAGCATTTATCTTTCAAGCCAGTGTTTAATACCTGATAGAGAAAAAAAAATATGAATCTTCAAGTTTTGTAATGTCTCTGTGGTCTTGATAAAATATATTTTTATATATAGTGAATGAAAATTAAGATGTCTATGTTTCTAATGCTTTCTAATTGTATTTGTATTTTTTTCTCTTTTTAATGCTTATTGATTTTAGAAAGGAAAAGAGAGATTATTTATTTTTTAATTATTCCCCAACAGTTTTTTAATTTGTTGAGGACGAATCTAAACAATTAGTCATGGTTTTGGAGTGGATGCTCTATAATATCTCTGTATTTCTGTATATCAGAAATTAGACAATTTTATAACAGATAATGGGTGCTCTTTTTTGAAAATTTGTTTTTATTTTGTTTGCTTTTGATGCTTTGTTTGATTATTTGAACCAAAATACCAAGCAATGTACTTGTTAGGATATTAAAGAAATGAGGAGGAGAAAGTAGCATTATTTAGTATGTATAAAACCCTTTACCAAGCAAACTGTTTATTTTATTTCACTAATTCTTGAAATGGTGCAATGACGGAGGTGCTAATGTCTCCATATTTACAGAAGAGGAAAATTAATTTCAAAATTTAAAGCACTTACTCCAGTTTATGTATCCACTAACCAAAATATAATACAAAGTCTGCCTGAATAGAAAGCTTACACTTTTTTGTTTCTATGTAATGATTTTACAATTTTAGAAAGGCAAGAAAAGGAAGTCCTAAACCAGTTCCACTTATTGAATCTCTAATTTGGAAAAGACCTCTTACCTGGAAGAGGAAATGTTCCTAAAATGAATTTGTGAATGAATGTCTTCAAGGAACCATCCAATAGATTATCAGCCATAGTCTGATAGGAGAAAGAAATGGCAACCCACTCCAGTATTCTTGCCTGGGAAATCTCATGGACAGAGGAACCTGGCGGGCTACAGACTACAGGGTCACAAAGAGCGGGACACAACTGAAGCGACTAAGTACGCATAGGCTGATAAAAGTAGAGTAGTCCATAGCAGTGAAACATTTCTCTAAAAGGTGTTTTAGCCCATTTCTCCTCCTTCCTGTCATCTTTCATAAATCCCCACAATCGAGCAGAGTAAAAAAACAGGTGTGAACTGCTGAACAAAGAGTTCCTGAATGGACCTTTAATGAAGGTTGGGAAGTAGTCCAGTCAAGTGAAGCTAAAGGGCAAAGGTATACAAGAAGAGTTTACCTATTGTGTTTGCTTATTGTTTATTTATTGCATGTTTTTTGGAGGTGAGCTGAGGGGAAGCTGATAGAGTTTGTACAGGGTAGTTAGAAAACTCTTGGCTACTTCACTGATTAGATTCTATACTTAAAATGTATTAAAATATTTTAATACTACTAAAAAGGGGGATTCACTCTTTCAGGTCCCTATGCATGCAATGCTGAACTCAAATTCGTACATAAATTAGGTTTCCTGGGGTGCAAAATGGTTATCTCATTTCTAAATCTAAATAAATCAAAATGTTTTTCCAACTTTAGGGGTTTCAGAAAACCCACACACATTTTTGCACAGATTTTCCTTCCAAACACTAGAATATTGCTAGGAAAATTCAATCCATATGTTTCAGATTTACTTAGAGTTGTATCAGAATCTTGTGTTGCAATTGACATTTGATGTTCATGAAGTTTTCTGAATGCTTTTTATTTTCCTTTAACTCAAGAACAGAAAGTTGATTTGTCAAGCTTATATGTACCAAAACCCCAAAATATTAAATTTGGGTTGAAAACAACAAACTTAAAATTTCTGCATCAGGCATAAAATTTAATAAAGCATTTGTCTTGCCATGTCTACAATGTTGTATACTTGAAGACATGCATATTCCTGGCAATATGGAATACACAGATATCGATTTTTTTTATATTTACATGGTGAAGAGCAAATGGGACAATGAAAAGAAACTGTCAATTTTTTTAAAATTCTGGGACTCCTTCATGATTTAAATGTTAACAGTATATTGTTTATAATTCAATACAAAAGACACGTGCAGTGACAGCCTATATTTAATTTTTTTTTTCATTCCTCAACAATCTCAGTTCAGTCTCTGATTGGCATTTGAGCTCTTTGTCTCCTTCCAGTGTGCAGCAGATGATGCATTTTCGAATCAGTGGTGTCTGTCCTCATCACAACCCAGACAGACAACACTAGGAAGGACAGCAGGAGTCTAAATAATTTCAATTGGAACATTAGTGTCTTAGGGGTGGAAGTATAAGATGATCTTCATTTGTTTCTGTTAGTGCTACCTTACAGAGAAGGCAATGGCACCCCACTCTAGTACTCTTGCCTGGAAAATCCCATGGACGGAGGAGCCTGGTAGGCTGCAGTCCATGGGGTCGCAAAGAGTCGGACACGACTGAGCAACTTCACTTTCACTTTTCACTTTCATGCATTGGAGAAGGAAATGGCAGCCCACTCCAGTGTTCTTCCCTGGAGAATCCCAGGGACGGGGGAGCCTGGTGGGCTGCCATCTGTGGGGTCGCACAGAGTCGGACATGACTGAAGTGACTGAGCAGCAGCAGCAGCAGCAGCAGGGCTATCTTAAGGGGCTATAAAATGACTATTTCCCTTTATTCATGGCTAATAATGTGGTTCTGCCCCTTCTTGGAACATGACAATGGTGTCTTCCAACCAGAATCTGTTCATAGAGAGGTATTGCTTTCCCAAGGAACCAAGCACCTTGGGGGGAAAAAAAGAGTATTTTCTGTTAGCACAAAATAACTAACAATCTTTTAGCATTTGTTTGTGGCAGTATCTGCAGACAGCGTAGGAGTGGGCCGTTTACTTTGTTATGTGATTTGTGTGTTGCAGCCTCTTGTGTAGTTCTCACTATTTTTACTTTCAATAACTCTTATTTAGAACAAAAATGATATGTAAAAAATAATATTGCAATGTAGAAAAATAAGAAAATGTATGTAACCAGGAGAAAATTAAAAATTCCTGAAATGTCCCTTTCCAAAGATAACTGTCATTTACATTTGTCATATATATGTCTCTCCACTGTATTCTCTATACATAAGCATGCGTGTATTATATTTTTTACCAAAAAAGATGAGATTATACTGTACATACTACCTTATTCAGTGAAGAGCAACAGAAGATTATGCTGCATTTTGAATGGCTGAATGTCATTCGACTGTTGGAATGAAATATTTTCTCATCCAAATACTAAAATATAACCTTTCAATTTTATAAATTCAAAATTTTAATTTTCAAGTTTTTCCACTATATTGACTACATAAACAATACTACGGATAATATCTTTCTTTTAAACATTTTTCCATGTTAATAATTGCTTCCTTAGGATAAGTGTCTAGAAATGAAATAATTAGTCAAAATGTCTTTTCAGTCACATTAAAAAAACAGCATGCACTTTACTTTTTCTTTCAAAATGACAAGAGATGCACGGCTGCCTCCATGACTTTAAAGAATCCTTGTCAGGACCAATCACCCACCTTTGCAAAAGGCCTGGCAGGTTGGGAATATATAGGATAGACCAAAAAGTTTGTTTGGGGTTTTTCATAAGATAAACAAAACCCAAACTAACTTTTGGCCAACCCAATATAATGTGGTGGTAACCATGAAAAGAAAGTAAGCTGAAATGTCCAAAGGGGTTAAAATGTGTGTGTGATTCCAGGATTTCTTCCTGATATTTAGATTCCTATATTTTCTTCCTACATTGTTATTTTTCTGTACCTTTTTCAAGACCCTTGTCACCCCTCTAGAGTATCACCCCTCTAAACACCTGAATTTTAAGGTCTAGTTTAAGTCTACCCATGAGCCCCATGTGTTTTCCTTGTGCATAAGTCATTTTCATAATAAACTCTGACCGTTTGAGAAAATAATATTTAAAGTTAGAAATATTTAATGAATGAAAATTCTTATAAATTCAGCATTGACCAACTTCCATTTGGGGGCATAATCCTCTATTCTTGCTTAAGAGAAAAGACAAAACTGACTGGAAATATACATGTATATATACCCTTCAGCCAAAGGCCCAGTTCTACACCAAATCATTCATTTATTCACTGTGTGACTTTAAGCAAATGGCTCAAACTCTCTGGACCTCAGTGTCCTCTGTCAGACACTGATATTCATCTTCGTGTCATCATATAGAAGACAATGGTGCAATGGGTGCTTAATAAATAGTAAATTCTGTTGTCGTTCAGTTGCTCAGTCATGTACAACTCTTTGTGACCCCATGGACTGCAGCACACCAGGCTTCCCTTTCCTTCACTATCTCTCGGAGTTTGCTCAAACTCATGTCCACTGAGTCAGTGTTGCCATCCAAATATCTCATCCTCTGTCATCCCCTTTCCCTCCTCCCATCAATCTTTCCTAGCATAAGGGTCTTTTCCAATGAATCAACTCTTTATATCAGGTGGCCAAAGTATTAAAGCTTCAGCTTCAGCATCAGTCCTTCCAATGAATATTTAGGGCTGATCTCCTTTAAGATGGACTGGTTGGATCTCCTTCCAGTCCAAGGGTCTCTCAAGAGTCTTCTCCAGCAGCACGTTTGATAGCATCAATTCTTAGGTGCTTAGACTTCTTTATGTCTAGCTCTCGTAACCATACATGACTACTGGAAAAAAACATAGCTTTGACTATATGGACCTTTGCTGATAATGTGATGTCTCTGCTTTTTAGTTTGCTGTCCAAGGTTGTCATATATTTTCTTCCAAGGAAAAATCATCTTTTAATTTCATGGCTGCAGCCACCATCTGCAGTGATTTTGGAGCCCAAGAAAATAAGGTCTGTCACTGTGTCCATTATTTTCCCATCTATTTGTCATGAAGTGATGGGACCAGATGCCATGATCTTTGTTTTTTGAATGTTGAGTTAAAGCCAGTTTTTTTAGTCTCTTCTTTTACCTTCTTCAAGAGGCCCTTCAGTTCCTCTTCCCTTTCTGCCAGTAAGGTGGTATAATCTGCGTATCTGAGGTTTTGATATTTCTCCCAGCAATCTTGATTCCAGCTAGTGATTCTATTTTAGACATGTGTAGACAAGGAAGGTGCAAGGTACGATTGAAGGCCATTCTAAATGCCTTTAGCCCCTTTCAGCGAGATGTCATATCGATCAAGAACTGTGTTCTGCCACAAGTAACCAGAAAGAGTAATTTAATCAAATAAGGAAGATTTTGTATTCCCACATAATTCCACACCCCGAAGTAGCCCTTGTTGGTGTTGATTAGTGGTTTAAGGATGTCAGAACCAAGCTCTTGTGATTAGCCTAGCATTTTCCCTCCACTCATTAACATATGGCTGTTGTTGCTGCTTCAGCCACATGTCCTCTTTTCAGAAAAGAAGGAGAAGGTGACAAGGAAGAGGTTAAGCACCCACACGAGAAATTCAGAATATACTGTGGCCATCTCATTGGTTATTGCCACTCCTCGCTGCAAATGAGGTTTGGAGAGCTGACATTGGCTTTTCTAAGAATGCCAGAGTAATTACCTGCCCGCCCAAGATGGCTTCCTCCTTCTCCTACCATACCTCTTTCTCTTTCATGCTTCCTAACTGAAACATAGTAGACTCAGTTACTATGATTTGGATGGACAGTGCTGCAAATGCCACCCCAAAATTCTTCCTCAACACCAGTTTCTGTTAATGCCTAAACCTTGATGACCAGGCAAGCTAAGTTTCCACCCATTTTATATTAAAATGCATTTAGCTTTGGAAAGAAAGCTAGCACATGGCTTCATTTCTGTTATCAACCTCAGGTGATCAATAAGTTAGTTGATTAGATCCCTTTATAGAGGAAGTGAGTTGAAAGTAGGTTTTCAGCTAGGAAGAATGGAGAGCTGAATTCTGAGTAACAGACACTAGCCAAGCAGGCACAGAAATGAGTGAGAGGAAATGAAGAGCAGAGGGTGACATGAAGACACTGAGAGGGAGCAGGAGCTCTTATGAAAGAGTAGGTAAGCACATCGCAAACAGATTCACCTTCTTCACAAGTTGTCCTAGGAATAGTTTGTTTGCTCTTTTCTCTTTAGAATTCAATGCTAGTAAATATATTGGATCACATGTGGAACTTTATATTGATACACATTTCAACACATGAAACCACAAAGCAGAACACTAGCCCAACCTATTAGATCTGTTAGATCCTGTTTCAATTTCTACATTAGGTGAAGTCAGATGTGGCTACACTGAGGACTCATTATCCAGAGGAATGAGGAGTATTCACTACACAGGCTGCCACTCAAATGAAAGTCTTCTGGTTTACTGCTAAAATCTTGGGAAAGAGGCATTCCTCTGAACATTTTTTTAACACAACAGAAACCTTGTTAAAAAAAGAATCAAACTTCCTGGCTTCAAGTATACAAAGACCATGCCCATGCTAAGTCTCAGCAGTCATGTCTGATTCTTTGCGACCCCGTGGACTGTAACCTACCAGGCTCCTGTGTCCATGGGATTCTCCAGGCAAGAATAGTGGAGTGGGTTGCCATTTCCTTCTCCAGGGGATCTTCCTGACACAGATATCAAACCCGCATCTCTTGCGACATCTGCATTGGCAGGCGAGTTCTTTACCACTAGCTCCACCTGGGAAGTCCTACACTATGGAAAAGGTATTTAACATCTCTGTGCCTCAGTTTATGCATCTGCAGAATGGTCATAATATTGTATTTATCTTTTCAGTTTACTAGGAAGATTAAATGAGATAATATAATTTAAGTACTAAAAACTATATCTAGGATGCAGAAATATTTATTATATTGAACTGAAAATATTTCCTTTTTTATATCCCAGATTTTTCATTAAAAATTAATAATGATCTATATGCCTACAGTCTTTTATAGTTTCTAAGGTGTAGCCTTATCTGTTTACTTGTTTCAGGGAGGTAGACCATGTTTATAATCCCCATTTTATAGATGAGTAAATGGAGTCAGAGAGTCATACCCAAAGTCACACAGATGGTGATAAAGCAGAAATTTCAACACAGAAATTTGAAGACACGTTTAACGAACTTTCTATTAGGTCACTGATTTCTACTTAGAAGACAAAGATTGTAATCATGACAGAATGAATATATCTCAAGATTGATTCCTTTTTCATGTATTCATGATCCCCAAAAGTTCCCTTAAGTGTAGTCTGGTATACTTTCCTAGGAAGGAAGTATTTGACTTCCTGACTTCTATACAATTTCGTACTATCTCAGAAGGGCCACAATTTGTTCCACTAATATTGAATAACCCAGTAATTATACTTCCAGTAATATACCCAAGAAAAGAATGCTAAGCAGAGAGAAAAAAAATGTATGGAAAAGGATATTAACTTTAGGATTATATACGATAGCCAAACAAGCAAAAATATGACCTAATATCTTTGGGATGGGATCAGTTACACAAACTAAGATTCATCAACTCAAAGAGATAATGATAGTCCTAATAACTACCAGGTATTGCACATTCAGTATAAGCCCTGCATTTATTAGCTCCTTTCAAATAGCGTTATTTTTTTTTAATTTCCTTAGAGTTGGGCATCATTGTCACCCCATTACTTAGCAATGACACAAAGCCAAGTAGTATGGTTGGTATGACCGTATGATTCATCCTTTGGCCATTCTTGTTTCTTTATTGCTAATGGAACCCTGATTTTGTTTGAGAAGAAAAGTAAACATCCCAAGAGATGAATTGAGAATACTCTAAAATGATTAAAGTAGTCCCAATCTCCTTTGTAAGCAGTTAAATTCAGGGACTGGGCAAGCAATATAATTCTGGTCAACAAGACTTAAGAATAAACTGTGTGAGAGGGGTCTTCTTTAAATAGCTTCCTCCAACCTTTCTTTTTCTGCTCCCTTTCTTCGTACCTTTGAATATTTTTATGTAAGTAGACAACGCTTGGAGCTGAAGCAGCCATTTGGGGATCACAAACGGATAAGACTAAAATAATGAGAATGACGAGGCAAACAAACAAAAAATAATCTAGGTCCCTGATGTTTTTAGCAAACTGCCAAACCACCCTGGTATTGCCTGCCTTTGAAGGCTTTTATTTTTTGTTCTTTTTACAGAAACAAAACACATCCTTTTGGTGTAAACCATTGTTCACCTATCATTTTGGTACTGAAAGCAATCATATTAGTTGGAATCAGATAAAGCTGTGAGTGATTTAGAATTTCTCCAACCAAGCTAAGACTTAAAAACATATAAAAGTCTCTCTCATTAAAGCCCATGATGTAGTCCGAGACAGATATGGCATTCTGCAAAGTCCTCAGAGACCAAAACTTTTTCAGGTTTCCATTGCTTCAGAAGTGTGTCCCTATTGCTGGAATCAAGAAGGCTGCTTGAACTCCAGCCTTCTTATATGCATTCCAGATAGCAGAAAGGAGAAAGGGGTGAAGAAAAGAATATTCCTCCACCTTTTAAGTTCAGGCTAGTAGGTTTCATACACCATTTCACTCACATCACATTGGATAGAATTGCTAGCTGCAAGAAGGCAAGGAAATGTCATTTTTATTCTCTGAGGTCATACGCTAAGCTGAAAGTCAGCAATTCAATCAATTACAGAAAGTAAAGAACATAGAGGAAGTTATATAAAGTAGATGAACCCACATCTGTCTCACTCCAAAGCCCTGCACTTACTGCTATATTTGTCTCTGGTAGCTAATTAGACTATATGATGATGGGAGTAATCTCTTATATTATTTTCTGTACTTTATTTCTAAACGTTCACAATTTAAATATAAAAAGGAGTTTTTACTATATTATGCAGGATAAAATTGTTTACAGATGAGTATGGGTAAAATTATCCTTTCAAAATATTTGAAGGTTAGGATACATTTGAATTTAGGAATGTAAATGAATCAGGGATTTGTTACTATATTTCTCTATTTTTAACGGCTTTTTTAATAAGCTAGTAATAATTTTATAATAAAATATCTTACACTTACATATAACCATGATTTTTGAACCACACAGAGAAGCTTTTTATGTATAGCCACTAGCAGAGTCTATAAGTAGTGGATTTTATGAAGAAGAAAAATGATAAATAGCATGTCATTTGATGCTTCATAATTTTTGGTTTGTAACTTTGTGGGTCACTGATTTCTCAAAGAGTTTTCATTCTTTCCGCACATTAGTTAGGTGATTGAGGAAGGTGTCACGCTACTGAGACATGGGAAAAGATGATGTGGAGGAATTAAATTCTGCTTTTCTTCTGGCTGAGTATACAAAGCATGCAGCTTGATTTAGTAGTTCTTCCCCTGTGTGCTTGAACCTCTGTCAGCTGTGAGCAGTATTAAGAAGACATTACCCTTGGCATTCAAATGAGATACATATTTTGTTTAAAATAAATTATGTACTGATTTTATAAAAGTCAACGCTAAGAATTGGTGGAGTGGTAAGGACCAAGAAACTTGAGAAAAGGATTGCTGGTTCGTTGTGATTAAGTTGTATGTTGAGATAGGATTAGGAAGAAATTTTAATGGAGGAACACTATGAATATAAGATACCAGTTCAAGAGAGCTTCATCACCGTTTAGTGACAGCACTTCCAAATGCTGCTTTTAGCGGTAGAAGGAGTGGCCAGGAACACATGTCAAGGGGAAATAGAAGGCCTGGATTGTCCTGTGATATATACCTTCAAGGATTTTAGATATATATAATTTGTTGTTGTCGTTTAGCCACAAAGTTGTGCCCGACTCTTTATGGACTGTCACCTGCCAGGCTCCTCTGTCCATGGAATTCTGTACTTACTGCTGCTTTGCATGTATACTTGCTTGCTTACTTTTTAAGTAGAAAAGGAACAAAATCTTAACGTTTATACTGATTCAAGCCAGTGAACTAATATGTAATTATAATAAAATTGATAAAATTTACATTTTATCTCTTAAAGGTAGAGAGCTATCTTTACCATATAAAAGAATGAAAAAGCTAACTCTTGTTTAGTTTATATCCATATTCTAGCCCAATAAAGTGAATATAACAAAGCTTATTCTTATTCAACAAGAAGTCTATGGTTCATTTCTAGTAATTTATTTACATTCAAAGGTTCAGTAGAAATTTCATCTCTGAATATGTTCTCAAGAAGATGTCCTACCTTTCTATTTCCTAACTATGTCATTCAAGTACTATAAGTTGAAGTACAAAAAAAAATTGGCTTTTTAATAGCAACAAAAAAAATATGGAGAAAAATTAACCAAAAGGTTAGCAAATACCATATGAAGAAACTTGAAAATCTACTGAAGAACAGAAATGACTAGATAAAGAGGCATACAGTGTTCTTGAACAAGAAGACACACATCATAAAGTTGTCCATTATCCTAAGGTCATCTGTAAAAATTGTGTGATCCTATATAAAATATCAATCCAAGTATATTTGGAAAGAGATAAGCTGATACCAATATTCATCTGAGAAAACAATCAAGTAGAGCCATGGAAATCTTAAGAAGCGTTGAGGCAGGACTTCTCTGCTGGCATAGTGGATAAGAATCTGCCTGCCAGTGCAAGGGACACAGGTTCGACTCAGGGTCTGTGAAGATTCCACATGCCATGGAGCAGTTAAGGCCCGGAGCTATAACTGCTGAGCCTGCCCTCTGGAACCCACAGGCCGCAACTACCAAGCCCGCGTCCTGCATTTTCTGAAGCCTGAGTGCCTAGACCCTGTGCTCTGCAACTAGACGAGTCACCGCAATGAGGAACTCACACCCCGCAGAGTAGCCTTGCTTACCGCAACTGAAGAAAACCCTCACAAAACAATGAAGACCTAGCACAGCCAAAAGAATAAATTAATTAAATAATAAAAAAGGAAAAAGAGAATGCAACTATTTTAAAAAAATGTCATGAAGGGAAACTACCTTCCAGTTATTAAAACGTCTTATAAATCTTCAATAATTAAAAAAAATCCTATAATATTGGCATGCATGCATATATATATGCATATACACACACAAGTATGCACAAACAAAATAGTTTTAACAGTCCAGAAAGTACAAAAACATAGGGGAATATAATATGTAAAGAGAGCATATCAAATAAGTAGAGAAGACATTAATTAGTTAACAAAGAATGTTGAAAGATAGGATAGTTATGTGGGAAAAAATTATTTGGATCCATAAAATATCTAAACCATATATTAAGATAAAGTTATCCAATAAAACATGGGTAAAGGAAATGTACAAAAATTGCAAAGAAAAGCAAATACTTTCAAATAAATATCAAACTCACTCATAATTTGGAGAAATATAAATCAATATCACCTGGAGATTTTTGTTTTCATGTGTACGATTGGCAAAGACCCAAAATGTTGATAGTACACTGTGTTGATGAAGGTGTGAAGAAACTGAATTTCTTCCACTTCAATGGAAGGCAATTTCGCAAAAGCTAAAGCAAAGAAAAGGAAAGAATACAAAATAAAAATAAAAACCTTTTGAAATTGAAATTGCACTTCTATACATATACATGTGCAAAACCACACCTACATGTAATGCCATGCTAGGAGTTTTGTGTGTGTCTCTGTGTGTAAAAGCAAAAGACAGAAAATAGCCTGAAAACATCTACATCAACAGAAAAGAGTTAATAGATATAACGGAAGAACCATACAGTATAATATTTATGTAGGGGTAAAAAGAATAAGGAAGCGCTTCATATAAAACATATAAAATATTTGTTATATATTTTAACTCAAAAAACAAAATATAAAACAGTTTGTAAAGCATGCCACCATTTATGTTTTTAAAAGGAAGGAATGGGATACACATATTTGCATAGAATATTTTCGTATTTATACATGAGAAACTGAGAGTGTTGTCTATCTCCAGGGAGGAAAACTAGGTGGCTAGGATACAGGATTGATAAAAGCTTCTCACACATTTTTTAAAATACCTTTTAAATTATTTTTAATCTTTTAAAATATTGTTATAGATATTATTTATCTCTTAAAAATACATTTAATGTAGTTTAATTTAAATATATTTATTATTGTATAATTATTTAAGTATATGTCATATAATAATATTTTATATTTAAGCAATATAATATATTATAATATAAATATATAATTGATTAAATAGATTATAAAAATAAATAATATGCTTATTTAAATATATTTGTTTATATTTAAATATATTTTAAAGTAATATATTTTTTAATCTTTTTGAATATTTTGAGTGTATTAATATTCAAAGAATAAATTAAAATGCAGCAAACTTTAATCACCTCAGTTTGTAACAGTTGTATCCTGTAAGTATGACTGGTTTCAGACACCTATTTTCTATTTAAAGTGAGAGTGTTGAAGCCAGCACCCTTTAAACAAGTAGGCTTGGAATCTAAGTACAAATCAGACAGGCAGAGTGAATAAAAGCATCCAAATAAGAACATAACATTCTTTGAGTGTGAATGAAAGTCACTCAGTTGTGTCCAAATCCTTGGGACCCCTTAGACTATAGCCTGCCAGGCTCCTCTGTCCATGGGATTCTCCAGGCAAGAACACTTGGGTGGGTTGTCATTCCCTTCTCCAGGGGATCTTCCCACCCCAGGGATGGAACCCACGTCTCCTGCATTGCAGGCTGATTCTTCACCTTCTGAGTCACCAGGGAAGCCCATCAAAATGTCAAAATGGACATCCTGACTGTACATTCTGACACAGTTTGTAAAATATCTTCCCAACTCCGCATTCAGTGACATTGCATTGGTAGCCTGTAATCGACTCTGGTAGGAGTATTTACCCCGAGGATATTTGCCAACACTACAAATCAGAGTTTAATTAGAATTGGGAAGGAGGAGACCAGTGGTTAGACATTCCCCATCACAGCACTGGCTCAAATGCTCTCTTAAGCCAAGATTTTCTTTGAGACCCTCAAATTACTTGACATTTTTTCCCTAAAATATGGGTTGCTACTAAATGACAGTGAAGCTGATGAGAGAAACGCAGTAGGAGAGGATAAGCATAGTGCAAGTGGAGTGCTAACAATTAAAAATATGTCCTCATCTTGATGCACAGCCAGTGGCGCCTAATAAGAGGAGCGGGAGCATGGAGACACCACTCACTGTCTTTTCCCAGTTCAAACGTACAGAGAATTTTCTGTCTCATTTTTAGACAATTACACAAATACTAGATGAATAGAATTAAGCAAATTTGCAAGCGTATTTTGTTTCCTTGTATCATACAGTGCATCTCATTTAATATTTGCTTGTTTTATTAATAATTGAAAGCAACTTTGCAACATATAAGAATGCTTTTGACCCTATGGGAATTAATATCTAGTGACAGTGCTGTAAGTTGTTTCCGTACTAGTACACCCCTTTCATATGGAATTTGCATGACAATTACATCTAGGCATAGCTTGATAACTAGCAAACTTCTTATAAATACATGTATGGCCTTAAAACAAATTTAAACTTATTTAACAAATATGATGAAAGAAAAAAAAAACAGAATATTATATACATCTTCAAAGGAAAATTGCTTTGAATGTGTTAAAAGAAAAAAGAACTGTAATTTTTGAAATCGTTCCATGTTAAACTTTTATAAGCCCAAATTAGGGTTCCCTTCTACCAAGTTTTTCCTCTAAACTGAGTATATGTTCAAGAAGACCTTTTTCCAGAAGTGTTTGTAATATTCCTGCTTCAGAAAACAACTTCTGCTTATGTAAATACACTTTCCTTGTCATTACCTGTGTCAGTATTTCCCAAAGGGAAGTGTATTTCAAATATACAAACTCTCCATATTTGGGAAGTCGAAATTAAATCAGATATTTTTACTTAGTTGTTTGTTATTAAAATTCTAGGTTAAGTTTGCCCAAGGACAGAGTTAATATAGGCGTACCTAACTGTATCATTCTAATGCACGTATTTACCTTATTTGAAAGTGTTGTATTGACCATTTTGAGACACTTCTGGCTTCATCATTTCTCTGGCTATCAGGTTAATGGATATATTTTGATGGTATTAAAAATCAAAAGTCAATGACCTTTAAATCACCTCTAGCTATAAAATTACAAAAGCAAAAAATAAAATCAATATATGAAAATAACATTTTATTCAATAAATCAAATTGAACATTTAATTAAAACTGAGCATTTAATTGTGGTTGAGCATCACACACACACAAAGCCAACACAAACCTATCTCCCTTTAGAAATTTCAGAACCAGTGCAGATTATTCATCAGCTGTATGAATTTGAGCAAGTCAAATTAGCTTCCCTAAATTGTAGTTTCCTCAACTCAGAGTGATGTTAGTTGCATAAAATAATATGCATTGGGTGTCAAAATTAGTGATCCAATGAGTTCTATAGGAGTTAGAAAGGGGGGAAATTAAATGCTTTGGAATAGAAAGCAACCCTTGTTCATATTGGTAATCTAAGCACCTAGTATAGTGTCTGGTAAAAAGTGAGCACTCAGTCAACGTCTGTTGCAGAATTAGAGTGATCAGTAGTTCTTTGTTAGTTGTTACAGAAGGAAAATCTTATTAATAAAATAGAATTTTAACAATATCTTGAAGAATGGGCAGGATTTGTATTGATGAGGAGACTAGGAAAAGATATCATAAATGGGAAAAATAGCAGAAGCCAAACTCTGGAGAGGAAATGAGAAGAGTGTTTTAAGAGGACAATGAATAAGATTTCCAGACCAGAACTAAGAGCACTTAAAACCAAAAGTAAAATCTAAATGTTACCAGGAAAGGTGAAAAGAGATTTATGAAGAGCCTTAAAATCCAAGTGGAGGAGTGTGGACTTTATTAGGTAAGTAAATGAGCAGTGGAGGAAAGACATGATGAAAAATGCTGTTTAAGGGAGTTAACCTGGCAGTGAAGGGGGGATAGATTCCAAGGAAGGAAGTTTGAGCTGCAGCCCCACAAGGGGAGGTCGACGTGCAGTAATGCAGCTGGTGTAGAGATGAAGGGCAGCAAAAACTACAAGGGAGGAACAGATTTGGGAGAGATGCTAAAGTAAGAATCCAGAGCATTTAGTGACTTTTAATATGAAGCACGAAGATGAGGGGTCAGGAGAGTAGGATAAAGCTGGTGCTAATAGTGAATTTGCACAAGAATAAACCATGTTTCAGATGGGCCTTGTGGCATTCTTCTGAAAATAACTACACTGTTTGTTACAAAGAACTGTCCAATATATACTGGGAAAAATTAAGCATGGGAGAAATCCTTACTCTTTATCCAGTCTGTGCTAAATGCTATAGGAAACAAGAAAGGAAATAAGTCAGTAGCATAGATACCTTCAAGATACTGATTAAGATGAATATTAAGAATATTAAGAGCAGTGTGTATCAAGCACATAGAATGTCTCAGACACATTAAAAAGACTGTCTTGTTTAATCCTCGCAATAAATTTATGAGGCAAGTACTATAATTTGTGTTCAATTTGCTTACATAGAAGGTTGAGCATTATGGTGGTTAATTAACTGATTTCAGTATAACAAAGCCAGTGAATAGATTCAAGAATAAAGTCCCATCAGTCTGATCCCAAAGCGTACAGTGTCACCACCACCGGACTGTACATGACTAACATATATGAAGTCATTAATGGATGACATAAGACTAAATGTTATCGAGGAACAACACCTGTGGTATCAGGAATTTTGTTTCAGAGCAGGGAGAAGAGAAATAGGGTTTATAAGAGAAGCTGTATAAACAACTACACAGAAAGGAATGGTATAATGTACCCAGCAACATTGGTGAGATCAGCCTGATGGTTGCCTGAGAAGGAGCATTGAGGGGGAAAGCGTTGAAGGCATAATCTGGGCCAGACAATGCTACAGGGTTGAGTGACTGGAGCAGAGTTGAGACTCAATGCATACTGCAATCAATGCATTAATAAATATTTATTGATCACCAATCATTTTTCAGTAGTGGCAATCCCTGGAGTTCAGGATAAATGAATCGTCCTCTCCCATTTACCAGGTGTCACCTTAGTTTTCATACCAGTACAGGCCTAGAATGCAATTCATCCAGGCAACACCTCATTTTTTAAAATAAAAATGGATTGCAGTGTAGTCAATTTACTATGTTGCCTTAGTTTCAGATATACATCAAAATGAATCAGTTATACGTATACATGTATCCACTCTTTTTTAGATCCCCCCCATATAGGCAACTACTGAGTACTGAGTAGAGTTCTTTGAGGCACCTTATTCCAGTTCAATTCAAGCTGATCTTTCTTAAGGAGGGCACAGACTCAAAAAATGTTTGTGATCTTCTTCATTACACTCAGTTTCACAGTGTTCCATCTTGTTACCCTGGCACAAAACCCCTACAGGCTCTGGGTGACAGGAGGAAAGTAATATTTTAGTATACATAGTAGAATGGAGAGGAAAAAGAACAGAGTTTAGAAAGATAAATACCTAGTATTCTATGTGATACATACCTCATATGCAATAAGTATTTGTTGAAAGCAGAAAGAAATTTTCAAGATGGTTTTCTAATAATTCAAGTTTGAGTAAAGAAGGACTTGTGTTAGTAGAAAAGGAGAATTGCAAATAAATCAAAAGACATTTCACAGGAAACTAATCAACATAATAGATTGAGTATGTGGGGAAGGAGAGAAAAAAAGTTATGGCCAATACCAAGTTTTTGAAGCTGTGCGTTTGACAGAGGTAACTGAGAAATTCCAATAACTAGAAGTTTTGTTACCATAGGAATTATCTCTCTGGTTCTCTGTTGTAATCCAGAAATTAGCAGCATATTAAACAAATGGTAGATATACAGTAAGTAACTAGGGCATTGAGTAACATGTTCATTTTGAGAAGAAAACCAAACACTCATATTCTGAAGCAATGAGTCTCAATTCAAAGTGATGACATTTATTGCTAAGGATACATGGCTTAATAAACTATTCTTCTGGAAGGGATTTTGTAATGTCCTTTAATAAGTCAGAGTGAGAAATACACACACACTAACACAAATGCCTAGCGATATTCTTAATTTAAGGTTAGGGCTAGGCTCATGTCAAACAGAGGATCTGGGTTTTATATTGGCTGGATTCCTGAAGTCACCTCCAAAATAGATTTATTTACCAGGAAGGGAATGGACCACTCACCTGCAAGGGCCTCATTATCAATTTTTCTTTAATATCTTAAATTGTTATAAGTTTCAGGCCCCACAAAACCTGGACCCACCTCTGAACCACTAGCCATACATTAGCTCCAGCTGGAACAAAAAAAGAGAAATATTTGAATTTCTTATTGTCATTTCATCATGCCAGATAACTGAAGTTCGGATCCTAGACTTCGGGTTGAGTTAGAACTCAATACCAATTATGCCATTTACAAGCTCCATGGTTTTGGTCCACTATTTTCAATTTCTTCATCTCAAAATGGGAATAACAATAAGTATTCCCTCAGAATTATTACACAGTTTAAATATGCATGAGTTCAATAAATTCGAGTTTCATTATTATCACTAATTAGTCCAGTGATTCTGGACTAATCATTCATTTTTCCCATTTTGTCTTTAAAATATACATAATTGATATTTTGTTATAAATATTCAGAAACCTATTAAATAAGTTTATCATAACTTTTCCTTTAATTTTCATGTTACCATGCTAAGAGAATTCCTGGATATGCTGATTTACAAGAGCTATGTACCAAATTCAGAACATACATTTTATTTTTAAAAATTTCTGCAATCTCAACATCCATTGAGTATAAATCTAAAATTGAGCACTAAAATTTTATGAGTAATGCTTTTCCCTGCAGAGATTACCCTCTCACCAAATTATTCCAAGGAATGTTTTCAGGCTGAACAATAACAAAAAACAAATTCAAAAAGTAACTTTGTGGACATCCTTATTATTGGAAACCCCTAAAAAGGCCGTGGAAATCAATAAATAAAAGCATAATTTGTATAATAATCACCAAGTAGGGTGTGATTAGAATTTTTATTATTCTCATGATTATATGTTAAAGAAAAGTGAACTCTTACGCTTTTTTTTTTTTTGGAGGAGAGTCTCTTACATACTTTTGCCCTTGAATCTGTTACCCTGAATTTGTTCCCCAACTTATTTACTCACTATCCCTCCAGAATTGGAATAAATTAATTAGGCCAAAATTTCCCAGATTCTTTAAGTCTAAGAAGTCCTTTTTCTAGTAGTTGTATGTATGCTTAAAAATAATAAAATACCAAAAGCAACTCTGATTTCCATAATGCTTTCAGATGAATTTTAGCTGAATAATCTCAGTAACAGCTATACAAAGTGGAAGCATAGCAATGCAAATGTGTATCAGCTATATAGAATATTTTAATACAGAGATTGGTGTACATTCTTCTGGGAGTAACTCCTTATCTACTCCCTTCTGCAACCCTAATTTCATCCTAGGAGTCTAAGCAACACCAACTGAGAATTATTGTTTCAGGCATTTCAGAGTCAGTTGGCAGAATATTTTTGCTCATTCGGAGTCTTAATTTTTTTCCAGTATAAGAGAAAATCATCACGTGAATTAAGAAAAGAAGGGATATATATGAGGTCACTTTCAGATTATGGGCTTTTCATGCAAAGCCTCACCATAAAAATCTGAAGAGAATCTCCTTTTACAGACTATGGTAAACCTAAATTCTAATTCTGGTTCTGCCATCCATTAAAATTGGGTGTCACCTAACCATAATGGGCTTCATTTACTTTGTCTGCCCATTAGAATTGTATGAGAAGGTAATACTTTTCATCTTCAGCATGCTTTACCAGTATCAAAGCACTTTCACATACATTATCTCATTTGATGTACACAACAACTTTTGAGCTAAGGCAAATAATACTATTCCTACTATTCCCATTTTTCAGATAAGAAAATTGAAACTTATAGATTAAATACTTCACCAAGTTAGACTTAATTAGTGTTTGAGGCAGATGCCTAGGAAAGTCTTCTGATTCTTGAATTAGAGATCTGACTATACCCCCACTGACTTTCTGCAAATCTAAGATTCTAAGACATGTCCCATCTTAGAGACATTTTACATGGTTTATGCTTGAGATTTTTTGGTGTCTGGTAAGAGCAGAAAAATACCACTATTTTTTTAAGTTTTTTCAAATGTTACAGAATCAAATGCAAGTTATTTTAAAAGATTTTTTAGGGCTTCCCCGGTGGCTCAGTGGTAAACAATCCACCTGCCAGTGCAGGAGACACGAGTTCGATCCTTGATCGGGGAAGATCCCACATGCTGAGATGCAACTAAGCCGGTGGATCACGACCGCTGAGCCGGTGCTCTAGAGCCTGTGTGCCGCAAGAGAAGCCCGTGTGACCAGAGGAAAGCTCTCAATCGGAGGAAGACCAGCACAGCCAAAAAGAAATACATGCATAAATAAATAACATTTCTAAAAAAAAAAAAAAAGATTTTTTACCAATTTAGATACTGACTGAAATTAATTTTTTTTTCAATTTTGATAACAAAAGCATACATATAAGAAGCTTTACATTCTCTCTCACCTTTCTTTCTTTAACTCATTGATTGCGGGCTTGCTGATTCTATCCTTTTTGTCATTTCTGGATGAATCTCTGTGATTTGAAACAGCTGCTACTGAGTGGTTGCTAAGCATGTTAATACAAGCCTACTCTAAGTGTATACAATATAGAAAGGGTTCCTTTCTAAGGACTGAGACTCTAAGCTTCAAGGAAAGTTGAAGAGTTTTGTTTTCCAAGAGCTGTCAAGTTTCTTTGAAAGAACTGAAAAGAATCAATACAGGAAGATGTGAGAGTGATTTTAAAATATTTTAAATATTTCTTTGGTTTGCCAGCCTTTTCCAAATTAAAGTTACCTTGTTAACCATTCCACAGTTGAATGCCTCTATCTTTAGAATTTTGCTCTGAAATAACATGACTCTTCTTTATGTGTGTGTGTTGAGTCTGTTTGTGACTTCCTTTTTTTTTTCTTTTCTTTGTCTTTCTTCCAACTTTTTTTCTGAATGGCAAAGGTTTATCAGAGTCTAAAAACTTCTTATATTTTCAAACAATTGAATTTGTAGTAAAAAAAAAACAAAGATATGACTTAGAAATAAAGATGAAGAGGATGTGGAACTAATGTAACAATGGAAGAATAATGAGAGAAGAAACAGACAGGAGACTAAATTGTACAGCAGACCACGTTTAAGCAATTTACTTGGGGTTATGTGTTTTTAAAAGCAACATATAAATGCATAGCAGAAATGTGGTGGAAGAAATTGTGTTGTGTTTACTTTAAGGCACTCAATGATGGTAAACAGTTATTTAGTAAAGGTAGGATGCCCAATGGTGCACAGAACGCTGAATTCGATATGGTTCCTGCAAAGTAGGTTTGAAATCTAAATATAAATTAGAGAGTCAGAGAATAAAACACCTAACATTCTACACATGTAAAAATGTCATCATGGGCTTTTTAAGTGTACTTTCAGACATAATTTGCAAAAATTTTTAACTGCACATATAAGCATTATAAATAGAATCACATTTACCCAGATTTGATATATACACAGATGTAAAAATGTGGACCTCAGATGTGCAATTTAAGAGTGATAACACTTAGCTGCTAAATACAGGCATCCACCTGAAAATTGCTATCTCTCTGCTCATCTTCCTTACATTTTAAGTTCTTTCTAATTCCTTTTAAAATTACAAGCTTGACTAAACATATGAACATTTGTTGTTTCTGACTAATGTGTGTCAAATATATATTGGGTAAAATTCCCTCTAAATAATTTTTAAATTTTGTGTTTCATCTCTGTAGTTGCTGCTTTTTCACTTTATGAAAACATTTTACCTTTTTTTTTTTAATTGGCAAAATGGGAAATTGAAGAGCCATGGAGAAAAGCAAACCAAACTCTTCATGTGCACAACTGTCTCACATTGATGTCTCAAAACAAGAAAGATTTCTGCTATTTATTTACCAGAGATGAGTACAGATAATTTCATTGGCCATTGATTTTCTCTAAGAAGAGAGGAAGTGTGGTCAGCTAAAACAAAGCATTGAAATGGGGAATCAGCAGCCTCAACTTCTTTTTTTTTTTTTTATTAGTTTTGCCATACAATGACATATCACCATGGGTTTACATATGCTCCCCCTCCAGAAACCCCCTCCCTCCTCCCTCCCCCCGGGAAATCTCGTTGCACCAGCCCCGAGCATCAATCCTGGGCTGGCGATTGATTAGACATATGATAATTAACATGTTTCAATGCCATTCTCCCATATCATCCCGCCCTTTCCCTCATCCACAGAGTCCACGAGTCTATTCTATACATCTGCGTTCCTTTTGCTGTCTCGCATGCTGGGTTCTCATTACCTCTTTCTAAATTCCATATATATGTGTTAGTATACTGTATTGTTGTTTTTGCTTCTGGCTTACTTCACTCTGGATAATGGGCTCCAGTTTCGTCCATCTGAGTAGAATTGCTTCAAATGAATTTTTTTTTAATGCTGAGTAATATTCCATTGTGTATATGTACCACAGCTTTCTTATCCATTGGTCAGTTGATGGGCATCTAGGTTGCTTCCATGTCCTGGCTATTGTAAACAAAGCAGTGTATATGCCCAGCAGTGGGATTGCTGAAAGAAGAATGGAACTGGAGGAATCAACCTACCTGACTTTAGGCTATATTACAAATCCACAGTCATTAAGATAGTATGGTACTGGCACAAAGACAGAAATATAGATCAATGGAACAAAATAGAAAGCCCAGAGATAAATCCAAGCATCTATGGACACCTTATCTTTGACAAAGGAGGCAAGAATATATAATGGAGAAAAGATAATCTCTTTAACAAGTGGTGCTGGGAAAACTGGACAGCCACTTGTAAAAGAATGAAACTAGAACACTTTTTAACACCATACACAAAGATAAATTCAAAATGGATCAAAGATCTAAGCATAAGACCAGAAACTATAAAACTCCTAGAGGATAACATTGGCAAAAACACTCTCTGACATAAACCAAAGCGGGATCCTACATGACCCACCTCCCAGAATATTGGAAATAAAAGCACGAATAAACAAATGGGACCTAATTAAAATTAAAAGCTTCTGCACAACAAAGGAAACTATAAGCAGGGTGAAAAGACAGCCTTCAGAATGGGAGAAAATAATAGCCAATGAAGCAACGGACAAACAATTAATCTCAAAAATATACAAGCAACTTCTGCAGCTCCATTCTAGGAAAATAAACGACCCAATCAAAAAGTGGGCCAAAGAACTTGACAGACATTTCTCCAAAGAAGACATAAAAATGGCTAACAAACACATGAAAAGATGCTCAACATCACTATCAGAGAAATGCAAATCAAAACCACAATGAGGTACCACTTTACACCAGTCAGAATGGCTGTAATCCAAAAATCTACAAGTAATAAATGCTGGAGAGGATGTGGAGAAAAGGGAACTCTCTTACACTGTTGGTGGGATTGCAAACTAGTACAGCCACTATGGAAAACAGTGTGGAGGTTCCTTAAAAAGCAGCAGCCTCAACTTCTATTCTCATCTTTATCTTCAGAATTTTCTCAGACTCTTAGAAACTCACTTGATTACTGTGATCCCAGTTTGTTTGTTTTTTTCTCATGGTTAATTTATTTTTGTAATTGACACAATCAGAGTTACAGATAAAAATTATTTGAGCTCTTTCATTAGGATATTTTAATTCGTCTGGTCTACAAACACACTAGGGGAGCTTCCCAGGTGGAGACTGCCTGCCAGTGCAGGAGCTGCCAGAGATGCAGGTTGGATCCCTGGGTTGGGAAGATCTCCTGGAGAAGAAAATGACAACCCACTCCATTATTCTTGCCAGGATCATCCCATGGATAAAGAAGCTTTGTGGGCTGCATTCCGTGAGATTGCAAATAGACGCGACTGAGCACATACATATACATTAACACAACATATTGATAAAACAGAAGCCTGTACGGTTGTACACCATTCAGGAATATAGTCATCCACCATGCATGTAGCCATGCATTTAGTGGGAGCCTACTGTATGCCAGGAAATGAGCTAGGCACTGCAGAAATATATTTGGTCCTTAAATCAAAATATACTGATAAAACTGTTGTTCTGTGAAAATATAAACTTCCCAGCAGGCCAATACTGAATGAATTAAGGATAATAATTTAAAAAAAAAGATTGCTGTGCATTTAAAATACAAAAACTTCCTTTATTTTTGAAAAAATACTGTTAAACACAAAAGTTTCAAATCCCTTTAACTGTTTTTATTGATTTCAAAATATTACATTCAATATATATAACACATATATTAATTAGAATTCATAGTAGCACTATTACTAATTAAAATTATTTTAACCCTGTTAAGAATGAACCTGCTATTGATTCTGTCCTCAAGGTTTATATGCCAGTTCTGCCTTCTTGGTTACAGTGAAAGATTTAAAAAATACATATAATGTCCTTTTCAAATTGTTGGTTTACATTCTTGCTGTTTCTTTTTTTATCTATCATCAAAAATGTTTTTCAGGATTGGATATTTAACAAGAAATTTTGTGACTTGTGCTAGCTTTTATTTATAATTTTCTCTTCAGATCTGTATTAGATAGGAATCTAGTCAGGCTATTATAGAAAAAGAAATTCTGAAATACAGAGGTTCAAACAAGGTATAAAGTTTATCCTTTTACATAACAGTTTGGATGGACAGAACCATAGGTATACAGCAGCTGCACAATGTCAGGGATGCAAGTAGCCTCTGTTTAACTGCTCTGCCATCCTCAACTGGGGCTTCCATCTCCTGATCCAGTGTGGCTACTCCAGTTCTAACCATCATCTTTACTTTCATGCCTGCATACTCAGTCACTCAGTCATGTCTGACTCTTTGCAACCCCGTGGACTGTAGCCTGCCAGGCACTCTCTTCATGGGATTTTACCTTCAGTTAGCAGGAATAAAGAAAATGGTAGAGGAGCCCATTTTAGTTTCTTTTGAGGGTGCAATCTGACATTTTTGCACATAATTTCTGAAATGATTCATAGCATAACAGAAGACATAATGAAGTACCGAGATGATTGCATTTATACACAGAATCACTGTAAATATAATAGTAACAAAAGCACCTTCATACCAGGATCCTGGGTTATGTTGAGGCAGCATTATTTTAGGTGATTTTCTAAAATGGCATACATACAACTCTTAGTAAAATTTGGAAATGACAACATAAAAGCCTCCCTAAATTTATATAATTTTTGCAGTTTTGAAAAAAAAAGTTTGCTAAAACAGTACAAAATAAAAATAAAAAACTTAGTGTTGGATGTGAAATCAAATTAGGTTCTAGGCTTGGATAATTATAAGCAGATTTATCAGGATGTTTGAAAGTCATGGGATATGGATCAATTAATATTGTTTGGGACTTTCCTTTACTTTATGGGACATTTATCATCCCTGGCACCATGAAATTCCCCCCTCTACTTACTGTAACAAGCAAAACAACTCCACAAATATCCAAAATGTGCCCCCCACCCCAGGGACAATAAAATTCATATAGACAGCTCTAGAGCTACAAGGTATGTTGGCACCTACTCTAATTTCCAGTGTGTTACAGATAGCAATTTAACCATATATTTTGCTATGGTGTAATAAAGGGTCATAAGATTTCTAACCATTATATATATATACCATTGCCACCTATCACCCGGTGCTGCATGTCAAGGCTTCTTTTAGGAAAACACATCACTTACCAGTACCAAATCATATAGTTGTGAGTTTAAACTGCTATATAAAGGAACCTAAACTGGCCAGATGTTTACTTCCTTTTTATGTAAATAGTTTCCTAGGCTCTCCAGGATTGATATGCACAGACTGATAATTTGGGGACCTTCTGTACATTTTTCATTTTGCTCTACCATTCTCCAATATGTTTTCATTCCATGCATCTACTATAGCTGCTCTAGCTCTAACTACTATATCTGTATTTCAACTCTGTAAAGAATTTTTTAAAGCTATAATCTTTCCTTTTCAAGGAAAATCTCAAAAGCTACACAGACAACTTTTGCTTGCATCTCTTTCTCCAGAACTTAATATTTTTATTTTTGAGATTGTAAACCTGGACTTGGTAACTCCAAACATCAAGTAGACATTATTCTACCAGACAAATGGCATAGTAAAATGAACCACAAGCTAGAAATGTCTGTTCTTACTATGCTGCTAACTAGTTGCTCATCCTAGGAAGATCATTTAACTTCTATGATTCTCTTTCTCCATCTGTAAGAAAAGGGATGTTTAATAGCTTATTTCAAATTTCCAAAATTCAGATTATACTATAATGCCAGATCTTATGACTAGACTCAATCTTAAACCCTTTTGCATTTTCCTAAAATATTATTTTTACCCAGTCTCTTCAGTCTACTCATTGTAATTGATTGACTACTATTTCTAGACATCCTTCCAGTGCTACAAAATACATTAAAAATGCAGAATTTAACAAAAATTTTACTTTATGTCTTTATAGCAATTCTTTTAGACAAATATGTACTGCACACACATCAAATGTCAAATAGACACAAAATATAATGGTGAACAAGGAAGGCACAATTTTTTCCCTTGTATAGATACAGAGAAAGAAAGTAATTGTAGATTATAGCAAGTGCTGCAAAAGAAAAGTATAAATGTCTGGAAAAGGGACTAACAGAGGTGACCAACTTTAGATAGGGCTATCACAAAAGACCAAACAGACTTTTAGGAGAGAATGAACTGGCTATGCAATGGAGGCGGGGGGTGGGATGGGGGAATTTGAGTGGAAAGTGTGAACAGGGTGGCTAGAGAATAGTGAGGGCTGAGAGATGAGGGAAAAGGAAAATGCCCCAAGAAGAGAGTGGAAAAATAAACAGAGATGAGATCATACAGATATTGATAGGCCCTGAGAATGAATTTGAATGTGCACCAGTTTATTTTGTAGGAAGGGTTAAGACACTGAAGGAGTTCAAACAGGGGAACCACATAAATCAATTTTCAGTTTAATGTCATTTCTGCTTGTGGTGAAATGAAATAAAATAGAAATATGAGAAACCAGTAATCCAAGGAGAAATGATATCAAAGACATAGGGGTGGCAGAGAGAGAGAGAAAAAAATATTTACAAAGTACAATTTAAGAGGTTTAATTATATCTAATATCATAGAACCAAGAACCAGTCACATTTTGACGTCCTACATTATGTCCTACATGGGAATATAAAGCTACCTGGTTGTTCCTACCCACTGAGAAATTATAATATATTAAAGGAACAATTAACATAAAAATATCAATAATCATGTAAAACCTCCCTTGACTCATTATAAAAAGTCATTTTTTTCTCTTAACAGAGAAAATATGTAGAAAACTGAAGATAATGTTTTTGTCTTATAAATACAATTGTTATGGCTTATTGTATTTATAGCCTGATTTTCCTGTGCCAGTAACCAGAATGTGAGTAAAGTTCAAAGAGGTACTTCGTTCATTTCCACATATATATTTTTCTTTATTTAGGCCAGATCTTGGACATGGGGTAAATATCAGATTGAAGCAGATGGTGGGAAGATTAAAAGAACACTCTAGTTAGATGTTACCAGCATACCAAGTTCTCACGCACACCTGCCTACAGAGATCTTGAACTCTGGCCTCTCATGAAGCCACTCTTTTCTTAATTTAACTGCAACTGATTACAATATTGTGTTAGTTTCAAATGTTCAGCTTCAGATTCTTTTCCATTATAAGTTCGTACTAAATATTGAATATAATTCCCTGTGCTTTATAGTAAATACTTGTTTATTTATCTCATTTAAATGATATATATCTGCTAATTTCATACTCCTAATTCATCCCTTACATTCCTCTTTCCCCTTTGGTAACTACAAGTTTGTTTTATGTGTTTGTGAATCTATTTCTCTTAAAAAAGCTGATTTGTATTATTTGTTTAGACTTCACATAAAAGTGATATCATATTATATTTGCCTTTGTCTGGATTACTTCACTTAGTGTGAGAATATCTAGATCAATCCATATTACTGTAATGACAATGTTAATTATTTTCTATGAGTAATATTCTATTATATATATGTATATGTATATATATATATATCACATCTTCTTAATCCATTCATCTGTCAATGGACACCTAGGTTGCTTCCAAGTCTTGGTTATTATAAATAGTGCTTCTATGAATAATGGAGCGCATGTATCTCTTCAAATCTTTCCTGGATATATGTTCAGGAATGACATTACTGGATCATATGGTAACTCTATTATTAGTTTTTTAAGAAACCTCCATACTGTTTTCCATAGTGCCTTCAACAATTCACATTCCCACCAACAGTGTAGAAGCATTCCCTTTTCTCCATACTCTGTTCAGTGTTTATTATCTGTAGATAGTTCACTGATGGCCATTCTGACTAGCATGAGGTAATACTTCATTGTAGTTTTGATTTGCATTTCTCTAATAATGAGTGAAATTGAACAGCTTTCCATGTGCCTGTTGGCCATCTATGTGTCTTCTTTGGAGAAATTTTTATTTAGATCTTCTGCCTATTTTTTGATTAGGTTGTTTTTTTATATTGAATTGTATGAGCTAATCTGTATATTTTAGAAATCAAGCCCTTAATTAACTGAAGGGTATAAATTTAGCTCTGAGTTTTCAATCCTGTTCCATTGATCTATATATCTGTTTTTGTGTCAATACCACACTGCTTTGATTACAGTAGCTTTGTAGTACTATCTAAAGTCTAAAAGATTTGTTATTTTTCCCTTTTAATGGTTTCCTATAAATTTTAGGATTATTTATTCTAACTCTTTACAGGTCTACTCTTGTAACTACTTTAGCCTAAATATGAGAAAAACTCACAGATAACCAACATAGACTATTTGCTTTCTAGAAATTATAAGAAACTGATTTAATTACAAGTAAGAAAAGAAGACCAATTTCAGCAAACAATCTCATTTAAAATGTACTATATTAGAAATATCTTTTCAATGCAATATCTTGGAATAAACTGACTGTAACTTGCCTCATATTTAAAAGTCCTGGATGAAAAGCATAATACTTTTTGTGCTTATATTACACTTTGAGGCAAATTTTCAAAAAATATTCACATTGAAGAACTTCTTGTGATAGCCTCATGGCATGGGGTTTGTACTCCACAAGTCAAAAATTACCAGACTTTCCCATTCATAATAATAACCTCAGTTTTTGTGGATGGTAATGTGAATGGCTTTCTGAGTTTGTCAAGAACAACAGGGATAAGGAAAATTAAAAGAAGCTGGAGGCCTAATACTTGTGGCCATTCCCATTCCCATAATGCTTTTTTTCAGAAGTTCAGTTCAGTTGCTTAGTCATGTCCAACTCTTTGCGACCCCATGAACTGCAGCACACCAGGCCTCCCTGTCCATCACCAACTCTCGGAGTCCACCCAAACCCATGTCCATCGAGTCGGACATTTTTCAGGAGTAGGCACTGGTAATTCTGATATCCTGGACACAATTTAAACTGAGTAATAGCACATGGCCTACTTAATTGCACCCTATAGTTTCTATTAGCTGAGCATGTGTCTGAACATGATTTGGGTATTAGGCAAGGCATGTTACAGCCAGCATGCATTGTTTCAGTGGTGAATAAAAGGGTATTCTCATCTAGAACCAACTTTTCAGACCTGTGCAAGAGTAAGGATATAATTGAAACATTTATAATGTACAATATAGTGACAGCTACTAATACTGTATTTTGCAACTGAAAGTTGCTAGGAGAGTAAATCTTAAAAGTGCCCAAGAAAAAAACATTTGCAACTGCTTGTGTGCATGAGTGCATGCATGCTGAGTTGTTTCAGTCATGTCCAACTCTTTGTGACCCTATGGATGGTAGTCCACCAACCTCCTCTGTCCATGAGATTCTCCAAGCAAGAATATTGGAATGCATTGCCAAGCCCTCCCCCAGAGGGTTTTCCCAACCCAGAGATTGAACCCATGTATCTTGCCTATCTCCTGCATTAGCAGGTAGATTCTTTATGACTAACACTACCTGGGAAGCTCATTGTAACTGCATATGTTGACAAATGTTAATTAAACTTGTTGTGATCATTTTGCAATTTATACAAATATCAAGTCATTATGTTATACATCTGAAATCAACATAATGCTGCTTGTCAATTATGCCTCAATAAAAAATAGAATATATGAGCCCTAACTTGCAAAATGTTTTCTGAACATTAGGGTCAATAACACTTGTATAACATTTCATGTGAAGTTAAGTGAAGTGGCTCAGTCATGTCCGACTCCTTGCGACCCCATGGACTGTAACCTACCAGGCTCCTCCATCCATGGGATTTTCCAGGCAAGAATACTGAAGTGGGTTGCCATTTCCTTCTCCAGGAGATCTTCCTGACCCAGGGATTGAACCCGGGTCTCCCACACTGTGAGCAGATGCTTTACCATCTGAGCCACCAGGGAAGATGGGCCAATAAAAGACAGAAAGAGTATGGACCTAACAGAAGCAGAAAATATTAAGAAGAGGTGGCAAGAATACACAGAAGAACTATATTAAAAAAAAATCTTCATGACCCAGATAACCACAATGGTGTGATCACTCTCCTAGAGCCAGACATCCTGGAATGTGAAGTTAAGTGGGCCTTAGGAAGCATCACTATAAACAAAGCTAGTGGAGGTTATTCCAGTTGAGCTATTGCAAACCCTAAAAGATGATGCTGTGAAAGTGCTGCACTCAATATGCGAGCAAATTTGGAAAACTCAGCAGTGGCCATAGGACTGGAAAAGGTCGTCTTTCTTTCCAGTCCCAAAGAAAGGCAATGCCAAAGAATGTTCAAACTACTGCACAGTTGCACTCATTTCACTCTAGCAAAGTAATGTTCAAAATTCTCCAAGCCAGCCTTCAACAATATGTGAACTGAGAACTTCTAGATGTTCAATCTTCACTTGGAAAGGCAGAAGAACCAGAAAACAAATTGTCAACATCTGTTGGATCATAGAAAAAGCAAGAGAATTCCAGAAAAACATCTACTTCTGCTCAAGCCTTTGACTGTGTGGATCACAACAAACTGTGGAAAATTATGAAAGAGATGGGAATACCAGATCATCTTACCTGCCTCCTGCGAAACCTGTATCTAGGTCAAGAAGCAACAATTAGGACTGGACATGAAACAACAGACTGGATCTAAATTGGGAAAGGAGTATGTCAAGGCTGTATATTATCACCTTGCTTATTTAAGTTACATGCAGAGTACATCAAGTGAAATGCTGGAGTGGATGAAGCACAAACTGGAATCAAGATTGCTGAGAGAAATATCAATAACCTCAGATATGCAGATGACACCACCCTTACAGGAAAAAGCAAAGAGGAACTAAAGAGCCTCTTGATGAAAGTGAAAGAGGATAGTGAAAAAGCTGGCTTAAAACTCAACTTTACCCTGTATCAAGCATCAAACCTGGGCTGGCAATTGATTTCACATATGAAAATTTACATGTTTCAATGCCATTCTCCCATATCATCCCATCCTTGCCCTCTCCCATAGAGTCCAAAAGACCGGGAGGGAGGTGGGAGGGGGGGTCTTGGAAGGGGAACACATGTATACCCATGGCGGGTTCATGTCAATGTATGGCAAAACCAACATAATGTAAAGAAAAATAAATAAATAAAAGCAAAAAAAACTTTTTTTTAATTAAGTAACAAGTTAAGTCTAAAAAAACAAAATACTAAACATTAAAAAAACTAAGATCATGGCATCCAGTCCCATCAGTTCATGGCTAATGGATGGGGAAACAGTGACAGACTTTATTTTCTTGGGCTGCAAAATCACTGTGGATGTTGACTGCAGCCATGAAATCAAAAGACACTTGCTCCTTGGAAGAAAAGCAATAACAAACCTAGATAGCATATTAAAAAGCGGAGACAACACTTTGCCAACAATGATCTGTATTTCCAGTGTTATGGTTTTCAAATTCATGTATGGATGTGAGTAAAGTGAAAGTGAAAGTCGCTCAGTCATGTTCGACTCTTTGTGACCCCATGGACTTCTCCAGGCCAGAATTACTGAAGCCTTTGTTTCTCCAGGGATCTTCCCAGCCCAGGGATCAAACCCAGGTCTCCCACATTTTAGGCAGAATCCTTACCAGCTGGGGCACAATGGAAGCGAGTTGGGCCATAAAGAAAGCTGAGCACCAAAGAATTGATCCTTTTGAACTGTATCCTTTTGACTTGAAGGATATCACACCAGTTAATTCAAAAGGAAATCAGTCTTGAATATTCACTGGAAGGACTGATGCTGAAGCTGAAGCTCCAATACTTTGGCTACCTGATGCAAAGAGCTGTCTCATTAGAAAAGACCTCGATGCTGGAAAATATTGAAGGTGGGAGGAGAAGGGGATGACAGACGATGAGATGGTTGGATGACATTACTGGCTCAATGGACATGAGTTTGAGCAAGCTCTTGGAGATAGTGAAGAACAGTGAACCCTGGCTTTCTGCAGTCTGTGGGGTTGCAAAGAGTCGAACATGGCTGAGTGACTGAACAACAACATTTTCACTCCTAGGAGAGGCATAGCATACAAGAATATAGTGTTCTACTATTTTGATTATCAATTCAATCAATAGAAGCTAGGTTTTATTGCCTAGCATGAGTATCTAGTTAATAACCACATAATAACATTCCAAAGCTCAAAAAATAAAGGATATTCATAACTCAGCAATGAATTAATCAGATTTTTATAATAGATATGTCTCAGCAAATAATACTGGTTAAAGAAATCATATTCCTCTATTTCAACATTTCTTCCATTGTTCTACAAAACCTGGTGTCCTTGGAGAGTTAAACAGAAGTCCATCAATAACAGTTTGTATTATCTAACAAGTTTGGAATATACTGAGTTGAATAAATTTAAAAACATTTTATTTTTTTCCCAATGCCTTAATAATATGCTAATTCTTATTTTGAACTCCAAGAAAGAGGATACATATGTGGAATTATATTTTCCCAAGGCATGTGACTATAAGAATCCTGGAACATGTACTATTACATGGTATGTTTTTACACTGGTTATTCTCTCTACTGGCCTTAAGGGTCTTGCTCTTTTAGTTCTTCAAGTCATTTGCCCAAATGGCATCTTCTCAGTGGGACCTACACTCACTAACCTGTTTAAAATGTCAGTATCTACACTTATCCATTTGGCAATCCTGATTTACCTTTTCTGTTTTATCTGTTATCCACTGCATTTATAATCTACATCATTAAGTAATTTATTATGTTTATGTTCTGATTTCTTCCACTAGAAACAGAACTTTAAGAAGGCAGGAATTTTTACTTTTCTTACTTTGCTGCATATCCAGTCGTTAGAACAAGGCCTAGCATATATTATGTTCTCAATAAATATTTGTTGAATGAAGAAAAAACTGAATGGTTTTCATATATTTTTTAAATCAAGATGTGTCATGTAAATAATGTTTCCCTTTCTCCTGTTGTGGAACTTATGATGTATATTTCAATCAGTTACGTCTTTGATTCAGTTCAGTCTCTCAGTCGTGTCCGACTCTTTGCGACCCCATGAACCACAGCACACCAGGCCTCCCTGTCGATCACCAACTCCTGGAGTCCACCCAAACCCATGTGCATCGAGTCGGTGATGCCATCCAACTATCTCATCCTCTGTTGTCCCCTTCTCCTCCTGCCCTCAATCTTTCCCAGCATCAGGGTCTTTTCAAATGAGCCAGCTCTTGGTATCAGGTGGCCAAAGTATTGGAGTTTCAGCTTCAGCATCAGTCCTTCCAATGAATATTCAGGACTGATTTCCTTTAGGATGGACTGGTTGGATCTCCTTGCAGTCCAAGGGACTCTCAAGAGTCTTCTCCAACACCACAGTTCAAAAGCATCAATTTTTCGGTGCTCAGCTTTTTTTTTATAGTCTGACTCTCACATCCATCCATGACCACTGGAAAAACTATAGCCTTGACTAAATGGACCTTTGTTGACAAAGTAATGTCTCTGCTTTTTAATATGCTGTCTAGGTTGGTCATAACTTTCCTTCCAAGGAGTAAGTGTCTTTTAATTTCATGGCTGCAATCACCATCTGCAGTGATTCTGGAGCTCAGAAAAATAAAGTCAGCCATTGTTTCCACTCTTTCCCCATTTATTTGCCATGAAGTGATGAGACCAGATGCCATGATCTTAGTTTTCTGAATGTTGAGCTTTAAGCCAACTTTTTCACTCTCCTCTTTCACTTTCATCAAGAGGCTCTTCAGTTCTTCACTTTCTGCCATAAGGGTGGTGTCATCTGCATATCAGAGGTTATTGATATTTCTCTCAGCAATCTTGATTCCAGATTGCACTTCTTCCAACCCAGCGTTCCTCATGATGTACTCTGCATATAAGTTAAATAAGAAGGGTGACAATATACAACCTTGACCTACTCCTTTTCCTATTCAGAACCAGTCTGTTGTTCCATGTCCAGTTCTAACTGTTGCTTCCTGACCTGCATACTGGCTTCTCAAGAGGCAGGTCAGATGGTCTGGTATCGCCATTTCATTCAGAATTTTCCACAGTTTATTGTGATCCACACAGTCAAAGGCTTTGGCATAGTCAAGAAAGCAGAAATAGATATTTTTCTGGAACTTTCTTGCTTTTTCTATGATCCATTGGATGTTGGCAATTTGATCTCTGGTTCCTCTGCCTTCTCTCAAAGCAGCTTGAACATCTGAAAGTTATGTCTTGGAATCTAGCAAATATTATCAAGGAATACTTGCATTTTTTTGGAACTCACTGCTGTCAGAGTTAATTTGGCATGTGTTAGGAAAGAAAGAATTTAATGTCATTCATGACTTTTCTTTCTCTAATTTTCATCACTCCCCTTTCTCCACCTGAAATTAAATTTTTTGCCAAGTTGCCAAGCCCTGCCAACTCCATTTCAATAATAACTTCCTCATTAATATCCTTGTCTCCTTTCCCACTAGGAAGAGCACATTTGGGGGTGATAGCTGGCAATAATCCTGGGGAGGAGGCCAGAACCTTATCAGAGGTGGCCTTCAATGCAATTAGACTTTCTGTGGGAAGCAATAGTGAGCCACTGCATTGGTTTAAACAAGATTAAAATTTTTAGAAAGTTATCTCTGACAGTGATGTATCAAATGGCTGGGACATCAGCTTGATCCTCATTTCTAATTCTACACTAATTCTTGATTTCCCTTCTTGTGATGCTCTTTGCATCAGTTTTTCATGAGTTCTCTCTTTGGTCACCTGCTCACATCTCAGACCTGCTAATTTCCCAAGAGTCTAGATATGCAATGTAACACAGGCTCAATGATATCTGTGTCTCGTCTCCTCTGAGATCTTGCAGCCTCCATGCATAGACTGACCAGAAGAAAAGGGTCAAAGGGAATGTGGGGTATGACATATATTTCCTACTATAATCTCCAAAAATTCTCTATAATATAAATTAATACTATTTTGCAAATGAAAAAACTTCAGTTCAAAAGTTTGGATTTGGGCATTCCCTGGCAGTCCAGTAGTTAGGAGTCAGCTACTGCCCAGGCCCAGGTCTAATACCTCTTTGGGGAACTAAAGTCCCACAAGTCTTGTGGCATAGCCAAAGAAAAAAGTAAGTAATTTTACTGAATTTAATATAGGTGGTGAGGTTCAAACCTGAAGTATCCCAAAAGAATAAATGTATAAAACTACCTGGCTTCAAATGAACTCATCCTAAAGGGTACAATGTATATGTTTCATGAATTATCACATTTATATTCCAAAAGCCTTAAGAGAAGCTGTATTTCTTATCCCCATTTTACAGATCAGGAGACTAAAGTTAGAAGGATAGAGTAAATTGTCTAAATTTACACTGCTATGAAATGATGGTTCTAGGAATAGAGCCCATTTTATCTAACTGAAATAAGACACCCCAATCCCCATATCATCAATAAACTCGAGTGTTTTCCACCATGCCATCTTGCTTCCTATGGTGTGGACAAGGAAACATATGGGCCCTGCCCTACCATCACTACATGCTGGGCTGTAAGCCTTGGTATCAGTGAGCCCTCTACTCCCTCTGCTGTGAACATACCAGCTGTAGCCATCCATCCTGCCAGTGGTTTTAGTGGGGAAGGGACCACCCTGGACAGATCAGTTCCCTGAGAACTGAAAATCCTTTTTACCATGTCTTTTCCTATTTCAATTTAATAATTTATATCCCCTCCACCACTACCTCTACCACCCTCCCCTATAATTGTTGGGAAAGACAAAGCTCTAAAGGATAAAATATAAAATTACAGTTGAATTTAAACTGTCAAAACAAAAAAGTCCTATATAAATTTTAAACATTTACCCTTATTTTTCTGCTCAGGACTATGGGTTACATGGAGGCTCAGCAGCATTTCATTTGGAAACCCAGGGACTGGCTTCTCCTTTTTACTTTCATATTTGTTTTTAGTTGGCTTTTGATAATTGAGGTTCAGGATATGGATATCTAAATTATTAATAGTTGTTGCATGCTTAGTCTCTTTGTATCAAAGGAGTTATTACTCAGTCTATATAATACAAAGATTGGCACAAATGAAGACTTAGAAAAATTCAATTCCCATAGATGTGAGAATAAGACACAATAAAAAAGAAAAGCCAGAAGAATCACAAGTGTATTTACACTATGCTCAGATGTGAAGGAAATGGGTTTACTTTAAGATTCAGGCTTTATTCACAATCCCACACCCACCAGGTAGTTTAGAAAAAACATTTCAGTTAAATTCAAGTTTTTGATTCAGTCTTATTTGGTAACTCTTTCCATCTCTTTATTTAAACTAGCTTCTGCCTAGATGAGTCAGGGAAATGCTTGTCAGAGGTCTGCCCTCTCCACCTGGATATACAAAGGATGGATGAGGTATCTGTAATCTTATAGGAGAATACTCTTTGAGTATATGAGGTGTCTTCTAAGCTCTTCTGGTCTGGCCTACTCCCAGAACTGGTAACATCCCAGAGTGACTTGTCCACACCCTGGGCAACCTGATGCCCCCATTACTAGAAATTGTCTTTAGTGATGATCTCTCTTATTTACTAAACTCCAAAAGTGCTTTGGGGCACTATTTACCATTGCTGATTGGAACTCTTCTCCACTTTTGATGATGAAATGTATTCCCTGCTATGTGACCGTGATCCCAATAGGACTTTAGCCTACATTGGATGACTTCATGCCCTTTAGGCAGCCTCCTTCAGCAAAGTTGCTAGGCAGGTCCTTCAACTACTTTCAGTCAGCTCTTTCTGGTTCATTCCATGGGATGCTCAGAAACTTCTGGATAGCTACCATACAATACAGGAGCTGATAGGGACTCTGAGGGGTTTAAATTCAGACCTTTGTGTGCAAAACCATATTAAGTCATTAAATTTAATTTGGTGTTACAGGCCACCCTGCCCCCCACCCCCACTGAAGCAGAAGTTTGTGAGGTAATAGTTTCCAATATCCTTGTGGAGGGTAGAAATCACTCCTCAGTTATTTCCCCCAATCCCTCTATAAGATCTCTTCAGTTCTCCTCTCGCCTGAAAACCTTCCCACCCCCAGGGATGAGTGAAGAGAAGAAAAGCTGGAGGAGTGCTCACCTACCTTTCTATCTTTTACTACCCAGGATCCAATAGGAACCGAGAAGCCAGGCATGTCCTGCCTTCTTCCTAACCTGTCCCATTCACCTCACGTTTAAGACTCTCTAGTATTTTCTGGCAAGCTTCTCCACAAAGGAATTTATAAAATCCTTTTCTTTCAAGCAACCAAAATTTCATGACTATTGTCTCAAAAGAGTAAGCTTATGAGATGCAAAACTAATCAATGGCTTCTTTGTCCTAACCCTGGGAATGCCCAGCACCTTTCCTGGGGCTATATGCTCAGGAAGTAGAAGGGAACTTGATTTGCAAGGGAACTCAATTTACAGGAGAATATAAGTACTTTGATTTATTATTTCAAATGATTCAAATATGATTTCAAATAATTCTCATTATAACTCCCACTAAAATAACATTACGTTCTGACTATGTCAGATTCTATACTCCAAAATTATTTTCTTTTTTTACTTAGCTCTAACAATAAACCTATTGTGAAAGACTTGTTACACCTATTTTCAGAGAAGAAGACCTAGGCTCAGAATGGTTCACACCATTGGTGTGAGTTGGTAAGGAGTTCTTGCTCTTACCTCCTGCAGTCTAGAATAGTGTTTCTCAGTATGACTACAAATCACAGTAAAAGTAAAAGAAAGAGTCGCTCAGTCGTGTCCGTCTCTGCGATCCCAAGGACTGTAGCCTACCAGGTTCTTCTGTCCATGGGATTCTCCAGGCAAGAATATTGGAGTGGGTTGCCATTCCCTTCTCCAGGGGATCTTGCTGACCCAGGGACCCAGGGATCCTGCATTGCAGGCAGATTCTTTGCCATCTGAGCCACCAGGGAAGCCTACAACTCCCAGAAGAAATACACTTTATATCACGATTCAAATATGCACATTTAAAAAAAAACAAGTTTCATATAACAATTTTAATTTCTGCTAATTTTCTTATATTTTATGCAATCTGTTCCTTTCTTTCTTTCTTTTTTTTTTTTCAAATGCTGGCCGCAACCAACTAAATAAACTTCACAACCTACTAAAGGGGCATGATTGACAGTTGAAAAAATGCTGCTCCAGCACCTAGGTATCAATACTACTGAATTCTAAATAGAAATTACTTCAAACTATTTAGCCATTTGGGCTTTCCAGGTAGCTCAGTGGGTAAAGAATCTGCCTGTAATGCAGGAGACGCAGACTCAGTCCTTGGTACAAGGAAGAACCCTTGGAGGATGGCATGGCAATCCACTCTAACATTCTTGCCTGGAGAATTCCATGGACAAGGGAGCCTGGTAGAGGGCTATTGTTCATGGGGTCACAAAGAGTTAGACACGACTGAAGTGACTGAGCACACAGTGTAGCTATTTGAAAGTCAGACTAAGGTTATTTTTTGTATACATGTTGTAACTGGGAGAGCTCAAGTATGAAAAACTTGAAGCAAGTAGAAGAGTGAGTAAAATGTCCATTTTTACTGTTGAGTATTAGCTGTAAAAGGAGAAGGCAATGGCACCCCACTCCAGTACTCTAGCCTGGAAAATCCCATGGTCTGAGGAGCCTGGTAGGCTGCAGTCCATGGGCTCGTGAAGGGTCGGACATGACTGAGCGACTTCACTTTCACTTTTCACTCTCATGCATTGGAGAAGGAAATGGCAACCCACTCCAGTATTCTTGCCTGGAGAATCCCAGGGACGGGGGAGCCTGGTGGGCTGCCATCTATGGGGTCGCACAGAGTCAGACATGACTGACACAACTTAGCACATTATCCATAAAACTCCTTAGCAGAAGCTTATCCAGAAGCTGAATAAACAGAGATTTGTGGTTTAAACACTTACCATTTCACAAAGTCATCTTTTTAAATTTGTCCTCTCAGAACTTATATCTAGATATTTTCACCCTCCATTTTGATCTGCAGACTTGATTGTATCTCAGGTCTTTAATTTTTTTCCCAAGGATTTAGATTAAAATGCAGCATTGATTCCTTCAAAATTGTATTCCAAATTTCTAAATAGTTTCAAAAAAGAAAGGCTTTTCTGAGATCTAAACTCTTGGATGATAAAGGATTTGTCAGTGGACATTCTGCACTTAGAATATGCAAGATAAATCTAGGGTTGATAATGCCAATTAATAATTTTGGAATCAATAAGTGACATATCAGGAAACAGAAAGTAAAGAAAAAGTTCCAAGATTGCAAGGTCATAAAACCTAGTGTAAGTCAACAAATTTCTGCTTTTTCAGTTCTAGAATCACTACAAGATTGTGTGCTGGAGTACCTTGCTTTAGGCAAATTTCAAGTAAATTAAGAAATGGGCCTTCTCCCGTGTTTACTTTCTATTTCTCACTAAATTATACCTGTGACCTCTGAAGCATTTACGGTATACCAGGATGTGGTTATAAATCAGAGTAGCATTACTAGGCAGATATTTTTGGTGTGCTGGAAGCACTAATCCATCAGGTACCTACTGAAGCCAAATGGATGACATTAGTACCTCTTAGTTTGGGTTAGGTTTTCAAGATGTACAACTGGACGCAAACCAGATGCTTTTGAAAACAAGGGAAAAAACTATTCAAAACACGGCAAAGAAAAGTGTACTTGAGTAAATGCTAGGAGACCTGAGTTCTAATGCCACAACCAACCACCACCATAAATTAGTTTTAGAAGCCTTGCAAAGTTGTTTAGCCTAGTTAAACTCAGAGATCTCACCTATAAATATCTCCTGTAGCTTATCATCTGTCAATTGTTTCATAGCTACTAATATTATATCAAATATTCATTATTATCCTCAAATTGCACAAGATCAAAAATCACCTTTTAGAATCATTATCTTCAGCACTTCAGAGAATATTGTAAATAATCTGTTTTCTAGATTCTATTCCCACTAAGAAAAAACACACTTGGGTTTTCAGGATAGGGTTAAAAAAAAAAATGTATAAACAAGATTATGGGAGGAGAAACTCATACAACCTGCAGGGGGCACTAAGGTACTTTTAGAGAGAGAATCAGATGAATGGGCATGAAAGGTACCTGTTACCCCAAATGTAAGGAGGCAAATGTGAAGCAAAGACTAGATGTCTTCATTTATCATTCAGCATATGGTTCTGCTACTTTCTGCTTTCTCTCTCAAGTAGATAGCCTAGGCAGCAATCAGTGACTATAAAAGATAAACTAGAATAGGAGAGGGATAGGAGAGGGAAAAAAATTCCAAAAAAGAAGCTTCCCCCTACAGATTTGATAAATGAACATTTGCCACCTAATAACTCCAGGATTTACTGTTTAGTCAGGATTAGGAAATCCAAAGAGAAATGTTCAGAGTTCATGACATTGATTATTGGCAGAACTGTGGTAAACTGCTAAAAGGAAGCTTAGTTATTCCTTTAAAGGGTGGAGTCAAAAGGAGATCACAGATAGAAGACTCAAGTCAATGCCTTATTTTGCAGGAAGGAATGAATTGGATTAAGAATGATGTCCGGAATGCACTTACTTTTGTATAAACTTAACAGTCTGTAAAGCTCTTTTGTATAGATATTACCTAATTTACTCCTCATGATGACCATTTTATATTTGAAGGCTTATGGAGGTTATGTGGTTTGCCTAAAGTCACACAATAAATTTCAGAGAGGGATTTTTAATGAAAATATTTATTTCTAGTAATTTTTAATAGGTCATTATGCTGCTCTACCTACCAAGTATGTTTGGAGGGATTTATTCATGATGGGAAAATTCTGTTACCAGTCCAAGAGAGGTCAGTTTATATTTTAAAGTGAAAATCAAATGGCAGACAGTCACAAAGCAAAATAAGGAAAATTTCTCATCACATGCTTTGTAGTTCCAAGAAGCTAACTGGAGTTTTCACAACATTGTCAAGCCAACACAAATGGCTAATCTTAACAGTACGCTAAATTGGCAGTCATGTCGTCTGCCTGATCAACAATATGCCACACTGCTTAAAATTTATCTCCTTACAACTCTCCTTGGTGAAAGCATCATTTCTAAGAGGTGCCTGTCGGAAAGTAAATAGAATTCTAGGAATAGATATTAATAGAAGTAGAACCATGCTTGCCTTCCCTCCACCTGGCCCTCCCCATCCCTTAAAAAAAATTCATTTAGTTCAAATATTGATATTTCAAAGCCTCAAAGCCAAAGGGAATCTGGAGTCACAACAGGAAGAACAGGTTTGGGTGTGAACTCCAGCAGGAGGCCTCAGGTCTCAAGGTGAGACACAGTGAGGTCATGAGCTTGAGAAGGGTTTTGAATTCAGACACAGGTGGAACCCCAGCTCTGCCCCTTAGAAGTTCTTAGACTTATTGAGTCCATTTTCATATTTGTGAAGTACTGATAAAATACTGATCCTGAAAGCTGATGGAATGATCAGAAATAATACATGCAAATGTATGATGCATAATAAATCCTCAGTAAATGGTAACTGGAATTTGGAGTCTCTTGGTGGGAAATGTAGCATAGAGCAGTGTTGAAAACCCTGAAGAAAAGTTTGGCCTCTTTCCCAAGCCTGCCACAGCCAGCCCTGACCAGATCTTATTGTGGATCTGCATATGCCAAGGCCAAGGACTCTGTCAGAAGACATCTTTTGTCTGAGTGTCACTTTAAGTTCCCAAGTGTAAGGATTTATTATACTTTGATTGGAACAAGTCCTCCAAGATCAAAGATGGATTCTGAATGTTAGTTGTCAAATGAACAAACGATTGTGGAAATATAAAAGCAATGCAATTCATGTTGCCTTAGGAATAGCTCATTTGCAAAATCTAATATGCTATTACATTGACATATTTTCTCATTTCATCTATTAAATTCTCCATGTTAGTAAAACTAATTTGTCACAACCAAATACTACAATTATATATATTTATGTTCACATTCTATGTGTATAGTCTGCCTATAGTGTCTAACAAAACCTCAGTCTGATCTGAAAAAAATCAGGAAATGAAGGTCCAAATATGAATAGCAGCCACTGTAATTCAAATATCTTTGAGTGTGGCTACATTTTTTTTAATCTTCTGAAATGTATACCTTTCTAAAACTTTAGTCCTTCTGACATGTCAGCGATTTAAAAGTTGTTCCTAAGAAAAAATAAATAAAAACCTCAAATTGAAAAACCTCTGAATATAACACCTTCAATTGAAACGCACACAAGTGACCTGTAGTGTGTAAATAGGACTGCTTATGAGATACCGAGCTGGAGGCGGATTCACTTTCCTGTTCCCCGATTTTTTTGTTCTAATCTTCCATCTAGGACATGGCCTATTTTACTTGAATTTGCCTGCAGTTGGTCTGGGGAAAATGTTTGTGTAAAGACCGACCAATCTTCTTTGTGATATAGGTGAATGCACTAGTTTAAACTCCTCTCTAATTGTTGCCTAAGATCTTGAAGAGTTCTTCAGGCCCTACCAGGTCCTAGAAGAGTCTACCGAGAGTCTCGACCTTTTTCTTCCTGCTCAGTGCTTTTTTTCTGTTTGGCTGATAAACTCCTAAATTATTGAAAAGCAGTTGTTTGAAAGGGATTTAACATATTCTCTTGGGGCTTCTAGATGTAGGGGAAATATATTTGGGCCTAGGATTAATTAGTCTCTAGCACAGTTAGACCTTATTGACTTCTATTTCTAGTTCTAAAACGGTTGCTGGAATGTGATAGAAACACTGAACTACTTTTCAGAGAATCCCATTGCCATTTACTACCCTTTTTCCTCTAATTTCCCTCCCAATGTGGATATCTCTCTATAAATTTTAGTCTTTAAAATTAAGATTTCAGGTAATTTGATGCTCATTTTCTTGTTGTTGCTGTTCAGTTGCTAAGTCATATCCAGCTTTTTGCAAACCCATGGACTGTAGCTCCCCAGGCTCTTCTGTCTATGGGATTTCGCAAGGAAGAACACTGGAATAGGTTACCATTTCCTTTTCCAGGAGGTTTTCCCAACCCAGGAACTGAATCTGGATCTCTTGCATTGCAGGCAGATTCTTTACCACTGAGTCACTGGGGAAACCCTTAATGTTCACCAGGTAAATGCTAGATAGATAAGGTAAAAATGAAGAGAAGAAAGAGAAGAGGAGGGAAAGGAAGATCAGGAAAGGGGAGGGAAAGGGAGAGGAGGAAGGAAGAGGAAAAGAAAGAAGAAACAAAGCCAAGTCACGACACGATGCAGTCTGACTAAGGCGAAAGTCTGATCAGATGCTTGAAAGGGTTTAAACTGTTAATTTTCACATATTGCTCAAGTAAGCAAAACTAAAGGCATTTAATTTTTCTAATAATCTCAGACATGGTTTCCTTGTAATGTACTACATAATCTATATTGATTACTCTGTGGGAGAGATACGCATTTAATAAACATGTATTCCAAAGTGAAGCGGAAAATCAAAATTCAAATTACTATATTTGAAAGCCCAGTGTATCAAAACAAAATGTTGACTGGGGAAGAAAAAAAAGACGTACATTTCAATTGTTTCTTGAGAAACTAATTCATAATAGGCATTAAGATGAACAAGGCAAAATCAGGCAGCAGAGGACCAGAGAAATAAATTCTATTCTTTTTCAGACAAGACCAGGCATGTTCAGGGTGGTATGGCTGTAGACTGTACTTTTTCAAAACAAATTAGATGTAAGGATGTCTTTCATGAGATCATTTAGGGACAGGGAAAAAAAGAAAAAAAAGCTTAGCTGTGGGTCATGAAAGAAGAATAAATTTTTATGCTTCTGGAAAACAAAAATTTACAGTAGTACTTTAAAAGTGCTGAATTCATAAAAATATTTAAACATTAATTCACTAAATATGTCATTTATATGTATGTGATAAAGATTAAATTTGAAGCTTTTAGCATTATTTACAAAGGGCATTATTTACATAGAAGAGCAAATTAATTTGCCAAATTTAAGAAACCAGTTTCTAAACTTTTAGTATCCCCTAAAGCGGTCTATGCAACTATGCAAAAATTTTACACATATTTAATGTTCTGCAGAAGAGGTCTGTAAGAAAGGAAATCATAAATGTGCAAAGTAGTAAATAAGGAGGGGTGATTAAAAGGAAAAGCAAATTTATATTTGCAGTAGTAGAGGGGACTATTGTTTTTGATTTGTTATGTGCTTTAATCTGGCATGCTATTTCACCCTTCATGACACACATCAATACCTTCTTTATGTCTGACTATTACCACTCATTTAAAAATCTATTTTACATGATTCTTTCAGCCAAAAATGGACCATAATGACACAGAATGTAACATGTGCTTCATAAATTCTGTAAGAATCAATACTTTGGCTGGAAATTTGTCAGTCTCTCAAAGTTATGCATCATTAAACTTTACTGTTATTACAGTGGACTCTTCAAAGTTCAGTACCTAGCTCATATTGGAGAAACGCTTTTAGAGCCAGGAAAGGTTGAGAGAAGCAAAAGCTGCTTGCAGTGGGACATATACCTTCAGATGATGCTTAATTTGCAAAATACAAATAGAACAAAAGCTATTTTGCTTAGGTATGGGTAGGTAGTTTATAAAAATCAGGTTACTTTTATCTAAAGGTCACATATATGATATCCAAATAAGTTTGGAAAATATGAAAAATTCCCACCTACCGATCAGATTCCACCTTTCTTCTAATAGTGACAATTATATTAGGCAGATTCAGACACACATGACTCCTGAATTCCTCACCCATTTTACACTGCTCCCTGAATTAACTTGTAATGAGAACACCCTGATGCCTTTTGTTCCACCCTCTGTGAGAGGCAGTTGGTGATTGCCCTAATGACTAGTCTGTGTGGACACCTTTTCAGCCACACCTATAGGGATTCTAGCTGTAATCATGAGTTTACCAAGGGCCTCATCAGCATCAAAAACAAATGTTGACAGAGCTCCCTTTATGTACTGTCTCCTGATTGTGACTCTAGTCTCATCAGTCAAGACTTCACTATCCTGCTATACACAAAAACTATTTAAAGTGGCCAGAACAGACAGCTCTTGCTATTAGGCTCAAGATCTTGAATCTTGTCCAAGGTCCTGCCCTTTCTCATCTCAACTATTACTATCTTTATGACCTCAGAATATTTGTCATCTTCTCTGGGAAGTCCTCCCTGATCACCTTAGATTGAGTAGTACTTCTGTATTTATTAAACACCCTTATATTGCCCTTCATTGTTTTTTTACTTAATGAAATTGCCTATCTATTGTCCAATTTCTTGGTAACACTGACAGTTTCAGTAGGGACTGTGTGTTAGTTACCATGATACCTCCTTGCCTAACCCAATGGCTGGAACATAGCAGGTGCTCAAAAGGCCATTAATGAATAAATGACTGGAATCTTCTATGTGCAAAGTAGAATGGTAAATTCTAAAAACTCAGAGTTATTAATCTTAGCTCTTGTTCTTGAGGGCTTACAATAAGGTAAGTAAAACAGTATAGACATGGTATTTTGAGTTTTTCTAAGAAGGAAAAGAACTAAAAAAAATATGCACTCACTAAGAAAACATAAAAATTATTTTCATCATTTACAGGAACGTCTTAGTTTCTTTGTGATAACACCCTCAAATGATTATTTCTCAAATTAGTCATTTATAGACTACATGAAAAAGTGAAAAACAAATGACCATTTGAATGAAGGAATTATTTGAAGTCATATGTGTGTTTGAAAGTTGCTCAGTCATGTCTGACTCTTTGTGACCTCATGGACTATAGTCCATCTTTCTCCTCTGTCCATGGAGTTGTCCAGGCAAGAATACTGGTGTGGGTAGCCATTCCCTTCTCCAGGGGATCTTCCTGACCCAGGGATCAAACCCAGGTCTCTGGCATTGCAGGAAGATTCTTTATCATCTGAGCCATCAGGGAAGCCCCATATGAAGTCATAATACCTTTTAAACATAGTTTCACTTATTTCTATAACTGAAATGTCTCATCCACTGGTTTGTTGACAATGCCTTCAGGGTCACATTGCCACAATGAAGAGTTTGAAATGCAAAGATTCCTTTATATTCATTCCTTTACCCGGCATTTCAGTCCAGTATATTTCCACATTTGGCCTGGGCTCTTAAAATTCATTCTTGGGTGGCGGGGGTGGGGGGTGGGGTGGAGAGGGAGGAGGTGAAAGGCCTGATTCTCATTTCCTAAGCCAGTTAATACAATAAAGTACTTATAATAGTCCCTGGCACCTGGTTAACTACCAATTGTGTTTGTTATTCTTATCTCATACCCCTGATATCGTCAAACTTCCCTTTCAAAAGCACTATATCTAAACCTAAAAGCAAGTACAGATGGAGAAGAAAAATGATATAATAAACCTTGCAGCAAATTCTGGAACTATTTCATACATTTAAAATTATAGTTCAGAGTTCAGCCATTTGACTTGGCTGCTAAACAATAGACATTGTGCCTGGTCAGGGTAGGCGTAAGCAAGCTGGAATCTGACACAGGTGGGATCTTCACTAGGCTGTCATTCCAGCCCTCTGTTCCCTCTTACTTCCATAATGTTCACCTGCAATTTTTCTATCAGCCTGCAGGAGACATGGGGGGTTAGTCATCCCCCTGCCATATGCAGAGAGAGAATGTAGCCTGATAGGCTTTGGAGTAAAAACTTCCTGCATTTGAAAACAGCCCCATCATTAGCAGCCCTGAATCTCCTTTTTTTATTTGTGAAGATGGAATTAATAATAACCAATCACAGTTTAAAGTCTATTGAGGATAAGTGCTAATTAATATAAAATTAATGGCATAGGTATGCTCTGATCTTCAGGAGAGAAAAACTCTTTTAAGTAGGTAATGGATTAATGTCAGTCATGAAGGATATAAATACTATGAAGAATTGGTATCATGTATAGTTCAATAGTGCTCTTGTGTGTCACAGTATGTGGCCTGCACCCAACAGGCATGGCCCATGTTTTTTTAAGTGTTTCTACCTCACCATTTTGCATTTGTTTAGCACTCAACATGTATTTTTTAACAGAACAGAACTGACAAGAATCAGTGATGACAGGTAAATATCATGCTCTTAAAAGATCAGAACATTACTGTAGTTTTTAGACAGAAGAAATTTAAGTACCAAGAAGAAGAGACACCTTTTTCTAATTTATATAAGGACACTTATGTGAAGCTTGCCACTCCCTGTCTCTACAATGCCTGTAACTAACCGGGCTGAGCAAACAGTAGCATGCTAATAAATACTTGGTGAATGACCAAGTGACACAACAAAATATTTCAAAGAGTGTAGGTATTATGAAGGATTGTAACAACAGAAGGCAATATTGTGAATGGCCAAGAACACAGACTCTAAAGTCAAAATGACCTGGACTCAAGTTTTAATTCTATTGCTGTTGTGTATCTTGGATGAGTTATTTAATCTTTCTGTGTTTCATTTTCCTCATTTTTAAAATAGAAAAATAGTAGCATCCATGTTACAGGGTTCCTGGGAGGATGGAGTGAGTTAGTACTTACACAAAACTTAGTACTGTGCCCTATTCAACAGCAGTCTACACAATCATATTCTATAGTAAGTGTTCAATAGATGACTACAGGCTCCATTTTTTTAATATAAAACTTTAATATAAAACTGTGCCTAATACACAGTTTTGTACATCTTAGAAATTTAAGACTTATTTTTGGACTGAACATAACTGATGAGAGTAAGAAAATTTTGAAAATATACTCCCAAACTTATAGACTCTGATTATTATTCAAATTAAGATGTGCCCAATAAATGTCTTGGAGATGAAGGTGATAATGGGGAAGAAGAAGGAGAAGGAAAAATGGGGGGAAAGGAAGAGGAGGAGGTGCTTACAAGGGTGAAAGCTTGGTCAATCAGGAGTCCAAGTCTTCACAGTGGCTTCCGGGTCTCCCAACGATCTTCTCTACCACCCTAACCCCAGCCACATTCTGCTCCAGCCCACCTCCCTCACCCCTTTGCTGCCTCTGTTCCAGTCACATTTATCTTTGTGATGTTTCTTGATTGTACTAGACACACTCCTACGTTATGGCTTTCATTGAATTTATTTTCTAAGCCTCAAAGGCTTTACCTTCAGATATTTGCTGGGATATTTTCTTTAGTTTCTTGGAGCATTTGCTCAAATGTCACTTTCTCCACAAAACTTATCCTACCATTGTCCCCTATATAATACCCCTTTTATCACACCTCCCCTCACCTGCCTCCATATACACTCTCAATTTTCCTTACCCTGGCACATATAATCTTCTAACATACTGTACAACTTATTTCTTATGTTTGTTATTTACTGTCTCTCTCCCTTTACCAAGTGCCCTGCCCCCCACAGGAATGTAAGTAAGCCTCAAGAGAGTGAAGGTTTCTATTCATTTTTTTCATTAATATAGCCCAAGGACCTGAAATAGAACCTGAACCATAATAGGTACTAAATAAATATTAGTTATAAGATTTCTCATTTTTTAATCCTTTCCTCTCTTGTCATTGTTTTTCTTTCTTCTTTCTGTTTAAATCCAACAAAAAATGTTCAGTTTGCATTGATATTACTTTAGATACAGAATTTCCATGAAACAATTAACATTCCCTATCTTGGCCTAGTTCTAATATGAGCAAAGACCATATTGAGCTTAGAAAAGCAAGATTTTGCTTAGTTTTGTTTTGTTATGTTCAGCCAAATCTTTGTGCCTTTCTGGGCAAATTACAAAATACAGAACTTTGCATTCCTTATATAAAAAACACTCCTTATTCAAATTTTTCTTGAAGAGGCTAAAATACTTAAACATCATAATATTTTATGTTTTTCTTATTTTATTTTGTACTGGAAAAAAAAACCAACACAATTTTATCATCTTAACCATCTTTTTAGATTTACATTTCAATAGCATTAAGTACATTCACATTTTCATGTGACCAATTTTCAGAACTCTTTGCATTTTTAAAACGAAAATTCTGTATCCATCAAACAACCTTCCATGTCACCCCCCCAACTCCACCCACCCCCTGCAGCCCTTGGTAACCACTGTTCCACTTCTTCCTGTCTCTAAAATTATCATAATTTTTAAGGTACATGAACAAGTGCATGTATGGTTTTCTAAGGAATGTAAACATTCACAATCATTAATATGTATTTTTAGTTGTAAAGTATGACATAATAAATAATAAATAGAAGACAGAGGTAATACAAGAAGAAATTGTGCAAAAAGAAGCCATTTAGGAAGGAAGTGCAAAGATAAAATATACAGTAGTTAAATTTTTTTTGACACTCTTGGGTAGGTAAGAAATGTAATTCACTTATAAACAGTAGTAACCTTTTTCTATGTGCAAATTCTCAAGTATGTGTACATATATCTGCTCCATCCCCATATATTTTCATTTAAAGACTAGGAAATAGTTACACCCAGAGTCTATATGTTTAATGTACTGACATGGTTAATGCACATATTTAATGTAACTAACAGATATCAAAAAATTAACCTTTTTTTAATGCCAACCTTTATTTATATCCACATTTAAATTTTTCTTATGTCCAATAAAATTTAAATAAATTCTATTTGTTTTCACTTAGCCCTAAATATTAAATTATACATTGTCAGCTGTAAAATATAATTTATATAAAGACTTGTACTGCTGTTTCCTAGTAGATATTTCTATTATTTAGGATTTTAGTAAATTTAATTTTAATATTGTTGTAAACTACATGAATTCTTTCAGTGTTTTTCAAACATATTTGACCACATTCTGTGAATATTATTAAATTTTTGTATTTACTGTCTAGTAAAGTCTTTAGAGACTTGCTTCTCCTATTTTGGGTTGATTGTTCTTTAATTTCTAAATCCAAGGTGTTAATGTCCAGAAATTTAAATAGTATAAGAGAAAAATTAATGTTTTCATTAATGATATTTATATAATATCATACAAATCTGTAACTCTGGAAAGCATTTTATTCCTTCATTCATGCATTCACTCATTCACTCGTTGCATGAATATTTTTGTTTCCTCCATGACAAAAGCAAAGCTTGATTTTTGCCTTTGATTTGCAGAACTCATTGTTAGGTGGATGCCACATTGAGCTGGGTAATATGATACCTGATGTTTAGCTGTCAATATCTGTAAACATTTCTCAATATGACCTGCGAATGTTAAACTAATGTTAAACCATGTACAGTGTTTCCTGTAATTATCTCTTCAGGAATGTGACAGAGGAAATGGGCTCATGTCACCCGTAGGATTTGAGAAGCCTCTAATGAAAATCATTGTAACTTGGCTTCTATTTTAAGACATTACCCACCAATTATTATCATGCACTTAGAGTATTTTTGTGTCTTGCAAAATATTTTAGAATGATTTTTATTGCTCTTCCTTGACAACCTCCTTGCATTCAGGTCACTATAATTTCCATTTTTTTGTTTGTTTGTTTTTGCCATACATTGTCATGATATCACCATGGGTTTACATATGCTCCCCCTCCGGAACCCCCCTCCCTCCTCCCCCCCCCCGGGAAATCTCGCTGCACCAGTCCCGAGCATCAATCCTGGGCTGGCGATTGATTAGACACATGACAATTAACATGCTTCAATGCCCTTCTCCCATATCATCCCACTCTTACCCTCATCCACAAAGTCCACGAGTCTATTCTATACATCTGCGTTCCTTTTGCTGTCTCGCATGTTGGGTTCCCGTTACCGTCTTTCTAAATTCCATATATATGCGTTAATATACTGTATTGTTGTTTTTGCTTCTGGCTTACTTCACTCTGGATAATGGGCTCCAGTTTCGTCCATCTGAGTAGAATTGCTTCAAATGAATTTTTTTTTAATGCTGAGTAATATTCCATTGTGTATATGTACCACAGCTTTCTTATCCATTCGTCAGTTGATGGGCATCTAGGTTGCTTCCATGTCCTGGCTATTGTAAACAATGCGGGGATGAACATTGGGGTACACGTGGCTCTTTCAATTCTGGTTTCCTCGGTGTATATGCCCAGTAGTGGGATTGCTGGGTCATATGGCAGGTCTATTTGCAGCTTTTTAAGGAACCTCCACACTGTTTTCCAAAGTGGCTGTACTAGTTTGCATTCCCACCAACAGTGTAAGAGGGTTCCCTTTTCTCCACATCCTCTCCAGCATTTATTGCTTGTAGACTTTTGGATGGCAGCCATTCTGACTGGTGTAAAGTGGTACCTCATTGTGGTTTTGATTTGCATTTCTCTGATCATGAGTGATGTTGAGCATCTTTTCATGTGTTTGTTAGCCATTTTTATATCTTCTTTGGAGAAATGTCTGTTAAGTTCTTTGGCCCACTTTTTAATTGGGTTGTTTATTTTTCTAGAATGTAGCTGCAGGAGTTGTTTGTATATTTTTGAGATTAATTGTTTGTCTGTTGCTTCATTGGCTATTATTTTCTCCCATTCTGAAGGCTGTCTTTTCACCTTGCTTATAGTTTCCTTTGTTGTGCAAAAGCTTTTAATTTTAATTAGGTCCCATTTGTTTATTCGTGTTTTTATTTCCAATATTCTGGGAGGTGGGTCATGGAGTAAAGGAAAGTTTTTGATTACTTAGGGAATAGAATAAAATCATTTGGGGTTCATTACCTGTCCTTTCTTTTTTTTTTTGAAAACACTACCTAAAAAGAGGAAGAAAGAGGGGATAAAGAAAAGAGACACTGAAAGAATGGTCAATACACAATTGACTTGTTTTGTTTGTCTTATTAGTGGCATACCTGGCACTGATGGTCCTTGTTTAGTTGCTAAGTTATGTCTGACTCTTGCGACCTCATGGACTGCATCCCACCAGGTGCCTCTGTTCATAGGATTTTTCAGGCAAGAATACTGGAGTGGGTTGCCACACCACTTCCTTCTCCAGGGGATCTTCTGGACCCAGGGACTGAACCCGGGTCTCCTGCACTGGAGGCAGATTCTTAACCGACTGAGCTACCAGGGAAGACCATGGCACTGATGACATCATTTTATACATACTTGGGTCAGTTACAATGCTTACAGACTATAACAGAACTTTACAGTTAGTTCCTCTTTTTTTCAATGAGAAATCTACAACCTAAAGTGAAAACAAAATTCAAGTCTCTTAACTCTGCTAATATTCCCACTATATCATCTAGTAAATCTTCATCCTGCCTATAAAAAGCTTAATCTCAAGAGAGAAACATCATATATAAGTACCAAATATCCTCTTCCTGATGAAGTATTTGCATATGCAAAAATATGGCAGTTACACCCAACTATAAAGAGAAAATAGATTTTAAAGTATGAGAAATAATATAGTTTCTCACCACCACCTAACATGACCATGTCTTGTCAGTAAGCAATATAAAAATAAGGGAAGCAATCACCCACACATTGTGTGTTCCCTAGACTCCTCTTATTCCAAGGATTGGCTTATATCAGTTCATTGATATTCATAAGATGTGATTAATTATTAACCCTTTCCATAGGAATAAGACTTCTAGAAAAGAAAAACCAAAATGTGTAGATATAGGTAATAGAATAAAATTCAAATTAAAGAATAATGGTCATGGAAATAGTTACCACTTGCTGAGTGCTTTTATGCATGCTGCTCAGTTGCTTCAGTCATGTCCAACTCTTTGCAACCCTATGGACTGTAGCCTTCCAGGATCCTCTGTCCCTGGGATTCTCCAGGCAAGAATGCTGGAGTGGGTTGTCATGCCCTCCTCCAGGGGATCTTCCCAATCCAGGGATCAAAACTGCTTCTCCTACAACTCCTGCATTGCCAGTGAATTCTTTACTAGTGAGCCACTGGGGAAACCCTCTAAGTGACAACTAGAAACTAAACAATTTTGTTTTATTTTTATGACCTCATTTTAAAGAAAAAAACCATCTATGAGTTAGGTATGTAGATAGATCACTTCACAGATGAAGAAAGGGAGATTTAGAGATATTAAATAACTTCTCCATTGTATCAGAGCTAGTATAGGGCAAATCCAGACACAACCCAGAAGTTTCTAACTCCAAACTAACTAACTAACTAACTAACTAACTAACTAACTCAATGAGCTTGTCCACTGTACAGTTTTCATGTTACTGATGTCAAATCCTTTTCCAGGATTAATTCGGGAATGTGAGAAGGGCATTTTGTATACATAGGGCAGGTTAACAGAATTTTAAGTCAATTATTATTTATATAATTCAGTGTAACAAATTACTCCCCAAAACTCAGCAGTTTAAGGCAACACAAAGTTTGCCTTACAGTTTAAGTGGTTCAGGAATTTGGGCACAGCTCAACTGGGTCCTCTGGATCAGGTCCTCACAAGACAGCAGTCAAGGTGATCACCCCAGCCACAGTCACCTCAAGGCAAGACTGGAAGAGGACCCACTTCCAAGCTCACTCAGATGGTTGTTGACAAGATTCAGTTCCTCATAGGTTGCTGGAGAAAAGTTCTCAGTTCCTTACTGGCTATTACCTAGAAACTTTCTCTGTTCCTGGCCCTATGGGCCTCTCCACAAGGTAGCCCAGACAATGGCAGCTGGGCTTCTATTAGGAAGAACAAGCAGGAAAGCAACAGAGAGAATGGGCAGGGCAGAAGCCAGTCTTTTTGTAACCTGACCTCAGAAGTGACACACTATCTCATTTGCCGTACTTCATTTATTAATAAGCAAGTCACTAGGTTCATCCCATACTCCAGGGGAGCGGATCCTATGTGAATACTAGGAGGAAGGGAATCACCAAGAGCCATCTTAGAGGGACCCATCACAGTCAAGAAAGTATTCTCAGAGGATATTGAGAATTAAAAGCTCAGCTGATCTTAGCCTACCTCTGGTTCTAGCCAAACTCCTGAAGTATATGTCCTTCAGTATCTCCATCCTAATTCAGGCAGAGTTTAACGTAATGCAGAGTGAGGCATGCCTGCAGCATGACCTGAGAAACAGTATAGCTCTGCCTGGGAGTCACCTAGACGAAAATCCATTGCTTTTCAGAATTACATTTTCATTTTCAAAATCAGAAAATAAAATGGTAGACCTAAGTAATCCTTTTTGTGTAATGGAAAGAAGGCAGCTACTGGAATGTTCTGACCATGTTTAAAGATGCATCTCAAAGATGCCAGCTGTTAGAACACAGACAACTTCCTCATTGATCAGGACCTCAGTTTCTTGACTGTGGTTCAAGGATGCACTAACTGTTACAAGGAAGCTATGGAGATTAAATAAACTGACCTATAGGAGAGTATTTTGTTAACTGCAAAATGCAACATACAAATATGAATTTTGTCAGTACTCCCTTTAGCCACAGAACAGGATAGATTGTTAAGAACAGCTCCTTTGCTTACTATTTAACTGTCTTATTAGAGCGATAAATATCCCTGGATTATGGATAATAAGTGGAATGTGTTTTTATGGCATCCAGAGTACCATTAGTAGCCACATTTGCTGTTGATTTACAGAAGAGAGAGGAAAGAAACAAATTATTGCCAGGCAGTTTTGTTTCAAATAGATAGGCACCTATAATTTCAGAACTTGCTCGCCTCGTCTACAATGAAAGACTTCAGCTTCTTCAGTGTTGAAACCATCTGGCAATGTGAACTTCCTTCAGCCATTTTTCATTCCAGAGTCCTCAGTTGAAATGTTCCTGTTGTGGGTACATTTGACTTGAGAGAAAGCATTTTCCCTTTTCATGTGAGAAGTACGTGGAGTTTAGGCCCCCAATGGACCAGGAGAAAACATTAGCCTTTCTTCTTTAGTGGCCCAGCTTGAAATCTCATCTAACATTTTCCTATTAGCAATGAGATGGTGAGATATTTTCTGGGAAGTTATTTAGGTGTACTAAAAATAATCTATAAGGATCTATTGATTAGAAGTAGATGACTCAAACTTGATTTGTGTGCAGTGAAGTACCTTGGAAGGTGATGTGACTGACAAGCAGTGCAGAATAGACTTGGGGCTGGAATAGTAAGGATGTTGCAGCTCTTTATAAAGTACCCACCAGAGCTAATCTGTGGAAAACAAAATTTGAGAATGAAAAATAAGGAATGTAGAGTACTGAAATACACATACTCCATGGTCGTGGTAGCATATATAAGTTCAAAAAAAATAAGAATTTTACATACAGAGAGTTTATAGAAGAAAAGGAATTCCAGGGTATTTCCATGAACTTTGAAACTATTCCTTATCCTCACAAACATTGTTGGTTGTCATAAGATGATCCTGATTACTTTTGTTCAATCACATAGTTTAAAATAACTTACCAGCAGATAAAAATGGTATTACCCATTTAACTGGAATCAAACAAACAAAAAGCCCAAATCTGAATGGCTTGCCCATAATCATGTAATAATCATGGAAGAGATTAGAAAAGGATGAAATGATGGCCTAAGAATTTCACAACTGGAGTAACAAAGATACAATATATATTAACAAAATAATTCAAACCCCAGCCAGTTATGAAAATGCAAGTCTATTGAAAATTTTATTATGTCCTTTCATTCCACAGATTTATTAGAACTCAAGTCATCATACAAGCAACATTTAAAATAATATGATATTAGGTATCTGAAAGTATATTTTGCCTGAGACAAATACTTTCTCATTTAAGTAGGAAATTATGATATGACAATATTTTATTTATTCTAAAACTAATTCTTCATACTTGTTTGAGGAAATTTCAAACTTTTCATGATTTTGAAGCAAACAAGATATTCAGTTATACTAATACATCATAAATTTAAAACAACTAAATTTAAATTAAATTAAATTTCATCTTAGCTGCTCAACTTTATTTAAAAAATAGTTAAATAAATCTCATTGTGCTTGTATATGCAAAATATTTCAAAGGGCAGACATTCTCTAGCAAATTTAAATGTATAATATTTAAAAACAACCTAAAGATTGATCACTTTAAACATTATCAAGGTGGAAATAAGAGTGTCAGGAGCTAAAAATAAGGATAATCAGTTGTAGAATTAGCTGTTTTTTTTTTTTTTTCTTTTAAATCTGGTCATAAATTGCCTAGTTCTGTGCTGTTAATATGTAAGCCACAAATTAAAATGAGTAAAATTAAAACTTCAGTACCTTAGTTTCACTAACTACTTTTCAAGTGTTCCACAGCCATATGTAGCCATACATAGCTGTGCTGTGGACAGCACAGGTATAATAGATTTCCCATCACCCCTATAGCAGCCCGCTCCAGTCTTCTTGCCTAGAGAATGCTGTGGACAGTGGAGCCTGGAGGGCTGTAGTCTATGGGGTCGCAAAGAGCTACTAAACACACACACACACAAAGTTCTGCTGGACAGCACTGAATGCTATCTCCCATTTGCTCTGTCCTTATGTATGGTCTTTGTCATCAGTATAATCAGAAAAATATGTAAAGCAATTGGTATAGTGTCAAAAATGCTGACAATTAGATAGCAATCTTCTTTTTCTCTAAAAGTTAACGAACACAAACTATTTCACAGCCAAGGTGTTCCACTAAATTATGGAAATAATAACAAAATGAAGGTTGAATATACTTAGGATTACATATCAGGTCCAATGAAGCACTAAAATATGCTTATCAAGTCTCCATTTGTCCTCTGTTTTTGGAAAGAAGTTAATGAAAAGAACATAGTTGTTAAAATGCTCTTCACTAAGCAAAACAATATTATGAAAGGAAGTTCTTAATGTGTGTAAAGATTAGAATGTCATTGAAACAAAATACTTAATAGAGTGGAATGGGCTTCACTCTGCCAGGAGAAAAAGATTTTTCTCTCCATATTCCAATATTTTGTTCTTGGGAGACTTAAACTGAATGTGTTTAAATGTGCAAAGCCACCAATAATAAGATAAGTCATAATATTTCTTTTTCTTTTTTTTTGGTATCTGAGAACTTGCTATCTGAGGATCTCAAAGTAATATATTACTTTGCTGTAAACCATTATAAAAAGAGTCAACCTGCCCAGTTTCTACACTGGCTGTGGTGTTGATGAAATACAAAGACTTCACAAAGAAAATCAAGAATTCTTAAATCTTTAATTTAACCATTAAAATGATGACTTAAATAGAAGGTAGATCTTTTCTCTAAGAAAAATAGAGTTGTGTTTCCCACTGTTAATAAAGAGAAGTTGAAGCAATGGCTTTTCTTCCATGTAATATATTTCTAGAAACGGGATCATTGTCTCTGAACTTTCTTGACCTTATCCTGTTCTCTTTTGCTAAAGTCATTAAAATGATTAGAACCTCAAGGAGGGTTACAATGTTATGTTCTTTTTCTCTTTTTAACTTTCTCTGAACTGAATCAACCAGTTTTAAATCCTGCACACATCCTATTAATCCCATCTAGCTTTTCTGTCTGTCTGGATGAGTTTCTTCAAGAGATTCCCTGAATATGCGTTAAAAAACATAAATCACTGGATTAAACTTGTAGAGAATGATGAAAGCTAAATTCGTGTATATACATGTGGTGGGACAAATGAACCCTTTTATTATTTAACCTGAATGAAAGCAATAAATCTGAAACAGGTTTAACTGATGATATTGGTAATCCACAACAGATTTTGTAAGTGTTTTTGAATGAACATTGGTTTTGTTCAATAATCCCTTGGATTATAGAAGGGTTAGATAACTCAAACAATCTGCAAAGAGGAGTATGATTTTGCTATTTATCTTTTACTTTTACCAAAAACTGATATTTATAGTTTAGGCTTCAGCAAATTAGACCAAAAATTGCATGTGTCATTTTGTTTTTTTTAAATTTGTAGCTAGTGTTAGACTATATAGTTTTACTTATCTTTTGAGGTAGCAGCCTGTTCTTCATTCTCTGCTGTTTCCATGTAATATTAAGCAGTAGTATATATGTATTTTGTTTTAAGGTATCTTAATAACAGGTGTATTCTCTTAATTGCTTTTTATACTGATCTACTACATTTACTTTAGGTATTCTAAAATATATAAACTCTAGGATATGGGATAAAGCTTTTTGTATTTTTTTTTCTTTTTTATTCTACTATGTATTCACTTAATTGTCCTAAAAAAGGAGGCTTGAACTCATTCTTAGGTGAATACTTGGAGTTAGTTCTCATAATAATTAAAAGCAAACAGTTGTTAACCTTTACTTAGCAATTACTACATGCCAGAAAGTCTTCATTCATTATCTCATTGAATTCCTCACAACAGTTCTATAAGATTGGAGCAATTATATCCCCATTTTTACAGATGAGAAAAGTAAATAACATAGTTAAGTAATCTCCCCAAGGTCACGTATCTAGCAAGTGGTAGATGCAAGTTTAAATGCAAGCCATATGACATCAGATCCCACACTCTCAGACACAAGATTAATTATTTATTGTTGCATAACAAATTAACCTAAAATTAGTGCCTTAAAACAGTAAGCATTATCTTCTAGATTCTGAGGATCAGGAATTCAAAAGTGATTTATCTGGGTGATTCTGGGGCTTGACTGGGGCTTGAGGGTCTGTTTCTAAGGCGGCTCACTCACATATGTGTTGGTCAAATGCCTCAGGTCCTCTTCTGCTGTTGGCAAATGACTCAGTTCCTTGCCACGGGGACCTCTCTGCAGAGCTGCTTGAGTGTTTTCTTGATATAGTAGCTGGCTCTTCCAAAATTAAACCAAAATCATATTGTCTTTTATGGCCTAGACTCAGAAGTCATACTCCATAATTTCTTCAATATCCTATTGATTACACAAATCAGCCCTATCCTACGTAGGATAGAACTACACAAGCAAGTGGATATCAGGAAACAGACTGCCTTGGAGTTCGTCTATGGTATCTGCTAAAGTACAATACCTCCCAAGACAAGCTCTATATTTCCAGCATAGAGTGTATTACTACAAAACTTAGGCACTCTAGCTTTTCATGTCTAAACTTCTAGATACTTGTATTGAACAAATGAACAACACTGAAAGAGATACCTACTGCTACTGATTTAGATCTTTAATGATGAGGTTATAGTTTTTATTGCTTAAGAATTTCTAGAATAATATTAGCATCATATTCAAAGTTGAAACAACTTTATATCCAAAAGGAGAAGCAAAACTTTTTTCAGTAATCCATCATTTTTCTCTCACCCAAATTACCATTATGCTCTAATCTAAATTACCAAAAGTTATGCATACTACTTCTGTAAAGAGCCAAATAGTAAATACATTTTCAGCTTTGTAGGTAATAGAGTCCCTGTTGCAACTATTCAGCTTTGCTGTTGGAGCATGAAGGCAGTCACAGATCATATTTAAGTTATTAGGCATGTGTGTCTCACAATAAAACTTTATTTATAAAAACATATTGTAGATAAGATTTGTCCAACGGGAAATAGTTTGTCAATCCTTGGTAAAAATCATTCTTTATGTAGACTTTTAAACAGTTATTACTTTGATGTAAGGTAATGAAAATTACTTTAAATTTTATGTGACAGAATTTTATTAAGTGGTTTTGTCCTGCCCATAAAATATTGTACAATTTTGGGAAAGTTGGCAGAACTGTCAAGATAGAAAAGATGAACCTCAGTAAAAACAGAACATAACAGATAAGACAAACAATTTACCCATCAAATCATTGTTCTAAAAATATCAAGTCATTCTAGAGTATAAACTGACTTAGTGGGGATGAAATTTAGATAATTCTTAATTCTGTTGATATCTATCTGATGAATATTTCATATTTTCAGCTGACCTTGAATTGTCTAGACTTTATGCACTGCGGCCAGCATAGAATAGGTACTCAATAAATATTTGTTGAATGAATTAAACATTTCACCTATTCAGTATCACACTTTTCTCACCATTAGGCCTTCACTGCTTTTTCTTGTCTCTTCAATAAGTTTGTCAGAGCATATTGTGATATATGAAGTTCACTGTTAGTTTTGCTTTTAAGAAGTCATTCTAGAAAAAGCAAAGGGCATGTAGGAAATAGCTATTGAAAGATAATTGAAGATATAAAGACTTAAAAACAAATTGGAAGATTATAGAATAGAATGAACATTGGCTTCAAATAGAGCAGAAAACAGGAGCAATGAAGCATCAGACAACGGAATAATTGGTGAGGAATTTATTGGCCTCTGACAAAGTTATTAAAGACCAGTTCAATTTAGTCTTTCTCACCTTCATTTCTATTATTTTTACTTTGAGGCCAGAAGTTGTTTTTTTTGAAACCTATATTATAATGTGGTTATACCTGTATCTTAAAGATACCTACTAAAGTGTTCATTCATTCAAATATGTATTGAATATTTACGATATGCCAAGCACTGTGCAAGTTTTCGTTTTTGAAAAACAAAACATGGACCTTGCCCTTAATCTACTTAGAGGCTGATATTGTTGTTTAATTGCTAAGTCATGTCTGACTCTTTTGCAACCCCATGGACTGTAGCTTGCCAGACTCTTCTGTCTAATAATTCCCCAGGTAAGAACAGGCAAGAATATTGGTGTGGGTTGCCATTTCCTTCTCCAGAGGATGTTTCAGACCCAGGGATGTTTCAGACCCAGGGATATTTCAGACCCATGTCTCCTTCATCCGCTGTATTGGCAGGCAGATTCTTTACTACTAAGCCACCTGGGAAGCCCTTTTAGAGGCTGATAGGGGATACAAAAGAATAAAATAAGATAAACAGGCATGGTAAAAATGAACATGTCATAAAATATAAGGTTCATATCCAACTTAATAAATTAAACATTAATCAAATGTAGTAAACTTTAATATTTGGTCCCAAAGATAAGACCTACCATGTATTTCAGCTATTTCTACTTTTCAAAACAAAAGCAACAACAACAAAACCATAAACACTAATACTGGAATACCCTGTTTTATAACTGTGTTCCAGAGAATGCAAATTATTTAGTGGTGTTTTAAAGGGAAAAGTTTCAAAGCCAAATTTTCTGTAAAATGCTGGGTTCAAAAATAAACAGCTCTTTTTTTTCATTACAGGACTTCTCAGTACCTATAATATAGTAATAAACATTGCAACTCACCCAGACAGCAAATATGATTTAGTGTCTTGAAATGTATTTGATGAAAATGCTCTTTTTTAAGGAAACAGAATATAGTTTGTAAAACACTACCACATACAATTCTGTATGTTTTAGTCAAATCATATGAATTATATTCTAGGAGAGCTAGTTCTTTACGTGAAATATTAAATAACTTTTACAAGCAATCATGTTTTTACAAAGCTCTACAATTTTTCATTTTTCAAATCCAGAATTTGGTTGCTTTAAAATAAGCAGAGAAGGCAATGGCACCCCACTCCAGTACTCTTGCCTGGAAAATCCCATGGACGGAAGAGCCTGGTAGGTTGCAGTCCATGGGGCCGCGAAAAGTCGGACACGACCAAGAGACTTCACTTTCACGCGTTGGAGAAGGAAATGGCACCCCACTCCAGTGTTCTTGCCTGGAGACTCCCAGGGACGGGGGAGCCTGGTGGGCTGCCGACTATGGGGTCGCACAGAGTCGGACACGACTGAAGCGACTGAGCAGCAGCAGCAGCGTGGTCCCATTAAAGACTATCAGGTTTTACTAATTCTCAGCTAATCATGCGATAGTATTCCAGGGAGCCCAACGAGGTAACAGAAGCATCTGTAGTCACAGCCTGCAGAGCACAGCAAGAGACTGAACAGACTATGCCAATTGATGGTAACACTCAGTATGTCCCGAACTTAAAGCACACTTTTTTCTTTCCATTCCTACAACACCCTTTTCCGATTTCTTCAAAATTCCTTTTAACCCTTTCCTATTGTTTATTTATTTATTTGGCTTCCTCTCCCTTTTACCTACTTCCCTTTCCAATGACTTAGGTCTATCTATGATCAAAAACTTAAATTTAACCCTACTGGTGACCATCATAGCAAGACTATTTCAACAGTGTATTATAATTCACGTCTGGTAATGGGAAAAGTGAAGCATTCATCATGATAGCAGGAATAACAGAACTGTCATCATCAGCACACTGACATTTCTTTTCCCAATCTCCTCCTTATTGGCTCTACTGGTAATGGCTCAATCTTACACAAAATAGTTGTGGAAGGTAAGACCATACCGTGTTAGTGCATGGGTATGGAAGCGGGACCTCTTTTTAGGTAGAGTTCGGTTTATACGGCGCATGCGTGCTCAGTAGTTCAGGCGTGTCTGACTCTTTGCGGCCCCGCGGACTGTAGCCCACAAGGCTCTTCTGTTTGTGGGGTTTTCCAAGCAAGAATACTTGAGTGGGTTGCCATTTCCTCCTCCAGAGGATCTTCCAGATCTGTAGGTTGAACCCACATCTCCCGCTTCTTCTGCATTGACAGGTGGATTCTTCACCACTGAGCCATCTGGAAAGCCCCTTGATTTATATACTATTTGTCTCCGAATCAGGCACCTTATTACTTGAGTATTTCAAGTAATAAGGTGCCCACTCAAATACGTATTTTAAACAATGAAGTAGGTTTGCAGCAGACATAGAGCCTTAAAGAAATTCAAACAGTAGTTTTTTATTTATTTATTTCCTTTTAATTGAAGGATTATTGTTTTACAGTATTGTTTTGGTTTCTACTGAACATCAATATGAATCAGTTATAGATTAGGTTTTTTTAATTGTTAAGAAGTCTTTTATTGAATTGGTGAAAATAGGAGACAAAGTTAATGCAGACAATGATTATTTCTTGGGAGTCACACTTCATAATTGCAAGTGTTAGATAATGTTGTAAATAAGTTTTTATTCAGATTGCTTTCAAAAGCAATGTCCTAAGTTATTACAAAGTGGAGATCAAACAGATATCTACAGAATGGTTTTATTTTAAGTTATAAGCCCTTTAAAAGAAATCTATGGGAAGCCCTACCAGCTTAAATAGGAAAATCATCTGGAGTGAATACATACAGAAGCGGAGCAGGAGGATGTATGAAAATGAAAATGGTTTAAGGAAAAGAAGGAAGGAAAATCAGACACTGGTGACTTACCAAAGGAAGCACCTGCTTTTCCGGAAATTAAAATCACGTATTAGGTGGCTCTGACTTAATTGCCAAATGGTGTGAAGCCCAGTCTCTAATGTAAAAGGGTCCCAAATTATAATTGGGCATCATGGATTAAAATTCAATACCTGAAAATTTCCTTAGAAATGAATAGGCAGCCAGGACAGACTGCAGAGCCCAGTACAATATGCTTCCCACAGCTGACACTGGCAGGTCACTTTATTTGGCACCAAATAAAGTTCCCAAGTGGTCGTTAAGGGCATTCAGCTGCTGAGTGCTTATTTCATCCATCCCTTATTGTGCTGCCGGTAGCAGATCCAAAGAAGCAGCATGAATCAGCTCTGTGGATGGAATTTTCTCAGGCCAAGTGATGGAGATGCAACAGAACTTACCACTTTAGTGGGACCTGCTAGCAGCAATATCCTGAATGATAATGACTCTCATACAATGTCATTCAACAGGAAATTTGGGGATGAGTTAGATAAAAAATGAACACTAGGATACTTCCAAAATAACATTTTCTGAGAAAAAATACCTTAAATGAAAAACATTTTTTTTCATTACCGTATAACTCAGAAAATTGTGAAATAAGGTGTACAACTTTGTGTGTACCTCCAGGCAAAAAGTAGAGGCTGACCCTTAAATTCCCTACATTAAGAATAAAACCACTGTGTTATATTTAGTTCTCTTTAGTTACTTCTTTCTAAGGTACCTAGAGGAATAAAAGTCAATTCATTCAATATCTTTAGTTTTATATGTGCTAATTTCAGAGCATGTACTCAATATTGGAATGTGTTTCTTTGTTTTTGTCAATTTTAGTAAAATTTTCTAATCATAAAAAATAATATTTTGTGTCATCCCTCATGCCGGCTTAAGAACTGCAGGAGCTAGAGCAATTCTGCTGAGGTCATGAACCTGTCTGATGAACTACAGATGAATGTAAAATATTCTTCCAAGCTTAACAGGCTTTATTAATGTGCAATTCCAGTACACATTTTTTATTTAAATTCAAGGAAAGGTTAAAAGGCAGTAGTTTTTATTATTGTTTCGCCTTTGGTTTAGGACAAATTCTGCATGTATCTACAACAGAAACAGTCTGCTAATTATTTCATATAAATCACTCTTAGCAGCAGTATTTAATAGTGCTACTATCTCTGAATTGTGAAGAGTCTTACATTTCCATTAGAATTAGAATGGAGGGCTAATTATTTTAGTTAAATCTAAATTTGATCTAAACGGGAAGCATATTTGGCACTCAGTATAGAAACCCATGGCTGTTATAAAAAGACTGCCTATGAATGCAGAGGCTAGAAAAATATATACGGGTTTTTTTTGTTTTCCAGTTTTAGGAGAACTTGGTATAGTTACAGTGGGATCATTAACATAAGTATAGTAATATAATGTAATTAATAAAAGCTTCCCATTCTCCTATTTATGGCCAAATTTTACAGTATAAAATGAGCTAACTTGACCAAATAAATTTGGACAAGTATCTAAATGCTTCTCTAAATTGAATTTCTTTTAACTTCTTATTACAAAAAATTCTGAATTTACACTAAAATAAACAATAGTATAACAAAACCTAGTGTACCTGCTACCCAAATTCAATGATCATTGACCCATTATCTATCTAGTTTCATCTATACCTGAACACCTTCTCTCATCACATTTTTTCTCTTGAGCAGACTAAATGTAGAAGAAAATAGTATGAGATTTTTAAATTGAAAGAATTTATTTTTAAAACTGATGCCTTCTCAAGGTCAAACATTTTACTTCAGACGTATTTTTTTCCCACTTTACTCAAGAAAAGAGTGGTATAGTATACCCAACATGAAATGATGGACGAGATGGATATTTAGTAAAACCATACCTAACACTTCAATGATCTGGGTTTTCACTTTCTATAAGTTTTCTAGGGAAGCAATATAGTGCTCTGGTTGGCCAGTGTAATCTCTTCATGCATGTGCGCTCAGTCAGTCAGTCGTGTCTGACTCTTTGTGACCCCATGGACTGTAGCCTGCCAGGCTCCTCTGTCCACGGAGTTTTCTAAGCAAGAATACTGGATTGGGTTGCCATTTCCTACTCTAGGGGATCTTCCGGACCCAGGGATCAAACTCAAATCTCCTGTATCCCTTGCATCAGCAGGCAAGTTCTTTACCACTGAGCCACCTGATAAGCCCAGAGTAATCTCTAGTCTTACAAATCTATCATTCCTCTAAAACGCTCAGCCTTTCTTTCTCTCTCTCTTATTTTTTTGCCTATAAATAATAGGTAATAATAGTTACCACATCATAGCTTGTAACATTTAATGACAGCCTCCAAGGACAAGTGTCAGTTAAATGAAGCATATAATTAAAATTTGTGCTATTCTAAAATTGGGTTACTTGGCAATATGCCAATCAGAGACTAACCCCTTCAGTTGACAGGCATGTAGTGATCATCCAAGTTACGAAGTGTACAGCATATTCAACTGAAGCCAGTCTTTGCTGGGTACCAAAAATATGATGACGTGCTTAGTTTGGCATACCCACTAAGTATGTCTTTTTACATGACGGCTGGATTGGTGTTCTACACCTTGGGACTCTGGCAACTAGACTTCTTATTCTTGATTAATTCAGCAATTTGGCTAATGCTATATATCTTTACCAAATAATTAATTTAAGTATATATAAATATACACATATAGGGCTTCTCTGGTGGCTCAGACGGTCAAGAATCTGCCTGTAATGCAGAAGATGTGGGTTCAGTCCCTAGGTCGGGAAGATCCCCTGGAGAAGGGAATGGCTACCCACTCCAAACATCCTTGCCTGGAGAATTCCATAGAGGCTGGTGGGCTACAGTCCATGGGGTCACAAAGAGTTGGACATAACTGATCAACTAACACTTTCACTTTTCATATATATATGTATATAAAAGTATGTGATGCAATTGTCTTTATTTTGTAATAAGTGTGATATTATAAAATTATTTCATCATCAGTACTTTCTCACTAAGAAATAGGAAGGCATGATCTCAGCCAGTCCCAGTCTTCTATATACACATCAGCTTTTCGGATCCCATGCTTTTCCTTTCAGACATGGTTAACATTTCCCTGCAAGGAATGTCTCTTGAAGTATCCTAGTGTGCAAAAGCTCTTGAGTCATTTGGCATTTACTCAAGAGCAAGATCTCTTTTGCATTGTGCCTGTTAATGTTACTCTTTTAAGTACAACCTTCTACTGATTTCTGTAACTTTGAATCTGCCATGTCTGTCCTGCACCACTGCCAAAAGAAGATACAATCTCTGTTGAGTTGGAAAAATCACGTTCTTTTCATCTGTAGTCCTCAGCTGTTAACACTGCCTGAATCTCTGCCAGGCTCTAAGTTCTCCTGGCCCCACTAACCATCGGAATTCAGCTGCTTCTACTCTTGAACTCCCTGGTCTTCAATCTGGATGTTCCACATGGTCCTCCAAGAAGGGTCTTCTCAGCCCATACATGTCTCTCAAACTATATGACTTTTTTAGCAGGTCTTCTCTGTGTTCTCACTAGGTTCCTTGGAGATATCCTGGCCAGCAGACACATCAACCAGACTTAGCTCTGCTTTGTAGTGGGGTCTTGAGCCTCAGTGATGTCTCTCACCTGTGCTAATTCTAAAACCCATGCCTCTGCAAATTAGTGGTCAGACTAAGACAACTTCACTTCCCAAACCAGGTGTCACTTGCAAGATTATCCTGTTAGGAAATTAGCCTGTTTTCTACGCTCATTTACCCAGTTTCCTGTCTCGAATCTTTCCCTTCTTGCACAGCCTCAAGGCACAGGGGGGAAAAAAAAAAATCAAGTTGCTACTATTCAACCAGAAACACCTTCATTTTTAAATTGTTTTAAAATTATTTAAATGTTCAGTCTTTCCTGCCTCACTGTGTGTGGGTTTCACTCTAGCAAAGGCACTATAGAAAGATTTGGATGTACGTTTTCTTTGATTTTTCTTTTGAATAAATCCAGATTACAAAAATCAGTAAGAAAAGGCACAAGCCATTAGGAAAGCATTTAGGGTAGATTAATTGCTTATCGTTTCCATTCTCTCTTCAAAACATATTGAACCACTTGTTTTACATGAATTCCAAAGGCTGGCACTAGCTTTCACTTCAGGAAATAAATGACATAGGGTATTATATTTTAAGGACCATTAAAACCTTGAAATTGCACAGTGACTTAAAAAACAACAAGTTATTTAGCCTGGATAGCTTTGTAATGGTTATACAATGGGGAAATTCATTGTTAAATGACCCTCCCACTCTTCACATATAATGCTTGGCAGGAAGAGGAAGGAGAAATGAGACCAGCATCCGGGCACTCAGCATATAATGTAAATGATGTAGGAACATTAGGGGTCTGTGTGCCAAGTGAATTGCAGAGAATGCACCAAATCTTCCCTGGAATCTTGTGCTAGTTGACTCACAGCTGGTGATTAGAAAGTATTTTGCCTCTACTAACAAGGTTAGTTCATTGCTGCTGTCATAATTCCAAACTTCTATATTCTATGACAAAGTTGCTCTTATCTGTATGTTAATATGTTTGCAATAAACAACAGAAGGTAGTTGTACTATTTTAATGAAACTATTCTAATATGAATGATTTGAGGATTGTGTTAAGTGGCACTTGAGTCTGATGCTTCTGTTGTCTAATTTATGATCTTTCTAACCTTTCCTTTTACACCTTCATTAGAACATCTAGGAAAGTAATGAAACCTAACTATCAGACCAGAGGCAGGACATAACAAGTTTAAAATAACAAGAATGATAACATGAAGAATTATTCTAAGCAAAATTACAAACCAGCAACAACAATAAACAAACAAACAAAAAAACCCACCTGTTTTTATTATGAAAAAACCAAACAGCATTTGAGTCTACAAAGAAGCGATAATTGCTTAACTAACCAAAGTGACACAGTTCATTATTTTTCTATTGCACATTTATGTAGTTTCCCCCTCTGAAGCACACACATAATTTGGGGTTTTTTTTTTAATATGATTTACATCTGGCACTTGAGGAGAGATGTTTTAGGAAACAATAAATTGTTATTCCTTGTAAAAGCAATGTCCTTTCTTGTTATTGCCAAGACTGCTTTTCCCTAAGCACTCATTCCATGCTCAAGACAGTGTAGCTACTAATGAGCAAAACACGGCAAGTGCCTCAAATATTTTCCTTTGTTTATATTCATGGAGTTCATCCCGCAATGGGAAAAATCTCTTAGTATCAACGAGTCTAAAAGTGCTCAAATTCTGCCAAGAGGAAAGTTATAAAGCTTTGTGTATCCATGGTTTAGATTAATCTAAAACAATGAAAAAGTAACTCATCTCAAAGAACATCAACCACACTGCTTCTATTGTCTTCATTCATAAAATACATTCCATTTACATAAGTCCCATTTCTAGTTATAAAGGTCACTGACTGGCAATACTAGAAGATGAACATTTAAATGACAAACTCTGATACAGGAACTTGCCACTTATTAAAGGTATACGATGTTTTCAGCCCACTTAAGATTTTCACAGTAGTTCCGGTTACTAGCAATCAGTTTTCGAAAACACTCTATGCTCAATAATGAGCACCTTCAGATGAATTTTTTTAAAAGACAGCATTAATTCAGGACAGAGATTAAAAAAATAAATTTGATGGTAAAAGAGTATAAACCTACCCACACATTTTGGTTTCATGTAATATAAACAGCATATGAATTCTCCTTGCTGTTTTATATTTTTCCTTCTGAAGGATGTTCAAAATAATTTTAAATAAAATAATCCATAAATAAAATACAGTGCTTGCCAAAATTATTTTTTTCACATATATTTATGGCCTTTAGATGCTGTTCTGGATGCTGATTTTCTCCTGAGATACAATTTAAAAGCTTTCAAAAATGTATTTTTAAAAATTTCTATGAAATATGTAGAGTTTTTGTGTGTGTGTGATTTGTATTTCTATATGGCCAAATTGCTCTGTTGTTATAAATACTATATGTAAAATTAGCAAATTGCCTGGCATTCCACTTTTACAGGGTATACTGCATCATTAAACACTGAAAGAATATAATATAACTGTTCAAACTGCTTAAAATATTTTGTAACCATAAATTATTATCCAAAAATATTTTTCAAGTAGATAAAAAGAGTTGTCAATTCTGCACAGTGAATGCCTCATAAGGGGCTCATTTGTGGTTGAAAACTGAATAAAAGCAGTAAATTAAGACCAGACTTAGCCATAGAGAAGCTGTAATCCACTGCAGATTTCCTTGGTGAATGAAGTATTGTTATGTGGATTTATCCTCCTTGCTTGTACAGTTAACCAGTCACATCTGTGGCCAAAGTGTTGTCTCTGCTCAAAGACAACTTGGGTTCACTAACCCCAAGGAGGTCAGCCCATGCTGGTTTACATTTTAGTAATAAGTGCAAAGCAAACTTCACAACTCTTTCACTGGGGCTGCCTGTGAAAGGGCAGAAAGGATGTTGAAGCTGAACCAGTTTTTTTCTAGGATGGAGATGAGTATCACAAGATGAGAGGGCATTTAAGAATCTGCCAGTGACACTGGGTGTTCACTTCTCTAGTACACATGATGGTAGCAGAGAAGGCTGTGATGAAGCCAAGAGAAAAGTGGGTGTGAAAAAAGGATAGGAGCATCTAGGGTTTCTGAATGCAGTCAGAGCTGAGAACGGGCAGGAATATGGTATACATGAGAGGAGCATCACTCATCATAAATATTCAATTTCAAGAATTTAAATAGTTTCCAGACATAGAAACCCTTGATGGTTATTTTATCCAGCATTGTTGGTATTCTTCCGTTGTTTGTCAGCAGCTACCATAATTAATGAATAAGACCCTGTAAGTCTTGACAATGAGTCAGTTTAATCTTAAGTCTGTGTATTTTTCTTTGTGATTACATGCCAATAAAATAACTCATTTGCCTTTTTGTAAATTAAGCTGAAGGAAGCCAAATCAGTCATATCTCTGCTATTCTTTTCTTTTAGAGCCCAATGTTTCCAAAGGATATTAAGTCTGATTTCTCAGATGAAGCTTTGTGGCTGCCCCTCATGCTTTACAAAATATTACCAAGTCAGAGCCGAAAAGAAAACTGTAAGTGAATATTATTTCGAAACAGTTATTTTTCATTGTTTGGGAAAGTTTTCTCAGATTTCTCTGTAATTCATTCTTATTTGTTCACTTTGTAAGAGATGTGGGCAAAAAGGAAAACACACAAGTGAAAAATACCCTTCTTTAGGTAGAGAGTTGCTATTTTAAAATTTTAAGAGTCCAACCCATTTCTAAAACAGTATTTTATAAATAAGGTCAAATTTGCCAGAAATAAGTTCATTCTTGAACATGAGCAGGCACCTGTATCTTACTATTACAGTAAAAAGTTTGTAAAATATGAACGTACTACCCTGGTCCAGGGTTTAAATCTTTCAGATTAAGAAATTTTTCAAAACTGGAATATTGTTCCTCTGTGAAAGGGAAAATATTTAGGCTAATGAGACCTTCAACAGATTCAGCAGCTCTATTAAGGAGTAAATAGGTTATCTGCTCAACAAAAGCTCGTTTGGGACTTGGAGTAACATGGCTCTCCTTACACTCATCGAGAGCTCCCAGAAAACATGAGCTCTTGAAAATTTGTGGAGATTTGATTTGATTCCTGAAGAATAAATTTATAATTACCATCTTCACTTAATTAAGGAAGACCATGACTTGATTATTCCTATTATATCTTTACAGAGGTGTCTATTTCTGAGGAAAGTGCAATCTTAAAATCTTGAGCATTACAGAATACATGTATATGTTCCATCAATACTTTTGGAATTTCAAAAGCTTTCCTTGTATTTAGTAAAAAGTGGCAGTGTGCTAGTTGTTTGTAGGTTTAGTCTAAATTGACTACAAATATTGTACAAGTTCCTGAACGTAAAGACAGTTTTTTTTTTCTATCAAATACAAGTTTTTAATTCATACTCCCAACCCCTCTACCTGTATGTATATCCCTTGGAAGTTGAGGGGAGAAAACTTCAGGAGAAACTCCTTAGCAATAACTTAACTCTCTGGTCCTTTGGAGTTATAAGCATTTTCTAAAATTGTTGCTGATTGATCAAAATAATGATTTATTGTTATACTTCTCCGTGATTTCTGTGTACTACAACAATTTAATAAAGAAATGGGACTTCCCCTTAAAAGAAAATGTTCATTAGTGTTTATAATTCCGTGTGATGTGGCATGTTAAGTGTTGTGAAAAGGTTATGGATCTACTCACTGTAGCATCAAAAGTATAAAGGTGATAGGTGAGAGTCTTTGTTGCAAGTGCTGAGAAATAATCATTTAAAGGTCAGTTGCACTCAAAAAAAGAACACTTGTTTAATAAGTAACTCATTTTGGGATATGCTGCACTTTTAAAGGTTACAGAGTAGACCAATTTGCCAGTGATGTCAGCAAGAAGTACTATTAAAGTCATTGGTCCTAGTAAAACTATCCTTCTTAAAATTCAGATTGCATGCCTTCTCATATAGCGCAGCACGATCAAAACAGACCCAGATCATTTATAGAGTGGTAAGGTACTCAGCTCCTCCTAAAAGCAACAGTGGAGCCTTAGGGAGGAAAATATTAGTACATGCCATCCCACATCTGATTCATTCTTTAAGTTTTATTAATCTCTAAGAACATGTTCATATTGTCATGGGTTACAAGATTTCTCACTGGATCATATCCCAAAACTGTGTTTCTAGAAACTCGTACAGGAATGAAATAACTATTGATTCAGCTATATAAGTGAAACACTATTTATTTCTATGTTTTTCTAGTCCAAGAGCAATTTCCCTCCATGGCTTTTCCCTCCAAAAGCCAAAAAAATAAATAAATAAAATTGGTTTAACAATAAAATAGAATACTAACCTGATATGTGAACAAAAGAGAAATAACAACAATAATAATATGAGCAAATTTTTTTTTTAATACAGAAGGGGTTTTTTTAAGACCTGAATAAAGGTGGTGGTTTGTTAAATATAATTTTTACTATGAAAAATGTTGCCCATAGGGAACTGATACACAGCAAATAGAAGCTATTTTGTTGTTTAGCATTTTTGAAGCAGTGTTTTAAGCTAGCAGTAATTTTCTCTAGAAGATAAGATTTCAACCTGAGATGCATATATGAAAAAAAATAGTTCAAGAAAAATCTCTGCAGAAAGCAATCCCTCTGAATGCTTGATTGCTTAAGATTTCCGTTTACTTCTTTTCTCTTTACATAGGTTGCAAAGCTTCCCAGCTGTGACATTTAGTTTGTGATAAATAGTGACTTCTTCAATTTTTATAAGGAGCTGATTTTTAACATAACCTGGATAAGAAATTTAATTATAGTTTAAAACAATACATTTTATTGCAAACTTCTTAGATTCGTTATTTAGATTAAAGGAGTAAGAAACCGTATAACTCTTATTCTATTGTAAAGTAAGAATTGTCTTTATCTACATAAGACATTTGCAATTAGAAGAAAATACAGCACTCTTTATTTCAAGCAACTAAGCTAAAAATCAAGTTATTCTCTTAATTTGCCTTGCTTTTCATTTGAAAAAGGACAAAATCTATTTCCTGGGCAATTTTGCAGAGCAAAGATATTAATACTTAGGGGTTTAATTGTATCATGTGTTTAAATACACTGTGGGTGAAACCCCAGACCTCTGCTTAATTGCTGTGAGAAAATAGCCTGATTTCTCTGAGATTAGGCACACGCTTATGTATACTTTGACCCAAGAGTGCCTCCTTCAGAATTAATCTTCTAAGGTAGAGGGGTTTGCTTTTATACGTGCTGCAGGGCCATTGGTGACAAACAGGGCCTAATAAACTAACTTCACCCTTCAGACCTCGCTTTTGCTGTCAACGTTTTTCTTCATCTATTCATTTCACACATCTCTTGTGCAGTGGCTTATTAGCAAACCCTAAACTGGGCAGGAGGAATCATTTTAATGGTGTTTTTTTAATTAGAGGAGTTTAAAATTTAAATACTTCAGAAATAAAACAAAAAAACTTTGTTTTTCTAATGAAGCATAAAGTTCTAAAATAACTCCATTTAAGTAAATACTGTAGCCCTGTGAAAAGACAAACAATTCATATTTACTTAAAATTTTGTTCTGCAGCTGCATTTTGTTGAATTTGTCTAATGTATGAAAGCACTTTTTCTTTCCCATCAGCTACATCAGAATTGTTTTTGTAAGATGTAACAGAATGTTCTGGTTTTTAAATATTTATATTAATCAACGTTAGAGCTGTTTATATTTTTTGGCAATAGGGCTTTTCTTTAAAAGTGATGCACTTCCATCTAACCAAACAAAAGTGTTGAAATGGCCTGTCATGTAAACTTCAACATAGTACAATTGGTAATAGAAATTTTGAAGACAGGAAGAGAGGGGAGCTAGTCTCTAGGTTTCAAGTTAAACATAGATTAATAAAATGTGCAACATTGGTCATTTCCAAGATTTTCCTGAGGAAATGTCATTCATTGCCACTTACACACTATGAAGTTACCTGGTTGAAAGGTTTGCATTTAAGTTTCTTCTGTGGTTTCTTGGGGCATTGGTAAGTCAAGCCTGAAAGCTGGGTGAAAAATGACAGATCACTATAGCTGGGAGCTTACTACATCATTCAATTCATAAAAAACTCCTGTATATTTGATTTATTTCTAAACTATTTTTAGTAATGACAACACTACCTTCATATTATATATCTACAATCTTCTATATTTATGAACAAAAACAGTTCAAGCTAAGGCATTTTGAAGTCAAACCTCCAGCTATTATTATTGCCATCAGTTTTGACTGACTAATACAGACTCTCATAAAGGAAGTGGAATCTCTATTAATGACATTTAAATAGCAACCCAGGGAATTCCCAGGCAGTCCAGTGGTTGGGACTCAGCATTTTCACTGCCATGGGGCCTGGGTTCAATCTCTGGTCACGAAACTAAGATCCCACACGCCACATGGTGTGGCCAAACAAAGAAAAGAAAGAGGAAGCCAATACTTGATAAAAGTCATCGATAGTTAACATACTTCTTTTGTAGTTAAGATAATCCCAAATACTCTGGAAGCTTGGTAAAACTCAACTTTAAGTAGATTGCTCCACTAGGGAGTGTGCTGCTCTTGTTGCTGTTGTTGTTTTCATTTGGTAGTTCAAATTGCATTGATTAACCTCTGTAGAAAATAGTTCTAAACAGGATGAGTGGAACCTAAGCTTTTAGTCCCTAACATGTCAATTATAAATGCTTATGCTTTCAGGTAATGGTAAGCACCTACCATACAAACAGAAAGTATTATTATGCATTTCAGGCAGAAGGGCTAACAGTCCTCCGGTTCAAACTTTTGGCCCTTCCAGATTCCCTGATCCTGCATTATTTTGTTTAACTTGATGTAAGTCTTGACCAGTAGCTGACTCTGAGAAAACATTTCCTGACATCATTTTCTTAGGTGATGTGAGATTAGTATGCTTGCCTTTTCATTTTAGTTTGAGAAATTACAAATTAGAAAAATCTAATGGTGATTCCTGGCTAATACTTCATGCATGGTCTTTTAATTACCAAGTCAGAATAATTCATTCCTTTGACCTTTAGCATTTCAAATTCATTTTCAAACATTAGTTAAAATAATCAGTGCACACACACACACATACACATTCACAAACACACAAACATTTAGAGGGGCAAATATGCAGGGGCTATAGTAAAACAGGAAAGAAGTAGACTCTTTTTAATTACCTCATTAATAATATAAAGTGGTGAGGGAAGAGCAAGAAAGGTCAGGGTACAATAAATATAAAATTTAAATCTCTAAACTAATTTACTTTTTTTGTTGTACCAGCTAAAGCCAATGAAAATAAACGTGTATTCCATTATGTCACACTATTATGGATTATTATTAATACCTTGTTTCCAGTTTTATGCAATTTTGGTATAATCCAAATCTATGCTTTAGTCTGGGTAGGGGTTTTGCTTGAGGTAATTGGTGTTGTATAGTCCAAAGCACAGAAAGAAGACATATCTATAATCTTTACTCATTTCCAAACAGAGGAGGATAATCGGACCAATTCTTCTATTGTGTACCCTCCCTCTTCATGCAGAGTTTCCTTTGAAGTCAGAGGGAGCTAGGGGAGCTGAGGCTGAGAACGTAGCTGGAGGAAAAGAGTGAATTTTATCAGGTCAGATTCTCATAACCAGGCTTTATGCCACATTAACCATTGAGTTTCCAATTATGAAGTGTCTTTTATTATCATTTTTACCTTCAGAATTATTCTAAGATCTAATACAAATTCTAATAATATGCTGGGGATTTTTTTTCAAGCATATTTATTTGAACTTCCTAAGGCTACATCTACATCCTAACCTCCCAAAAATATAGAGAAAAAATATTTTTAGAAAAATCCAAAACTTAGCATTACTTCTGCTTATTTGAATGTCTAGGTGAATTGGAAACACTGCCAATTAAACTGACCTCCAGAGTGACTACAATGCAGACAAGTTAAAAAGGAGGTGGGAGCTGGCTACTTGTAAAGCAGTTTTCTTTCATTCTCCCTGTCATTCATTTTCAGGGAGAGACAAAATGTAGGCTTGCATTCAGGTTTCCTAGCTAAATTTCAGGCTTGCTATCTCCACTTGCCTGTTTATTTCTTTGCCCCATTTGTTACAAATCACTGGTGTAATGCATGGAAAGTAAAAGTTATATAGATTCATGCAATGATGGACTGAAGGTGTGTGGACAGCCATTTGATTTAGGTGAACAGACAGTTGTCCAAAGACTTGACTTCCTTCGGTTTCCAAATCTCCAACAAGAGCAAAGGATTAAAGGCGGGAACTAGAACAGGTCAACTTGTCAGGCTGAGAAGCTGTCTAAGAGCAAGCCAATCTCTTCATTCAATTATACATATACACATGTGATAATAATTATCACATGGCCTGGCATAGCATTCTCTTTACAAATGTGTATATATTTTTATTTTTATATAAATATTTTAAGAATACAATGCTAAGCCATGTGATAATTATTACAGATACAAAAACAAATCACATGACCCTTGAAAAATTCAAATTTGTGTGAGGGAGATAGACATGTTAATAAACAATGACAAAACAAAAATATGACAAGCATCATAACACAGGCATAGAAGAGTGGAAAGAAGGAAGTTATTAATTCTTCCTGGAATTTGGAAAGAAGTGCTGGGTGGGTCAATAACAGTTTCACAGAGAAGTTGATAAATAAGCTGTAAAGTTTAAGTATAAGCAGATACATTCGAGCAGAAGAGGAGAAGGGGCAATCCAAAGCAGAAGAAATAGCATGGATTCACACCAGAGCAAGTCTTATTCATGGAATAAGTAGTTGAGTCTGACTGTAATACATGGTGTCCAGGCTGTATGTAAGGGGAAGAGTCTATTAGAATTCACTTCCAAATTGCCGGCCAATAAACAAAGCCTTGTACGTTAGGCTAGATAGTCAAGACTTCATGCAGGCAGTAGTGGAAAGTCACAAAATGTTTAAGCAGGGTAGTAACATGGTCAGAATGTTTTAAAAAGTAGTGGAGGGACTTCCCTGGTGGCTCAGTGGGAAAGAATCTGCCTTCCAATGCAGTAGACATGGATTTGATCCCTGATCTGGGAAGATCCCATGTGCTTAGCAGCTAAGCCCGTGTGCCACATCTGTTGAGCCTGCCCTCCAGAGCCTGCGAGCCACAACTACGGAACCCACATGCCGCAGCTACTGAAGCCCACATGCCCTAGAGCCTGTGCACCGCCACTAGGGAATAGCTCCTGCTTGCTGCAACTAGAGAAAAGCCCGCTCAGCAATGAAGACCCAGCTCCGCCAAAAATCAGTCAATAAAACTATTTCAAAAATGTAGTTGACATCAGTAAAGAGGAAGGTTTGGAGAGTAACAAGAATAGGATAATGGTCATCAGTTATAGTAAAGTTGAGAACTGAAAATGTGTAAGGTCCTTTGCCATAGTAATAAATTGAGGAGAGATTTTAGGATTTAATTTTTTTTTAATTGCAAACCTTAGTCTATTCAACTTTTCATGTGCATATTAGTAAGTCTGGGTCAGAGTGATACAGATGGATAAAAGATTTTTCCAGTATAGTTAACAGTAGAAGATGGTATCTTAAGTTAGAATTCCTATAAGTAGAGCCCAGGATTGAAATTCTTCTGAAAGTAATTTATTAAGGGAGTGGTCTTAGAAAAAAGAGGGCAAAAAAAAAAGCATAATAGGCAGAAGAAGACAGCCAAGAAGGACATAGCCTTGGTTGGAAACTAGCTTTAGTTTAGTCTGGTGCCTTGACGAATTATTGAACATAAACTGTACCACAGGACTAACACTTCTTATTCCCAGGGAGAGTAATTTTCAGCTGAGTTAGCACAATGGAGGGCAAATCTTTGGGAAGGGTGCAGCCATGAGCTCTGACCCACCAAACACTCACAGCAGCCAGTGGGTAGAAGAAACGCCAGCAGCACTGAAGTCCACCCCCTGCACTGCTCAGACCCACTTGCCTCTTTCTTAGGTTTTCTTTTCCCAGGCACAGCTGCTTCAGCATTCTGGTTAGCACAGGATTTAGTACAGTACAGTGTTTTCCTGGCTAATGTATAAGGGAATGGATAGCAGAACAAGCTACAGCTTCTCCTGCTGTAGTTTGTCCCAAGGCCATAACATAGTCACCATCTCCCTCCTTCATCACCCTTCTACATGCTCCTCCTTATGGCCTAGTACTTCTGCAGGTCTAAGTAGATTGCCAGGGGGCAATGAGTGGGTAAATCAGCCTCTCTTGGGTGTCAAATACCTGGTTACCACACCCTAATCAGAGTATGGTCGCTGTACTTGCCCATTACAGATAAGCAAGGTATGATAATTCCAAAATACACCCCAAAGATCATCTGAATGGCAAACATATTGTTTCCTGTCTCTGACATGTGACATTATTGCTCCCCCTTCGTTGATAATAAGGTCAATTTTCCTACCAACATAGTAACTTATTTTGTGCCAGCTAGTGTATTGGCAGGCTTCCTGACTGGCTCAGTGGTAAAGAATTCACCTGCCAATGCAGGAGACACAGATTCAGTCCCTGGGCTGGGAAGATCCCCATGTCACTGGAGAAGGAAATGGCAACCCACTCCAGTGTTCTTGTCTGGGAAATCCCATGGACAGAGGAGCCTGCAAAGCTACGGTCAATGCAGTCACAAGAGTTGGACACGACTTAGTCACTAAACAACAGCAAGTCTACTGATACAAGGAGTCCCAAGGTAATGTGACAATAGCTTTAAGTTTACTTCCCCTGGTGGAAGTTTCCCTTCATTGGACCTAGGATCTCTAAATGCATAAAACCTAGTTTGAAGGATGGATCACTCAAAGTGACAGTAAAAAGAGTCTGTCTTATGTTCACCAATTGATGCCTAGACTCATGTATTCTACCTAATCAGGACAGAGCACCATATATCCATGGTTACAATGTCCTGAACAAATGGTACCCATCCTCACAGATCATCATCTCCAAGCTGGTGCCTTAGTTGTGTCAGAGTGTAGTAGGACCAGTGAAAGTTATGGTAATATGCCCACTGACATATTTTCTTTGCCATAAAGTGAGTGCCTTGGTCCAGTTAACATGATGTGATCCATAGAGTGCACGAGTACTATGCTCTGCAAAATATCCAGATAGTCTCTGTCCCTCAGACTATATTTTGCCTGAGATGGAGAATTAACATAACAGTGAGTAAAGAATATGACAGCGTTGTTCATCCATATGAATGTAAATTGCTTCCAATCCTCCTTGTCAATGGGTATTGAAAATAATGTATTTGCCAGAATAATAACCAAAATTTTGTATCCAGGTGATTTGCCCTAGTGCATCTATTACACCCAGCATAGCCACAACTATTGAAACTACACCTTGGTTAAATTAAGAGTAGTCCATTGTCATCCATCCTAACCACCTATTAGTTTATGTATCATCTAGACTGGTGAATTACATGGGGATATGATGGAGATCAGGCTTCTCCAATGGCTCAGCAGGTAAAGAATCCACCTGAAATGCAGGAGACACAGCAGATGCAGATTCCGGTATTCTTGCCTGGAAATGGCAACCTATTCCGGTATTCTTGCCTGGAAAATCCCATGAACAGAGGAGCCTGACAGGCTACAGTCTGTGGAATTGCAAAGAGTTGGACATGACTGAGACCTCACACATTCATGATGGAGATCATAATCCCTGTATCTTTTAAATCTCTGAGAATGGTACTACTCTGTACAACTTTCCTCAGGATATGATCATTGATTTTGATGTACTAACTTGGCAGAGGAGATAATTTCAAGGAGGTCCACTTGACTTTTGCTCGTATTTTATGATAGTCAATCAGTGATAGAATTCTACCAACTTCTAATATGTCCAATTATACATTCAAGAACTAAGTACATAAATGACCACTGGGTAAGTGCATGGACCCACCATGAAATAAACCAGGGTCAGGACTCTTTCAGTTACTTCCTGACAAGTATAAACAGCCACTCTAGTAGAGAGCTCATGATGGTGCTATCAGCACCAAATCATACTTTACATCTCAAAGTCCCAGAATGACCTGAGTATTCTCTTTTCCCTAGTGTACAGTTTTCTGAGTAAATAGTTCTCCTTTTGGGGAAGGCCTAAAGAATCACAATTGCTTTAATGTTGCATTTCCTTTCTCTTGGGGCCCAGCATCTCCTTCAGTCAGTGAGTTCTGACTCAGGACCAGCTCAGATCTGAAAAGAGAGCAGGATCTGAAAAGATTTTCCAGTCAGTTATCCAACCTCAATATTTGCTTATATTTTGATTATGTATTAAACAATACATTTGTTGGCTGCCCATCTGTCTTGCCCTTATACAAGGTAGACATTCCCATAGATATTTAAGAACAGCCTCCATCCCATCTGCAAGTGAGCCATTCCAACCTGACTTCCCCTTATGGTGACTGCACCCACTTTGCTTCTGACAGTTAAATGCTGCCCTGTAGCCTCTGCTAATCTGGAATTCAACCATCTCCATTGCTAGAGTGGACCTGAGTCCTATAACAGGGTCTCCTATCATCCCTGGCCTAAGAACTCTGCTTCTGCACTGTTGGAATCCTCCTTATCAACACATTCTTCATTAAGTTAATAAACAGAATGTTCTTCCAACCCCGCTGAGGCACGTAGACAAAAACTGGTCCTTCAGTGTTACTTAGTCAACCCATTTTTGTGTTCCTATTTTCCGTTTTTCCCTTCTTCCACAATCTATTGCTAGAATGTTGGAATTTCTACTTAATTTCATGTGGGCTTTCACTTTTTCTGAGCAATCAGATCTATCCCAGCCTTATATTAGACCTTAGGGCCTTGCTGGAGTGTTAATTTCTGTCACAACAGAGCAATCCCATGTTGGCAAGCAGTCCATATAGCTTAATATTCTGCCACCTTGATCCAGGATACTCCAGGTTCACTCTCAGGCATACTCTTTGGCGTGGATATCAGCCAACACCTGGCACTCAGTATATAAACTCATCTCCTCTCTGGAAAGGCCATTACTTTCCTAGTTAGGATATGCCAACATGCAGCCCAAATTTATCAGTCTGATGTCCATAACGGAAAGTACAGACCTGAGAACTGTCTTGAAATGAACCTGCCTCATTTGAGGCTCCTTTATGGTTTTCAAGAATGAGTTTTTCTTCTTCATTAAGAGAGATGGGGCTTACTAGCCACTGCTGCAAGCCTAAAGTATTTGAGAGAATGTAAAGATCTAAGGCTCTCAACTACACAGGTATGCCTTATCCTAGACCTCAGGATCCTACTCCTTTTCTTCCAGCGCCCTGACTTTGGCCTAAGAGACTTGCCTAGGCTGAAAATTTGGCTTTCTTTCATGTTCTGCCACTTTTACGATTATGATGTGAGAGTGATCTTCAAATCTGTTTGCCCTCTAGCTACGAGATATGAGTGTCTCTTTAAATGCTGCTAATTTTCTGACTCCCACAGTTTTCTTTAAATTCTGAATAATAGATCTGAGCCTGTGTGATAGATAGGCTCTTAGAAGGCTCCCAGTGAGCCATGCCTCCTAGCATTTACACCATGGTACCATCCACTTTCTTGAGTATGAGCCTGCCTTTGGACTTGCTTTTAACCAGCAAAATATAGCAAAAGTGATGAGATGTCATTCTATGATTAGGCTACATAAGGTTTTTACTTCATTCTTGATAGCAGAATCCCTCTCTTTCTGGCGTTGATTAATTAATCTGCCATTTTGGAGAGGCCCATGTAGCAAGGAACTGAGGATGGCCTGAAGCCAGTTGGTCACAAGGAACTAAAGCTTACCAAAAAATCACATGAGCTTAAAAGTGATTAATTTCCCACTTAAACCTTCACGTGAGACCCCAGCCCTGGATGACACCTTGATTACAGTATTTTATTGATCCCACAGCAGAGGACCCAGTAAGGCATCCCTGAACTTCTAACTTATAGCAAAAGGGAGATAATAAATATCTATTATTTGGACTGCTATATTTGTGATCGTTTGTTTCACAGCAGTAGCAGCTAATAGAGCATTCTTTTTCTCCCTTCAATGATCAATGATTCTTAATAACAGTCACCCAAATCCATAGTTCTTATAGTTCCAATTTCCCCATATTTCCCAAAGCTAAAGATATTACTCTAGCTATGGCATTGCGTTCTACCAGTATGTCAACCCATTTTACCATGGAGGATGAAATTTTTAGCCTAGAGTTGGCAAATATTTTCTGAAGTGGACCTAAGAGAAAGTATTTAAGGCTTTTCAGGTCATATAGTATCTGTCTCAAATGCTTAGTTCTGTCTCACGATGCATAAATGAATGTGCTCCAATAAAAACTTATTTACAAAAAGCAAAGAACTGATTTAGGCCCATAGGTCGTGGTTTGCTGACCTCTGATACTAACAATCACATTGCTACAGAATGCCAGCTCTGGCAACATGCCAATAGTCTACCTACCACCAGTGACACAAGGGCCATGTTGCTATCTAATTCTAGCATCTCATCTTAGACTCTGCTCCCTAGGACCACTTCCAGAATCATCCATCTTGGTCTGAGTTTCCCAAAAACAGAACCTAAGAAAAAGATTCTTATAGACTTGATTTATTGAGGGAGTTCTCTTAGGAGAAGTGGAAGGGAGGAGACTGAAGAGGGCAAAGGAAGAAGTTAAGCAAAGATGTGTGTTCAGCTGAAAACTATGAAAACCTTGTCCCAAGGGAAAATCTGGAGCACTAGAGTTCAATACACTCTTGGGACAGGGGGCCTGGAAGCACGACCTTTTTTTCTGCTTTTCTATCTGTCATCCACTGGCTGCTGACTGCCCCAGTGGGAATATTCCAAGGAAAGCAACTTCTCTTCTCAGAAGACAGGTCAGCTGTGAGATGTGAGTGACCATCCCTCACAGAAACTGGAGAAGGGGTACTTACCTACTCCATCCTTAGGGCAGCCTTTTCACCCCAGTTAAATTTTATTAGTAGCCTGGAAGCATTTTCATTAATTTCTAAGAAGTGGAAATGGGGCGATTAAAATACAAAGAATGTTAATGATGTCTGTGTCCTTGTTGTTGTTTAGTCAATAAGTCAGTGTCTGACTCTTTTGTGAGCCCCCTCCCCACCCCACCCCCCGACTGTAGCCCCAGGCTCCTTCATCCATAGAATTTTCCAGGCAAGAATACCAGAGTAGATTAGCATTTTCTTCTCCCGGGGATTTTCCCAACCCAGGGTTTGAGCCCACATCTCCTGTGGATTCTTTACCACTAAGCCACCTGGGAAGTCCGTTAATGATGTCTAAAGGACCCAAAATAATTTCTGTTAATTTTTGTTGTGTACTTTATAGGTATTGTTATCACTTTATTTAGCCCGTTTGTCATAACTAGAACCAACAGAGTCAAAGTGGGTGAAATTGAAGGACAGCTTGGCAAGCATCAAGGGAAACATTGGCAGTACCAAGACGAAAAACAAGTAGGTTGGTGGCTCAGACAGTAAAGAATCTGCCTGCAATGCAGGAGACCCAGGTTAGATCCCTGGCTCAGGAAGTCCCCCAGCAAAGGGAAAGGCAATTCACTCCAGTATTATTGCCTAGAGAATTCCATGAACAGAGGAGCTTGGCGAGCTATAGTCCATGGGATTACAAAGAGTCAGACATAACTGAGCAACTAAGTTCTCATATCATCTGGTGTGCACCATTCCATAGTATAATAGCAGTCACCACAGGGCTCAACTACTTCAGTCTCTCCCCATCTATCTCATATTAACTGTGTAAACTTGAGCAGGTCACCTAAAATTTTCTGGTTATTTTCCTATCTGTGAAATGGAACTAATGCTACCATCTAACTCATAAGGTCATCGTGGTGGGGGAAAGTGAGTTAATAAAGTGAAGTACTTACTACAGTACTTGGTACATAAAATATATTTAGTACATGGTAACTTTTTTTAATATTACCGTTGCTGTTACATTTATATACTGTTACATTTAAATGTACATTTTTAATATGCACCTAATTGCATTGTGTGTTATGAACTCTATTTCCTCTTAGTCCTGTACCTTAGAATGCTAGAATATAGAATTAGGTTAGTATGCTCTCAAGCAAAAATCCAGGTCTCCTTCCTTGACCTCAAAGGAAATTTTGCGAAGAGCCATATTCTTGAGCTTCTTCTATAGAGAATGAGTTGGAAGTGTATCTATAAGTATAGAAGCAAAATCATGAATTTTTTTCCTTTGTCCACATCTGAGATAATTATCTTTCAGTAACAAAATTTCAAGAGTCTTCAATCTTTGGTAAGATAAAATTATGCCTTAATTTTGTGAATGTTCTTGGCTTGGCCAACTATAAACAAGACCTTTTAGAGAGTTTAAAAGTATTTCCATATATATAGTTGCAACTACGTATACAGAAACATATAAAGAATATTGTTTATTGTATATTTATACATAATTCTTCAGGACATTACAAGTTTCCAAAAAATACCTTTGATTCATAATAATGATCATTGGGTAAGAATTTGTACCTTGGACCCACATGAAATATATCTGATCCCCTTAGTCTGCTTCTTCTCTTCATCTTTATGACTCACACTGCTTAATAAATAAGGAAATAGGAACCAAGCAACTAGGGAGATTTGGAAGAAAGAGCACAATTATTTGACAAGTGAAACATCTGGAAAGGGATCATGGCCTCATTATCTTTCAAAAATAGTTAATGAAACTCTTCTTTAGTTCAGAGAAGAATTGTAAGTGGAAGTGCTTTATCTAACATTAACTAAGAAAATGTATGCCACTGCTTTGGATAAGTCAAGTTGTCATTTCTGCTCCATAAATATTTATCCTGCAGATGGTTTTTAAACCTACTAATTTCCATTTTATAAGAAAAAGTTAAGTTGATATATTTATTTTAGATTATATTACAGAGCTTTTCAACAGTTGGGATTTTTTTAAAAACATGTATTCAACTCCTTTTCCTATTTAAAATCAGTGGCTTGAATTGAACAAATCACAAAGTAGTAGAAATCTTCACAGTTACCAGGCAAAAGATTGGTCTTACCTATTATGTCCTTTCCTAAGCAATGTAAAAATCTGTTTTTAAAAAATTGGAAATCTTTTGAAATCCTGCTCTTCAGAAAGAAAATATTTAAAATCAATAAGTCATTGAACAACAAACAACTTTTGGAAGATAAATTGGAGAACTAAATTATTTTCAACCCAAATGTGATTATGTATTTCTGGTTTAAAAACTCACTGTAAAAAAGAACAAAACAAAACAAAATCAACTCATTCTTTCAACAGGGACTTAAGTAGAATATAGTAAGAAACGACTGGTGTCATGTGAACCAGCAAACACATTAAATATATACACACTGCACTGTGTCTATTTGATTCAATCACCAAACACTTTTTGAGCACTAACTAAATGCCAAGGACAGTGACAGGTGCTAAGAATGCAAAAATGAAATGGTGGTTACTGCCTTCAGGGAACTCATAGTCTAATGCAAGGGACAGCCACTTCAACAGTTATCTATAATCCAGGACGACAAGTACTGTGCTTGTAGCAACAACTACATATTATGGGAGCAGGGAAAAAAAGAAAAGTGACTGCCCAAATGTGGTTTAAAAATGAGTAATGCAATAAGAACTTTTTAAGAACTAAGTATCACAAAGAGTCAATCAGTTTATGAAAGAAGGTTAGCAACAGCTTCTGTGGGAGCAAATATAGAGGCAAATTTCCTCCTAGGAAAATTGGGAGTAAAAGCATTTAGACAGCCACACAATTTCAAGCAATATACCTTTTTTAACATCTCAAGAATGTTTTGGCATGGCCTAAGTTGTATTTCTAAGGACAGACCTCAGTCTGTGCAGTGGTACCCCGTAACTGCGATAAGCATGGTAAATTTCACAAAAGTTGTTAACAATTACAAAAGATCATCATTTCAACATGGCAGTCAACCACATGCTAAAACTAAATTTGCATTGTAGTATATTCAGTTCAGGGGCAAATGTGGTCACAATCAATTAATATCTAAGAAAATTATGGTGTGACAAAAATATGAAGTGAAGTGCTCAGCTCTTCTTTCAGTTAATAAAACTCATTGAGTCGGCAAAATATAATTACATGAACCTGAGATATGAATATATTGCTTTGGCATTTGCTTTCATATCTCTTTAGGTCATTAAATATATTGCCAACCACAGTTCTTTATCTGAGTTTTCATCTTCTCCCCTGTTTTGTTTCCAGAATGCATAGTTTTATTTCTCTTTCTGGATAGTTTTCTAAGTAAGGTGGTAAAAATGTATCAAGCAACAAAAACATCTGACTTGACAATTTTTCCCTGAAAAAATTTCACGTACATTTGCTTTTATTTAGGGGATAAGAGGTAGGGTTAATTCTCTGCCTTAGTTTGTAATTTGCATTTTAGATGGTGAGCAGACACTGCTATGCAAAACTGCTGTTATTTAAATTCTTCCTTCTGTCTGTCCCCGACTTGTCTGGTTTTGGTCAGTAAGATAGTTTTGTCTTATCCTTCTGAATATTTGAGTAACGTGATTAATGTTTTAAAGCACTCTAAGAAATGAAGGTTTAAATTCAGTCCCTGCCCTATGAATTTAATATAATGAAAAAGTACCTTCCAAACAAAGAAAAGATGGAAAGATATCCTTTCCTAGAAATGTAAAGGACAATAGTGAGAACCAGTTGTCTCTTTGCTGATCCTTTGTCTTTGACATCTGTCATTTTGGGGAGAGGGTTATGTGGGTGGTGGGTGGTATCACAGTAGCAGTTGAAAAGTTCCCTTCCTCCTGTGGTCCTAATGCTCTATCATTGTTAGTAACTTCCTATCTTATAGTCTAAATTTCAGATATTTTTCTCCTTGGCTCACAGGTAAGAATTATATTTGCAGGCATTTTGTACATTTAAATTAAAGTTTGAAAAACAATAGCAATAGCAATAATTTAAAGATGTGAGTTTATTTAGTGTTTCACCATTTTCAAAGCATTTGTACAACTATTATCTTATTTGATCCTTACAAAAACCATGTAGATAGGTAGGCAGGTATTATTGTTTTCATTTTATGTATGAGAAACTTAGATACTTTGATTGGGCTCGCCCAGAAGCTCACTCTAAGACAAGGATTCAAGAGCAACTAATTTATTTGGGAGTTGATTCCAGGAAACATTGTTGGAGAGTGAAGGATGAGATAACAAATGGAAGAAAGCCAATAAAAAGTGCATTTTCAAAACAGTTTCCAATTTGGCAAGAGGATCTCAGTCCTGTTGGGGAACTCTAAAAGATAGTGTAGAACACAACTAAGAATTGACCCAACTAAGGGGCAAAACTGGAATGATTATCTACCAACTCCACATCCATCTTTGGTTAATGTTGGCCTCTAGAAATAACAACTCTAGGGTATTTCCACCTTACTTTATCTGTAAATTGAACATATTATCAGAGCCAGAATACAAATTCTCAATCCCAGTGTCACATGTTAGCAGTGTTCAGGGTACAGAGGTGAACACTGAGGGAACCTGGGTGGGAAACGACAGCTCAGCAAAGTTAGAAATGTATTAATCCAATGCTATTCAGTTACTCTAGGGAAGTCCAGGAAGAGAACTGGGCCCTTTGATTGTTCTTTAGATTTGCCTGAAACAGTAAAATTGATGGCATTACTTCTGCTCAAAGTTTAGGTTAGGAAGGAGAGAAGAGGGGAGGGAAGGTTCTCAACAGCAGCTGAAAAGATTTATTCACCATATATATATACACATATATATAATTAAATTATGCAAATCCTGAAGCTTTTATAGAACGCAAAGAGATAGCAACACATGATCCTTTACCTAGAAAACACCCTGGCAAAATATGTTGCCAAGGTTTTCAGTTCAACTGGGACCATTTTGCCAAGGACACTGGAACAAATTTTAGCATTTACAAGTGCCATAATACATTTAGAGGACATGTATATTGCAGAAAATTATGACGCACAAGTGGTTAAGCAAACATTATGTAGAAAAGTCACAGCCAGTGTGTATGTGTCACCACTTGACAGCCTCTTCACATCAGTGTCACTCACTTTTCAGCAGTAGTAGGTTTTCACAATTGTGAAATATTTGCATACAGCAGTGAAGGTATTCTTTTGGCTTACTCGATAAATGAGAATAGGACTTTATGCACCCCTGAGTTTTCAGTTAATGTTGTTGACAGAATGAATGGCTATTTATGCCAACCAGTCTTTCATGTTCATTCATGGGACACAATATCTAAATCTTAAAGATCTCATCTAGACGGCTCCCCTCTTAGGAGGTTGCTTATGGATTTCATTGTATATATCGAGTAAGCATAAGGTTCAGTGATTCTATCTAATCAGCGGAGTGAGCCTTACATTTTAGCAAAGCCTGCTGAAGCCTTTGTTCTGCAATGGGGGATTATCCTAGAACTTCTACAATAAGTCACATGTCTGATTATACAAAAGTCTCAGGCACCAACTGCTTGAACTTAACTTTCCCAAGTATACCCCATCCTTACCACATCCCAACACTCAAACACTTGGGAGGAAAGATAGCTACACAGGAAAATCATTTCCTATGTGTAGTAAATCCTTAGTGCTCTTATCCATCTGACTGTGTGCACAGGGGCCTAGCACATAGATGGAGCCCCATAAATGACTTTAATCAGAAAGCAAGTTGCAAAATTATCAGCCTTGACTATTCTGTGTTGTAAATTTCTGTAGCATGGTATAGTTTCTGAAAGGTAAAAGGTAAAAGTGATACTCACCATCCCCAACCCTCCCCCATAATCTCTTCAAATAAGGAGATGAGTGTGTAAATATTATCTCAGAAAGATGTTCATACTAGGTGCGCAAAACTCCATGTTTATATTTAGATTAGAAATGGACAATTTCACCAAGTTTAGTCATTATTCATATTAGTTAAAATGAAAACAGTAATTCTTTTTTTCTATCAAGATTGTTTTAAAAAAAACTTTCTCAAATACATTAGCTCTTTTTCGTCTCCAATTAGTCCTATGAAATGACTGAGGATTACTCCCTCCATTTTACAGATGAGAAAACTGAGCGATAAAGCTTAAGTAATGTCCTCAAAGTTGTATATCAGTGAAAGAAAAAACAGCATTCCATTCAGGTGACATCAGAGGCTAGGATACTGGTGCAAATTTATGAAATGTGCTCTAAAATAATATATTTTAAAAGTTCAGACTACATTTCCCAAGTTTTGTGACTCCACACAAAATATGCAGGCATGTTTGTTTACTTCTGCAAAGCAAATTAAATGTGTAGTCCATGCATTATTAATGTCTATTACTTTAATTCCTAAGAAGAATGTGTATCAAATTGCCTTCACAAGAGAAATATTAAAACAACTTGTATTTACAGGCCATTTTAGCTTACATGTCAGTGTTTATTTTACCGCTAACTTTAGGACAGTGCTGTAACGACACTATTTTCAAACTCTGACATGCTGGTGACTGTTCCGGAACACAGATCAGTGCTTGTACACCAGGGATTTCCAGTCTGGGATGGGAATGTACCAAGACTGGAGGCTTCTCATTAAAGTTCATGGGTAAACAAGCAAAGAAGTCAGACCAAATGGTCACCAAAACCTGAGTTATGAACTAACCCCAGAGGATCTTTTTTAGAATTTTTACAACATTTACCACCATTTCTAAAAGACTCTCCGTGGTTCTAACCCATCTCTAGCTTATTATTCTTTTCAAGAGTAGCTCATTTCCTCTTGAAATCTTTCTCGTTCTCTGCGGCCAGCACAAGTAGAAAGGGGCAGACATGCCTAGCATAGACCCCAGGCTTCTTAGAGCTAATTTAGGGCAAAGGCAGAGCGATGCCCTAGGCAAATATTTACAGGGCTGTCAGGAACTCCACCAGCGGTGGAAATCACTGCCTGATTTGCAGTTATATGCTATGACTTCCAGAATTTTGAATCTGAAAGATAATTTAAAGATTATTTAGTACAATATAGTCATTGAATAGATTAGGAAACAGTCTCGTAGAATCTGAATGATTTGCCTGAGTCAATTGCAAAGCAAGAGATAAAACCACTCAGAGTAGAATAAATATATCTCTTTGTTTAAAAACTTGAAATATAAGCAAGATAGACTAGTGGTGAGCCTGGCAAACCAACTTTACAGCACAAGATCTCAAAGCAAATCTTGATTTACTTAGAAGCCTTGAGACAGAAAACAAGTCAGGTTGGCCTCCCTGCTTAAATAATGAGGTTAATATTTATTTCTAAAAAGGCTTCGATCTGTCATCTAAAGCCTTAAATCATATCCATCCAATGCCGTGCTTAAGCATTACAGTAATGAAAAGGAACAGCCAGCCTGAAACACAGGGGCTGCTGATAGATGCTAAAATAATGAGTATGCTTCCACCTTGTGCGTAGGTGATCATTGGTGAGAGAAGGGCATGACTAGCAACTGCTTTTTCCTTGGTGTGGTGTAGAGTTGAGCAGGATGATTTATAAACCTCAGCACACTGAAGACCAAAAAAATAAATCATTAAGTAGCATGGCTCATGATTCAACCTGCTTTTTTCCTCCCTGCTAACATGGGTAATAAATTGTGTGGGCTTTAATAATTTATAGGAGATGTTGTTATAATATGAGAATATTAACTTTAGTGAGTCTTTTAATTTCTTGTGATGTCAATAGTGTGCTGAAGTGTTCCTGCTACAGGGCAGCAATACCGCTGGAGCACAATTGTATTTTGACACTTCACTCAGAGGCTCCTGGGGACTAGATGAGACAGTTCACTTTAGCACTGAGCTTATCAATTTGGTGCATGTCCCTCAGGAGTTTCAGGCCACAGAGAGAATTAAACAGAACAGTTGGAAAGCACTTAGAAGCATATTAACACATTCACATACAACCCCTTTTCCCCATGTCTTTGTGGGAAGCATAACCTGACAAAGTCCATTTTATTTCTGTCCAGGACAACTTCTCAGATTTTTCTAGGGGAAAAAAAAAGTAGATGAAAGAGAAATTTTAAAAGTTAACAGAATATAACACCAGGAAGGCTACCTAAATATTCTAGATTCATCTGGGGAGGTGGCCAATCCCTTCCCAGTTAATAATATCCTTTGCAGATTCCACAAATGTGTGTGACAATAGTGACCCTCTCATATTTTAGAAATTGTTCTTCATTGTCCTGCCTATGTTTCCACTCTAGAAGGAAAAAGCCATATGACACCTAGTGAACATCAGAGCCATTTATAATTATATGGAGGTAAAATAAAAGAAGGAGAGAAAAGGGATGAGGAATAGCCAAAGAGGTGATGCTATGAGAAGAGATAGTGCCTGGGTGACAGGACTGAAGAGAATTAGAGCATCAGCAAGACATCTTTCCTAAATTTTAACTTTCATCTAGAATCCACATGTATATATAAGACCTGCCTTTTTCATGTATTTCAAACCAATATCTCTCAATATACAGTTTTTGAATTTTTAAATTAAAAAACAGTAAATTTGAGAGATTAAAAATGAAGTGACCAACACAGACAGAAACCAGCAGAATGAGATGGTGCAGGAATCAATAGTGGTAAAATGAAGAAGGCTGATATTACTAGATTAGCACATGATTGAAGGAGGTTAATAGAAAAATAAACAGATTAAAAGATTTAACCCTAGGTCTGCCTTGCTCTTTTATCTTTCAAATGGCTATTCTTACATTGAATTTTCATTAAAATAATTTTCCTATGACCTGTAATATCAATTTCTCTCTCCAAACTTCACCTGAATTTAGGGTTCTCATAACCCAAACACACAGGATACCATATATGGCTGACATACTAAGAAAAACTTTGAAATTGCAAGACTTTTTAATTGTTTTCTTATATTCCACAATCCCATCCACTAATCAACCTCCAGCATTCTGAGTAATGCTCACATGTGGACTATTACATGATAATTTGTGCTATCAGAGAATGGGAAAGTTGCTCAGGAAGAAAGGACAATTGGGAAAAAATTTTGTTTTTATCAACATTTGACTACTAGTCAGTAGTCTACTACTATTAACATTATTTTTTTTTATCTCCAGCAAAAGAAAAGAAAGAGCAAAAGGCAATAGCTATCAAAGGATATTTCTATTCCTCCCTTTTTCTTAAATGCAGTCTGACTTATTTATTTAAGTCTAAATAAAGTTAGTTACTTGGTAGATTTATGATTCATCTTTTTAGTGGTCAATCTTACATCGAACCCAATGTCTGAAACAGAATGTGGAGGAACTACTTTGGTTGAAATGGGAGAGCTGGAACACCCTGTGCTCAACTTCCCACGCAGGACTTTCTGTGAACTACGGGAGTTCGGTGACACAGCTTAAAAACTCTTGGCTTACAGCATAGCATAAAGGGAAGCACAAGAATTAAATAAAGAGTTACAGTCAGAGCAAACTGTCAGAACAACAGATGACAGTGCCAACCACAAGCAACCATCTCACACTGTTGATTTTTCTTGAGTGAGTATGAAGAACTGAAAAGCAATCAATCCCAGGATGAAGGAGTTTGGGGATGAAAATTTTTCATTAAAACTTTGGGACAGTACTGGACAAATCAGGATAGTCATTCAACCTATTGATGTGACAAGTCAAATTACATCTTTCAGTGCTGAGAGAGTGATGATAGCAACATCTTCAGGTAGAGAAAATTGCTTATTAGGAGTCAGCTGGGCCATGTGTGGTTGGTATTGGAGAGTTCGAGATTCTTTGATAGAGGAAAGTTGTATAAACAATGAAAAAGTACCCCTTTTATAAACCACAGCACAGAGGGCACATGTACAAATGAACACCACATACTTTGAAAAAGACAGTGTATTAATTTTTATCACCAATTGGTTCTTCCTTAGAGAAGATAACAAAGAACTTGCATGTAATATCATTGCAGCCTCCAAGACAGGAAATTTCACAGGTGAAACTGAGCGTTAGGTTTTTTCAGTCCAAATTTAGTTCCCAGTGTCCCACTAACCATGTACCCCTTGTGTAGATCGCTTCCCAGGTGGCGCTAGTGGTAAAGAATCCACCTGCCAATGCAGGAGACACAAGAGATGCAACTTTGATCCCTGGGTTGGGAACAGTCCATGGAGAATGAAATGGCAACCCACTCTGGTATTCTTGCCTGGAAAATTCCATGGACAGAGGAGCCTGGCAGGCTACAGTCCACGGGATCGCAAAGAGTTGGACACATCTGAGTGACTGAAAATACAACATACCTGATTTAAAATCATAGAGGTGGGCAGCATAGGGGTAGCAATTCCCTCAGATGCTGCCAATGCCTGCCATCCAAGGTCAACACAACCCTTTCCCCAGGCTGCAAATCCTCGTATATCAACCGTGCCCACAGAGATCAGGCCCTGCTTAATTACAAGGCTGAATTCTAAATGTGCTTGGTGTTTGTCAAGTCAGGAAGAGAGAAAACTATCCTGTCTGTGATTTATGTGTGCCCAATGACAAATTATATTATTCAAGGGAGAAGAGCAGATGGCCCCTAAATGAGACAGTTATGGTCCACGATTATAATAATTATAGTACCCAGTGGATCTCCAAGATATCAAGAGAGCAAGGAATCTAACAGTCACCCCACAGACACTGAAAGGAAAAGGAGTTTAAACTAAGCCCCAAGTAATAAAACAAGTTGAGACTCTTCCTCACCAAGATGAAAAGGTTGATTTGCTCACTGTGAAAAGACAGCACCAAAGGGATAGTGTGTGGTGTATAGACCATGGCACCATGGCCCAGGCATGATTTGGAGTTTCTCTAGCTGCTTCTGTGAACATCAACATTGTGAGCAAGGACACTGCATTAATTTGGGTTATCTTGGGAGAAACCTAACTCCTCAAGGGCTGATTTACATCAGTCATTTTTGTCTCTTATTTCCGTTGCCAATAGCCTGGTTCTATTGTCTATGACGATTAGATTTTGCAGTCTTGAAAACAGCCACGCAAATTACCAAAATGCTTTCCATTTGAGACCTTATACATATTTGAATAACATCAACTCTAGGCTGTTAAATGGAATTAAATGAAATAGGCTAAATCTGATGACTGAAATTTTAAAGTTTCTGCAAGAGGCTCCCCTTCTCCCAACTCCTTTATTAATGGCCAATTGTAAATGACTTTCGCAAATGGAAACACCATTTGTCACCTTTTTTCTAACAATTGCTGTACTGTACTGTCTCAACGCCCCCCACTCAATTTAAGCTTCAAGATTTATAGCTTGTCATGAGCTCCTCTGTCTTTCTGTTCCTTCTTTGTACCTCTCCGCATGCTCAAGCAGCTTTTTTTAGACTGAAGTGAAGATAGCTTGTACTGAACTCAAACTGAGCTTTCTGAGACTTGACTTTAAACATTTGCATTGTCCCCTATTCCTTTAATTCTGTTCTCTCCCACATATAGTATTACTCCTCTCCTGTTCCAGCATCATCCATATTCTATATGAGCCTACGCCTTCTTTCAAAATTCTTACCCTATGCATCCTTAGTTTTGTTTTTTGTTTTTTACTATTTGGAAATCTTTCTGTATAATCTTGATTGGCCGGTAAAGATTTATTTGTCACATAGGAACCAATTACACTCAAAATTCTAAATGATTCCATTTTCTTTGGTCTTTCTGTAAGGTGTGACCAAATTTTGTTCATCAGCAAATTGCTGTGGCATTATTTTATTTGTACAGAGATTATAGACACCTGATATAACTTTCATAAAAGTCAATGAATATAGTATACTACCAAGAAATGACCCCCGCATTAGCATGCACAAGTACGCACACGTATGCACATACACACACAGGCTTCAGTTTAGCTTATATCAATTCAAGATCTGTCTTGTTTTGCTAGTTTCTTTATACCAGAAACACAAGAATTTGGCTGTAAACTCAATGTTTTCTCTCATCCTATGTCTTTATTTTCCTTCCTTCTTTTGTTTTCTTTCTTTCTTTTTTCCTTCCTTCCTTCCTTCTTCCCTCTCTCCTTCCCTCCATCTCTTCCTTCCTCCCCGCTTTCTTTTCTTTCTTCCTGTCTTCACACACATACATCTTAACACAGACAAGCAAACACACATGCAAATGAATGTCTGAAAAAACAATGTGGTGTGGATGCAGTGGGGAGGGGTGTGTGTGTGGTTTTGTGTGTATAATCTGTCTTTCATCTATTTGCTTATTCATCTATGGCTTTCATATAAGTACTTGACCTCTACAATCATGTAAGTAGAAAATCTCAAAGCAAACTCTTGTCCGTTTTGATGAATCAGACTTCTTAAACAATGAAATGCCTCTTAATTATCTAACTTTGACTTAATACCCCAAAGCAATCCTTTCATAAAGTGAATCATTTCGATGAACTTGCAAAACACAAAATTACTTTGGAAACTTCATCTTTTAAATCTTTAAGCTGAGCTTTTCTTTGAATTCTTGTTGAATTACTTTGGAGCCAACCCTAGCAGTATATTGATATCTTTCTCTGAGTGACTATGATTGTTAGTATGTATACATGAACAAGGAATTTATATTTACACTGATGTAAGTTTTCCCAAATACAGCTTTGGATATCAAAATGTAGGTTATAATCTAGTTAAGCATTAGTAGCTCAGTCGTGTCCAGCTCTTGAGGACCCAATCGACTGTAGCCCACCAAGCTCCTCTGTCCGTAAGTCTCTAGGCATACTGGGAGTGGGTTGCCATGCCCTCCTCCAGGGATTCTTCCCCACCCTGGGATTGAACCTGGGTCTCCTGCATTCCAGGCAGATTCGTTACTGTCTGAGCCATCAAGGAAGTCCATATTCTAGTTAAACTCTAACTATGTCAACTGGGGAATTCCCCTAAGGCCCTTGATTAGGACTCTGCACTTTCACTGCCAAGGGCCCAGGTTCAATCCCTGGTTGGAGAACTATGATCCCTCAAGTTGCATTGTGACATGTGATATGTGATACACACACACACACACACACACACACACACATATATATACATATATATATCGGGCATGTATTTCCTCCCAGACAATTCATTAAACTCTCAAAACTAACCAGTGAATGAGATGTGATACATGTGATCCCTGTCATCTTGGAGTTTATGATCTAGTGGTAAATGAGCAATTAAATACATGACCAAGAGTGATAAAGGAAGTTACAATGAGGGCATCTAATCAGGTCCTTTTAGACTAGTAGGTGGCTCAGGAAACACTCTCCAAAGTAAATATCATCTAAACTGAGGACTGAAGGATGAATGGCAAAACTGATATCAAAGAATTCTGAGCTGAAAGAAAGCACATATGAAGTTCAAAGGGTAAAAAAGAGCATTATCCCTTTGTTATTTTTCTCCTTTGCAAAGATTCACGTGTCCCTTGTGTTAGTCAAACATTTAGCAGTGTAGTTGTATGCATTTTGGAGTGTTTATATTTTAGGAATCTCTCCCAAAATGTATTTGCCTAACTCTCTAACATGATTTGAGTTTTAGTTGACTAAAGAAAATGAAAGAAGGAAAATAGTTATCTCTCTTTGGCTGTAACTGAGTTGAGAAAATTTAGCTAATTCAAATGTTTTAGTTGCAGTATTATGGAAAAGAGATAGAGACAAATCCATTAAAGCAGCTTTTCTTTTCCTTTCTCTTAGTCCCTTGAGTTTATTCTCAAGGGCATTCTCAAGGCCATAAACTCATGAACCTTACTAAAGTGAAACACCTTCCTAATATTTCTCCTAGGGCCAAGAAAAGGAAGCATTGAGCATGTGTGAGCATTAGGCTGATCTTTAAAAGGATGTAGTAAGTGGGTTTCACTGTACTGGCCCCTCTCATGGGTTCATTTTTTCTGCTACACTGGGTAACACGTTCATATCTGATTTTCAGTGCATGATTGCTCCTAGTTATCTCACAGTATTCCTGCTTCAGGAGAGTTCAGCTATTCAGTCCATCTTCCTTTCTCTGGGAGAAGGGTGGGTCAGAAGGTAGAAGTAGATGAGGCATTGTTTCCCTGGTTGCTTCTCAACCCAGTTGCTGGTGCTCGCCATGCATGAGGTGCACAGGAAGGGAAGGTTAGACTCTTGCCCCAAAATTAGCTTAAGAGGATAATGACAGCACTGGTATTTTCTTTGTCAGTTTCCTAGCCACATCCCTTATGCTTTTCTAAAGCCTTTTTCAAAATTTGTTAATAAATGTCACAGAGAAAAAAGAGCCCCATACTCAAATAAGTTTGGAAAATACTGGGTAAAACAAAATTAACAAGGTACTTTAGGGTGTGTGTATTTGTGTGTTCCCTTAAATGCCTCTCAGAGCCTTTAATATGCTCATGTGCATTGTGAGTATTCAGTCCTTACCAATCTCATTTAGCCACTAAATATGTTTTTCCTCATAGCATCTCACTGGGCCAGTATTCCAAAAAAGAACATAACACCGCAACTTCTCTCCATTGCCTATTTAAGACTAAGGACTCCTCTGCAGACTTCGTCTCCATGTACCTAAGTCTTCATCCTTCTCCCCAAGTTCCTGTTACTCCTGTTCTATTCCTTTCACCATTTTTCCTTCTCCTCCCTTTATTCCCTTTTCAGAATTTAAGATAGCTGTTGAATGACTGAGTAATGCCTCATTGGCCGCAGGCTCTGGTCAAGGCTCTGGGAAGAGATTGCCTAAGACCCCTGTGCTTGAGAGATTTACATGGGCTGGGGAGTGGGGGACAAGCACTAAACAGGTAAACAAATATATACACAAGTGGATTGTATTTACTAATTGTTTTATATATAATTTTATTCATTTATCTATTTTTGGCAGTTCTGGGTCTTTGTTGCTGCTTGGGTTTTTCTTTAGTTGTGGCGCTTGAGGGCTAGTCTTGGTTGTAGTGCATGGGTTTCTCATTGGAGCAGCTTCTCTTGTTGCAGAGCACTGATGCTAGAGCATGCAGGCTTCAGTTGTTGTGGCGCTTGGGCTTAGTTGCTTCTCAGCATTAGGAATCTTCCTGGACAAGGAATTGAACCTGTGTACCCTGTGTTGACAGGTGGATTCTTTACCACTGAGCCACCAGGGAAGCTCTACATCTTCTAATTCTTGCAAACTAAACCAAAGCTCATTTGATATATACACAGCATTTTTATTTTTTTTAGTAAATAAGTTATAACAAGCTGGGAGATGAATGAGGGTAAACTACGCCCTCTACAACTCTGCCGTTAGGTTATAAATGAAAGCAAGTCTCAAAACAGATTCTACCACACATAAAGCCTTTACTCAGTAAAATTTATTAGCAAACAGGCATATCACAATTAATAAAACCTGTCCTGTGGCTTAGTGGGATGCCACCTCTCTGTTCTTGTGTGTATTCCCACCAACTTCTTACATGATCTTTTCCTTAAGATGGATTTGACACTATTCTGGAGTGAGGCTTCTGATGCCCTCACTGTCAGCAACAGGCAATCAGAAGTCTTCTAAATCAATGGCTAGACCTGGAAGGTTTCTAGATCAAGTGTTGTATTCCAATCCTAGAAAGAAAGTGTTTCTAGTTTTCTAAACATTATTCATGCCAGACTGGGGGATACAGCCAAAATATTTTTGACATATTCATCTTTAATTTTACCATCAAGAATCCATTTCTAGCATCCATTGTGCTAATTAACGAGGTGCTAATTTCACCAATAAAAATCCACTTTTGACACTCACAATGCTAATTAACACAACATCTTTATCAGAGATAAAGATAGCTGAAGTGCTTGCAGTAGCCCCCTCTGGAGTGTGCCCTTTCTGTACAGCGCTAACTAACAGCCTCCCACCCTCCTCTGGGAGACTGAATTCTTGATTACAATGGTATCTGCACCTGGGGTGCAACTTCAACTAACTTATCCTTGAATCTCAAGATCTATTCTAATATATTTTATGTAAATTACAGTGTGGCTTCTCTAAGTCTTAAAGAAAACAAACAGGTTAGTGACTTGGAATTTATTTGAGAAGGTCTCTGGGAGGAAGACAGGTGATACCTAAAGATATTCAAAGTAAAATCAGAGTGAAGAGAGCAGCTAGACTTAAGAACATATTGGGACAGTGTATTCTAGGCAGAGGTAAACAGAAGTGGCAGAGGTTCTCATATATAGTAAACTTACATGTTCAGAGAGCCAACACAAATCCAGAGTGGCTAGTATGGTGAGACACCACCCAGAATGAGAGGATATGAGGTCAGAGAGACAAGGAGAAATTCAGTTGCAAAGGCCTTAACTGAGTTTGGATTTTATTCCTAATGAAATGGGAATTCTCTGCAGACTTTTCAATAGGAGAATGACATGGGATTTACATTTTAAAAGGGGTCTCTGCTGAGTGAGAGGAATGGATTACAGGGGTACAAGAGAAGAATCTATGAGACCACTTAGGAGGCTATTGCAGTTTGTAAGAGATTATGGGGAGTCTAATTCAAGGTGATATTAGGGAAGATGGAGGGAAGAAGCAGAGAAAAATGGAAATTTTTATGCTAAATTTGGACATAAAACCAAATGGACTTATTGATGAATAAGAATTAGGAAGCAGGGTGAGAGTAAAAGGAACCAAATCCTTAGTTTGGGGGCTTGTGCAGCTGGGTTGTTTGTGGTACCACTTATTAAAATAGGGAAGACCAAGGGGGAAATGGGATTTTTGAGGGCATGTGTGGGAAGTGGAATCAATAGCATAGAATGAGATCCTCAACATGTAGATCAGGATCTACCTGTAAGGTCACACTTTTTAAACCAGTGATTCTCAAATCAGTTTCTTCCACTGAGCCTAGCACATTTTTTTTAGAGTTTCTGTAAACTGCTAAAGGCATACTAAAGCCTTCAGCAGCATTAGGCTATCTACTCCTTTCAATGATCTTACAATAGAAAATCCTAGCCTTCTTAGAAATCTAAAAGCTTTGTGAAAATAAAATGTAGTCCTGTTTCATATAAAGACTAGAAGCCCTACTGTAGCAGTCATAGGCTACAAGGCAATTACTGAGGAATTGAATATATCATGGCCTTCAAATTCAGAAGATATGAGATCAAAGTGTGGCTATGCTCCTGACTGATGCTATGACACTGGACGATCTGGAAGCCTCAGTTCTCTTGTTTGTAAAAGTGAATACTGAATACAGTATATGAAAAAAAATTAAGCTTAGTAAAACGTATGTATGATGTTTGCCATACTGTATGGTTTGCTGCTATTTTATTATTATTAAAAAAAAAAAAAGACATTTCAGGGCTTCCCTGGTGGTCCAGTGGTTAATAATCTGCCTATCAATGCAGGGGACAGGGGTTAAATCCCTGCCCCAGAAAAATCCCCCATGCCGCAGAGCAACTAAGTCCACGAGCCACAACTACTGAGCCCTCGCCCTAGAGCCCGTGTATTGCAAGTACTGAACCCACTAACCACTGCTACTGAGTCCTGAGTGCCTAGAGCCGGTGCTCTGCAACGAGAGGCCAAGACAATAAGCCAGCGCTCCAAATGAAGCGTAGTCCCTACTCACCACAAGGAGAGAAAGCTCATGTGCAGCAATGAAGACCCAGTGTGGCCAAAAATTAAAAATAAACAAATCTTTAAAAACATTTCAAATAACACAGGCCTCATTTGTGAATGGAATAAATGTGAAGCCCACTCATTGAGCCTCCTGCATGCAAGACCCTCATTTGACAAGCCTTTGATATGTAAAATGTACCAATTTTAACAAAAATATATTTTCCTGAGCCTCCAAGAAGTGAGCCTAGGTAACAAATGGCATTATCTCTTAGCTTAAAATCATTTAGTCCAGTGCTATACAAAGATTCACTGCAGCAAAATCACCTGGGACACTTTCACTAACACTTGCCCTAAACCTGCAAAATCCAAATCCCTGTGAGTGGGGCCCAGAAATCAATATTTATCAAGTATTTCCTGGGTGATGCTGCCAGCTTCCCATACACTGGCTTCCCACAGACTAACACTTGGGAATGATGTGTATAGGTGAGAAAACTAAAATACAGAGAAGTAAAGTGATGGTGAGTCTTCTTTTCCAATCTAGATCAACAAGCCTTCTTCCTTTATATCTCATGGGCGTCATCCAGGGCGTGGGTCTTGCTGATCCTTCTAAATAAGAAATCTTTGAGTGGTAACAATAGTAAAAGCCAAGCCTCTTTGATGCCAAAAATAGTACACAGATCTATGTGTTCAATGCAACCACAAAAATAAACAAACTAGTACTTAAAGTGAACCAGAATGGGCTCAAGTGAATATCAACAGACCTAACAAAAATTAGACAGAGAGCTTACATTTATACATATTCTTGGCATCTCCCCTGTATTTGAGTGGGGGTTCTTTGGCAATAGTTTGCTGTGGAATCCTACAGATAGTTTAGAGCTATTTTCTGACAGATGAGATGAGAATTATATACCAAAAAAAGTGAGGGTCTTGGAGACAGATTTATATAATCTTGAAAATGTTTCTCCACCTCTAAGCCTTAAGTTTTCCAATACAAACTAAAAGTGATTTTACCCACTCTTCAACATTTATGACTAGGGCATACAAAAATATATGTAAATTTCCCAGCACATATTAGCACTCATTGAAAAACAGGACCCACTTTTGATCCAGTGGTCAGACTCTGCACTTCCAATGTAGGGGGTGCATGTTCGATCACTGTTGTGAGAACTGTTAATAAGATCCTGCAGGTCTTTCAGTGAAGCCAAAAAAATAATAATTATTATGATCCTTGTGGTTGCCGTATTATTCAGCTGTGTGTACCATGTGATGTACTGTCAGTGCTAAGTGATGAAGACATGGTCCCAGTCCTCATGAAATTTATCCAAGTAGAGGAGACAGGGGAACACATTACTATAGTAATATCAGTTTAGAAATATGGATTCTGGAAGCAGTTTGAATCCAGCTCTGTCACTTACTGACTGTGAAATCTTGGGCAAGTTACTTAACCTAATGTGAAATTTCCTCATATGTAGATCTGAGATCATTATACTTGCCTCCTAAGGTGTTTATGATAGTTATAAAGACAATGCATGAAAATACATAGCAGAGAGCCTGGAATATAATTAAGTGCTCAAAAAATCCAGTCATTATTATTGTCAACTTGTTATGCTAGAAGTGGGCAGTGGGTGGATAGCAGTACCAAGGAAGGTACCAAACCAAGCTCCAGGGTGGGGATGGTTTCTGTGCCTGAAAACCTGTGATGGAAGCAAGGCCAGAACTGAATCTTGAAGGTCGTATGAAGATAACCCAGAAAAGGGAAAGGTATGGAGTGCTGAGCAGATGGTGACATTAGTAGTAAGGTAGGATGCAGTCAGGGAGCTACTAATAATTCTGCCTGGATGCAATGAAGAGCACAGAGCAGACAGACGCCTGAAAGAGGCGGAGAGATGGACAAAAATAGTGAAGTAAGGGCCTCCTCTGGGTTGAGGAGTTTAAACTCCATCCTGTAGGAGACTCAGAACCTTTCAAAGGCTTTAAGTAGAGAAGTGACATGACCAGATTTGTAGTCTTAAAAGATAAGAATAAGCAATATAATCTAGGAGTAAAAAAAGCTAGGAGTGGGAAGGGGTTAGCACTTATAAATGTGAGCAATGTCTATGAACATTTTCGGAGCTAAATGACTTTTAAAACAATTTCCATTGCTGATTTAAGATACTTTGCACAGATGTGAAAGCCTGTTTTCTTTTTTCCTGATGAAATCTCATTTCTGTTCTAAATTCTTTATATCCTTTTATTTGCCCTCATTTGTGTTTACACCACCTGTCAATTTAGAATAATCTGTGATTTTAATGTGTTTTCTCTCTCTTTCAGATCATTATTAAATGCACTAAATAAAACCAGACCCATCACTGCGTCTGGCATTTCCCTCCCTGAACACATCCACCTAGTTCAATATGCTGATTGTTATTGGCATAATACCTCCAAACTCCTTGAAACTTACTTAGTACACTCTAGTCCATATCTGTGAAGAAGATAAATAGACAAATATTTTCTTTTTAACTAGGTAAGACGGGGCCCCTCTAGCTTGTACTTGTGAACTTTGGCCTTCTTGATTTAATCCCAAACAGGGCATATATACGGAGTCTAAAAAGGATGTTACTTGATGAGGTACATGTAAATCACTGAGTTTCTTGCTCAGTGTGCTTTTCAATACAAACGTTCTAGTGGTTAGACCTAATCAATCTCTTCATTCCATAGTGTAGTGATTGGAGTGTGTGTGTGTGTGTGTGTGTGTGTGTGTGTGTGTGTGTGAGTATGATGGGGCTTCTGAAGCCAGGTTTCATGACATCAAAATCTCTTCTTTACAGAGAAGCTAGATCTCTTCCCAGTAGTCTCAAGATTTTTCATGTAAATCTGGGAATGTATAAATTAGTCACAGATGCCTTCCTAAGCATTCAGGTCATTTCTTGACTCCACCTCCAGTTCTACTCCTACATTCCAGTTCTTCAGGAACTCAAGCCAGATTCCTGGGCACACTTGAATGACATGTGTAAGAAAAGAGGACAGGCTGTTCCCATTGCAAAAGGCAACTCTAAAAACAGATACCAGTAAATGCAATAACAGTAAATACAAACATAAAATTGTATCTTGGTTTCTAGGTTTTGCCTTTCCATTCATTCCTTCAACAGATACGTTTTGAGGCCCTATCTAAGTGTTTGGCTCCATAGAGATTGCAAAAAAAAAAAAAAGGGAAAAATCATGATTCAAAAATAAAAAAATATTTGGGCCCTCTCTTTAAGAAGCTAAAACCCAGATTGAACAAGTGACTCAAGGAAATTAACCCAGAGATTATGTTTCCTTGAACTTTAATTTTTTTCCCCCATATCCAAAATGGCACCTCAAACAGTGGTTCTATTATAAACATGGCTTCACCTGAGTAAGTTAGGAATAGACAGCTTCAGATTGAACGTACAGATCATCTCACCATAGCCATGCCTAATCTCACTTCATACCCTACCTCACACTTCCCCAGTTTCACACAATGTGTGTGTTAGTGGCTCAGTGGTGTCCAACTGTTTGTGACTCCTTGGACTGTTGCCTGCCAGGCTCCTCTGTTTATGGAATTCTCCAGGAAAGAGTACTGGAGTGGGTTACCATTCCCTTCTCCAGGGGATCTTCCCAACCTAGGGATCAGACTCGGGTCTCCACCATTGCAGGCAGATTCTTTATCTTCTGAGCCACAAGGGGAGCCCCCTACCATACAATGTCAAGGCCTAAAACAGATTTTGCTGGTGCATGCCTGCAGAGACAACCCTAGATACATTTGGAGCCTGGGCTTCTCACCCAGTACAGGCAGGCCTACCTCAAAACAGAAAATATAATGAAGCCACACTACTGACAACTTCCACGGCTCTCTGATAGAAAACATTTGGAACTGGGTTTTAATGAAGTGTAGAAAAGAGGAATAGGTAAGATGCTCCCCTGCCCTCTCCTTTCCATCAGACAACAAACACAAGACCTAGGGAAGCTGCCTCAATTGCCCTGTACAAGAGTGAGGTGCAACTATCTGAGTGAATCTACTGTATTTGGAATTTTGCAGAGTCAGCTGTTTCTGGTTACTGGTTACCTATTTGGGCTCAATTTCTCAATTCAGGTGATGTGTCTTCAGGTTCTGCTCTGTGTGGATAGAGTTTTCAGAGAAATTATTCTTTTCTAGTTGTTCACTCTGTAAGACTAATTTTCCTTCAGTGATCTGTTTTATAAAGGCACTAAGTCCAAGTCCTCAGCACTGTGTGCTCTCCACTTTCTGCCATGTACTCAATAGTATCCAATGTGAGTTTACAAAGCTGTTAGGCAATACCTTCTGGGGACAAGTTCATTGAACATTAGTCTATGTGACTGTTGGAAAGATAGCAGGCAATACGAATCACGGGTATGCTCCACTTGGGTTCAGTTTGGTTAAGAAGCTCAGTCATGTCTGACTCTTTGACACCCCATGGCTTCCAGCACACCAGGTCTCCCTGTCCATCACCAACTCCCAGAGTATACTCAAATTCATGTCCATCAAGTTAGTGATGCCATCCAACCATCTCATACTTTGTCATCTCCTTCTACTCCCACCTTCAGTCTTCCTCAGCATCAGGGTTTTTCCTAATGAGTCAGATTTTCATATCAGGTGGCGAAAGTATTGGAGTTTCAGCTTTAGCATCAGTCCTTCCAATGAATATTCAGGACTTATTTCCTTTAGGATGAACTGGTTGGATCTCCTTGCAGTCCAAGGGACTCTCAAGAGTCTTCTAGAACACCACAGTTCAAAAGCATCAATTCTTCGGCACTCAGCTTCCTTTATAGTCCAACTCTCACATCCATACATGACTACTGGAAAAACCATAGCCTTGACTAGATGGATCTTTGTTGGCAAAGTAATGTCTCTTCTTTTTAATATGCTGTCTAGTTTAGTGATAACTTTTCTTTCAAGGAGCAAGTGTCTTTTAATTTCATGGCTGCAGTCACCATCTGAAGTGATTTTGGAGCCCAAGAAAATAAAGTCTGTCACTGTTTTCATTGTTTCACCATCTATTTTCCATGAAGTGATGGGACCAGATACCATGATCTTAGTTTTCTGAATGGTGAACTTTATGCCAACTTTTTCACTCTCCTCTTTCACTTTCATCAAGAGGCTTTTTAGTTCCTCTTCACTTTCTGCCATAAGGGTGGTATCATCTGCATATCTGAGGTTATTGATATTTCTCCCAGCAATCTTTTTTCCAGCTTGTACTTCATGCAGCCCAGCATCTCTCATGATGTACTCTGTATATAAGGTAAGTAAGCAGGGTGATAAAATACAGCCTTGACGTACTCTTTTCCCTGTTTGGAACAAGTCATTGTTCCATGTCCAGTTCTAACTGTTGCTTCCTGACCTGCACACAGATTTCTCAGGAGGCAGGTCAGGTGTTTTGGTATTTTCATCTCTTTAAGAATTTTCCAGTGTTTGTGTGGTCCACATAGCCAAAGGCTTTGGCATAGTCAATAAACAGAAGTAACTGTTTTTCTGGAACTCTCTTGCTCTTTTGATTATCCAGCAGATATTGGCAATTTGATCTCTAGTTCTTCTGCCTTTTCTAAAACCAGCTTGAATATCTGAAAGTTCATGGTTCACGTATTGCTGAAGCCTGACTTGGAGAATTTTGAGCATTACTTTACTAGCATGTGAGATGAGTGGAATTGTGTGGTAGTTTGAGCATTTTTTGGCATTGCCTTTCTTTGCGATTGGAATGAAAACTGACCTTTTCCAGTCCTGTGGCCACTGCTGAGTTTTCCAAATTTGCTGGCATATTGAGTGCAGCACTTTCACAGCATCGTCTTTCAGGATTTAAAATAGCTCAATTGGAATTCCATCACCTCCACTAGCTTTGTTTATAGTGATGCTTCCTAAGGCCCACTTGACTTTTCATTCCAGGATGTCTAGCTCTAGGTGAGTGATCACAGCATCATGATTATCTGGGTCGTGCAGATCTTTTTGTTCTGTTCTTCTGTGTATTCTTGCCACTTCTTCTTAATATCTTCTGCTTCTGTTATGCCCATACCATTTCTGTCCTTTGTTGAGCCCATCTTTAAATGAAATATTCCCTTGGTATCTCTAATTTTCTTGAAGAGATCTCTAGTCTTTCCCATTCTATTGTTTTCCTCTATATCTTTGCATTGATCACTGAGGAAGGCTTTCTTCTCTCTTCTTACTATTCTTTGGAACTCTGTGTTCAAATGTATGTATCTTTCCTTTTCTCCTTTGCTTTTTGCTTCTCTTCTTTTCACAGCTATTTGTAAGTCCTCCTCAGACAGCCATTTTGCTTTTTTGCATTTCTTTTCCTTGGGGATGGTCTTGATCCCTGCCTCCTGTACAATGTCACAAAACTTTGTCCATAGTTCTACTGGTACTCTGTCTATCAAATCTAATCCCTTGAATCTTTTTTTCACTTCCACTGTATAATTGTAAGGGATTTGATTTTGGTCATACCTGAATGATCTAGTGGTTTTCCCTACTTTCTTCAATTTAAGTCTGAATTTGGCAATAAGGAGCTCATAGTTTGAGCCACAGTCAGCTCCCGGTCTTGTTTTTGCTGACTGTATAGAGCTTCTCTATTCTTAGCTGCAAAGAATGCAATCAGTCTGATTTCAGTGTTGACCATCTGGTGATGTCATGTGTAGAGTCTTCTCTTGTGTTGTTGGAAGATAGTGTTTGCTATGACCAATGAGTTTTCTCGCAAAACTCTATTAGCCTTTGCCCTGCTTCATTCTATATTCCAAGGCCAAATTTGCCACTTAGGTTATCTATTTCAAATATATCAAATGCCATCAGAGCAACTTATCTTTCCTGGCTGTTGGTAAGAGTCCTAGTTTTTCATTTTCTTTCTTTCTTTCTTTTTTGAATACTTTATCTCCATCTGGAATCTGAACAACCATGGATTTGCAATTATGTCATTGATGTGGGACACGCAATCCATACCAAAGACCTTTCCTTTTTCAAGGAAAAAACTTGGCTTTATGGTTACACAAGGACGGTAGCCGAGCTCAGATGCTTTGTCAATGCTTCTTTAAGTGATACTTTTCCTTACAAGCCCCATTCCTGTAGCGCAATCTAAAAAAATTCTCCATGGAGTTACCTCCACAAACAAACACACTTCAGTAAGTAGCCCTTTGCCAGGGTCATTGGAACTAAAATGAGCAACAAAAAAATTCTACCCACTCTTATTTCTGATAGTGACCTAATGTTGCTCTTGAAATGTGGAAGGAGTGACACCCCAGGGCATAACCTTAGTTGGTTATGGAACTCCCCCTTGGTTATAGTCCTCTTTTATTTGCAATTGCTGAATTTTTACTGCTTCTTAACAAAAAGCTTTATTGTTAAAACCCATGTTGATTGTTTTCACTTTCAGTTATAGTGAATATACCTTTGTCTTTGCAGCACAAGGAAGGGGAGAGTAAAACAATATTGAATGTTAAGTGATTTAATATAAGTGATTTATTTTTATCTTTGGTAGTTTGCATTATGACACTCAACACACAGACATGTGGCTATGTCAAAGCATCTAGAAACAAAACTTAAGTAGTGAAATTTTAGTACAAAAATCAGTTCTTGGTCACCATATAATAGTTCCATGGATCGCTTGGCCCTGAATCCCTTGCCATCACTTATAATACACTGTTCCCAGTCCACTCCGACGCTACTGTCTAAACAAGATTGACTATCACAAGGGGAAGAACAGAAAGTTTCCCATGTAATGTCACCAATTTTTTTTCATTTCTGAGAATCCTTCCCCAGGCACCAGCACAGTTTTAAAGGCAGAAAGGTGACCATATTTTTATGACAGTTTTTTCCCCCCTTGGTCTGAGGTTGGAGCACAAGAACAAAATAGCTCTTTTTGTTCATTGTACCAAGAAATTCCCTCCTGGGTCTATCAAGTGTGACTGTTCACCTAGCAAATAGCCTGGACATATCCAGACATAAACACCATATGAATAAAACATTTTGCAATTGTTGGATATAGTTATGTTTTTACAAAGACAAGGTGTTCTGCTCTATGCTATCTGCAGAAGTTCACAGTAATCATTCTTGACTGTGACACTTTATCTTACTAACTGAATAAAAACACTTTTAATTATCTCAGCTAACTCTGTTTATTGTGACAGTATATGCATCATTAATTTGGAGAATTTTCTTTTAACAGTTACTGTAACACAGTGGCATGCCTGAGTTCTGAATTCGTTTTCTAAAAAGGTTGAACATTTGGTTTCCGAACGTCAACTTAGACATTTATTTATATATTTTCTTTTCTGTTAACTTTAAATGAAGATCTTTAAAATGAAGACTAGGGAGGAAGGATTATTACTTAGCTATCTCATGATGTTTTACTGAAAGTCCCACAAAATAAGCAATTCTGTCCAAGCTCTCTTTTCTGTTTTTGCTGTACCATGTCTAAAGAGACTATAATACCCAAAATAAAATATTCTAGACCACACAGTGATGTGTAGACTGAGATCAGTACCTTGATTTGCTCCCACAGGCTAAAGAAACAGCCCTAGCACATCACCATTTATGAGTAGACCAATGAAGCCCAACACAGTTGTGTTCTTTTTTTTTTTTTTAATGTCTGGCTTCAAACCACCTGCAGTGCCTTTAATACCTCATTGCCCTGGGCACTGACCCATTGGAGATTTCCCTATTCACCAACAATCTAAAGCAATTTGCACTTATTGACACCATAGCAACTAATTGGTCTTCACGACCTGCAAACTTTCGGGAAGGTCAATTTAAACCACCTTTGTTGTGTCAGGGATCAATGTAAAATTCCTCAAATCAGATGCACTTCTGCTCTCTAATCCCACTGGAAAGTTGTCTGAAGCTTTCTTAGTTGCCTCAGTGGGAAAGCATCAGACTTATCAGGTCTGAGGTTTAAAGATTGATATAATACTATTTTGTGATCGCTATGAAAAGATTAAATAAAATATACCAATATATCTTATAGAAAGATAATTAAATTATATCAAACTCTTTCTGTAAAACAGATCTGGTACTAGGTGAGGGATGAGTATGTACGTTATACTGTGTTTGTTTTTTTGCATTTAATCATCATCATATGAGATTAAACCACAGAAACAGTGTATGAAGAAGTTAAGGGAGCTAATTTTAGAAACAGACTTTATGGGTTCAACTCCCTGATCCTCACTTACCAGGCATAAGACCTTAAGCAAATTACATAACTTCTCTGTGTCTTAACTTCTTTGTCTGATAAAGAGGATCATTTTGGAGATTTAATAAATGACTATGTATAAAACAGGATTCCTTGGTGGCTCAGATGGTAAAGAAACTGCCTGTAATGGAGGAGATGTGGGTTTAATCCCTGGGTCAGGAAGATCCCCTGGAGAAGGGAATGGCTACCCACTCCAGTATCCTTGCCTGGAGAATCCCCATAGACAGAGGAGCCTGGTGGGTTACAGTCCATGGGGTGACAAAGAGTTGGATATGAACAAACCTAGTGGAGGTGATGGAATTCCAGTTGAGCTATTTCAAATCCTGAAAGATGATGCTGTGAAAGTGCTGCACTCAATATGCCAGCAAATTTGGAAAACTCAGCAGTGGCCACAGGACTGGGAAAGGTCAGTTTCCATTCCAATCCCAAAGGAAGGCAATGCCAAAGAATGCTCAAACTACCACGCAATTGCAGTCATCTCACATGCTAGTAAAGTAATGCTCAAAAGTCTCCAAGCCAGGCTTCAGCAATACGTGAACCGTGAACTTCCAGATGTTCAAGGTGGTTTTAGAAAAGGCAGAGGAACAAGAGATCAAATTGCCAACATCCTCTGGATCATCGAAAAAGCAAGAGAGTTCCAGCTAAACATCTGTTTCTGCTTTATTGACCATGCCAAAGCCTTTGACTGTGTGGATCACAATCAACTGTGGAAAATTCTGAAGGAGATGGGAATACCAGACCACCTGACCTGCCTCTTGAGAAACTTGTATGCAGGACAGGAAGCAACAATTAGAACTGGATATTGAACAACAGATTGATTCCAAATAAGAAAAGGAGTACATCAAAGCTGTATATTGTAACCCTGCTTTTTTAACTTATCTGCAGAGTACATATTCTACTATAACATACTGCCTCCCTAGACTATTTTCCCCTGAAACAATAGTTCCTGAATCCAAGTTAAGTACTGCTATAAAAATGAAGTACTTGTGCTGCATCTCTACTTACTGAGTATAACCAATTAATTCTATGCCTATGATATACCCAGAAACCTGCTTTATGTTAATGTGAGACAAGAACTGTGTCTTTGAAGTAGGAATAATTTTATTGATGAGAAAATTCCAAAAGATGTGAACCAGAACTCAAAACTATTTGACATTACAAGTAAACATTCAAATATATAAGTTCAGGGTAAGAAGAAATTAGGATGTACTGAGGTAATTGGAAAAGACTTCATGTGTATATGGAAACAGAATAAAGTTTATATAGGCTTTGCAATCTGTGAATAGGAAGGGAAAAGCCCGCTACATGTTTGGAAGTACTGAGATGTTCATCAGAATCAACAGTGGAAGTTTGAAAAACTAAAAATATCAAGGTTGTACTCCAAACTTTTACATCAGAATCTCCAAAGAAGTAAGGCAGGGCATTGAGAGTTTTACCCCAGCCCTGGAGATTTTTTTAGTATACATAGATAGTTTTGTCCTTTGCGGATATCTCTGCTTTCTGAAGTCTAAAGAACTTTCCTTGCTTTTGTCACCTAGTTGAGTAGTTAAAACCTGACAAGCCCTGAGGAGGGAGGGGACATTGGGATTTGGGATAAAGTCCATATTTCTTAGCCTTTGACTGTGTGGATCACAACAAACTGTGGAAAATTCCTAAAGGGATGGGAATACCAGACCACCTGACCTGCCTCCTGAGAAATCTCTATGCAGGTCAAGAAGCAACAGTTAAAACCGGACGTGGAATTAAAGACTGATTCCGAATTGGGAAAGGAGTATGTCAAGGCTGTATATTGTCACCTTGCTTATTTAACTTATATGCAGAGTACATCATGTGAAATGCCAAGCTGGATGATCCCCAAGCTGGATTCAAGACTGCCAGAAGAAATATCAATTACCTCTGATATGCAGATAACACCATTCTTATGGAAGAAAGTGAAGAGGAACTAAAGAGCCTCTTAATGAAAGTGAAAGAGGAGAGTGAAAAACTGGGTTAAAACTCAGCATTCAGAAAACTAAGATCATGGCATCCAGTCCCATCTCTTCAAGGCAAATAGGAGGGGTAACAGTGGAAACAGTGACAGACTGTATTTTCTTGGGCTACAAAATTGCTGCAGATGGTGACTGTCACTATGAAATTAAAAAACGCTTGCTCCTTGGAAGAAAAGCTATGGCCAACCTAGACATCATATTAAAAAGCAGAGAGACATTACTCTGCTGACAAAGGTCTGTCTAGTCAAAGCTACGGTTTTTCCAGTGGTCATGTATGGATGTGAGAGTTGGGCTATAAAGAAAACTGAGTGCTGAAAAATTGATGCTTTTGAATTGTTGTGTTGGAGAAGACTCTCGAGAGTCCCTTGGACTGCAAGGAGATCAAACCAGTCCATCCTAAAGGAAATCAGACCTGAATATTCATTGGAAGGGCTGATACTGAAGCTCCTATACTTTGACCACCTGATGCGAAGAACTATTGGAAAAGACACTTATGCTGGGAAAAATTGAAGGCAGAAGGAGAAGGGGACAACAGAAGATAAGATGGTTGGGAGGCATCACCGACTCAAAGGATGTGAGTTTGGGCAAGCTCCAGGAGTTGGTGATGTACAGGGAAGCCTGGTGTGCTGCAGTCCATGTGGTCACAGAGTTGGACATGACTGAGCAATTGACCTGAACTGAACTGAACCACATGCCTTGCTCTTTGTCTGTTTCTTGGAGACTGCTCAGTGTGCTACAATTTTGTGTGGCAAGCAGAATTTGAAGATGATCCTAAGATCTCTATGCCTTGCTTCTATGAACTGTCTCTGCCCTTGAGTGTGCATAGGATGCTGAAAAGCAACTAGCAAATAGCATATATAAACTTGATAACATGCCATTCCTACCTAAGATTCTGTTTTAGCAGACTAGAAAAAGATTTTCCTGCTAACCTCAAAGAAGCAGTCGTGGCATAAACTCCCTTTGGAAAAAGCCATGCGTCAGGGAACTGTAGGTGGCATCTAAGGCCTGAGACAACCACACTAACAGCTTGTGAGAGATATTTATAGCCTCGTGAGACACTAAGAAGAGGACCCCAATAAGCTGAACCTGGGCTCTTAATCAACAGATAATCTACAGACTTGGGAGATAATAGATGTCTGTATTGTTCTAAGCCCCAAAGTTTATGTCACTTGTTATGCAGCAATAGGAAATTAATAATCTGACTTCAGCCTAAACAAATGGAGGGACAGAATGACACTGGTATCTGGATCAAAACCACAGCTTGACTCCCACACTTTTTCCTCTGCAACTAGTTATAGTTAACTGTATATTTACATTTTTTTCTCTGGTGACAAGAATGAGTGGTCCTACTGTAAGTCAAAAGCCTCTCCCTCTTCAATTACTATTTTAAATCTCATCCCATTCCGATATGCAAATAACTCTTTAAAAAGTTGTTGTTCGGGTGCTCAGTCATGTCTGACTCTTTGAAACCCCATGGACTGTAGCACGCCAGGCTTCTACTTAAAATAGTAGATGGACACAAATTTAGATGAAAAAACTTAATGATAGCTTTTTCTTCTAATTATATAACTTATAATGTGTTCAATGCAAGAAGCAAACAACGATAGGAGAGAAGTCATCTAAAACAACAGCACGAAAAATGACCACTGACATATATATATACAGACAATATGGCTCCATGTGTATTTTAGAACCAGCATTTTTTTTTTTTGGTTGTGCTGCACAGCATATGGGATCTCAGTCCCCTGACTAAGGATTGAGCCCGTACCCACTGCAGTAGTAGCGTGGAGTCTTAACCACTGGACCACCAGGGAAGTCCCAGAACCAGCAGTTCTGAATGAACAATATACAAAGCATTTTTTCCAAAGTTATTTAATGATATTTGATATAATTTTTAGTTTTATAAGGTGCATGCTAAGTTGCTTCAGTCGTGTTGGACTGTTTTCAACGCTATGGACTGTAGACCCCCAGGCTCTTTTGTCCATGGAATTCTCCAGGCAAGAATATTGGCGCAAGTTGCCATGCCTTCCGCTAGGGGATCTTCCCCACTCAGGGATCAAGTCTGTGTCTCTCATGTCTGCTGCACTGGTAAGCAGGTCATTTTATATACTATTCCATTTTATATATTTCACTTATTTAATCAAGCTAGAATTTGAAGGGATTTAAAATTTTTTCCAACAAGTTAGGTTTTGGGACTTTTTAATGGGCATCAGTTTTACTCTAATCCAGAGTTGTCAAACTTTAGAGTATCACCTGGTGATCATATTAAAATGGAGATTCTAATTCAAATTCACAATCAGGTCTCTGGGATAGAGCCAAAATTTTTATTTCTACCAAGCTTGTAGCTGACACTGATGCTCCTGTTCCTTGGACCACATTTTGAGAAGCAAGGGAGTATATAAGTGAGAGACTAGATTCAGCAAAGGCCTTGGGGATTAAAGGCCTGACCCAGGTTAGATGCAGAGGCAGTGGACACTAGAGGAAGTTGACAGATATTTCAAAAGAACAAACAGTAAAACATCATGACGAATTGAATCTAGAGCGTAAGTGTGGTAGAAGAATAAAAATCATCTGTTTCCTAAAAACTTCAAGATTAGTAATGTTATTGACAGAAATGAAGTTAGTTTTCAAAGATTCTGATGAGGTCATTTAGCTATTTTGATTTTAACGTAAGACGTTAAGGTTATTGTTATTGTAATAACGTAAGGTTATTGTTTTGGGTTGTCTTGTGTCCTTTAAAAAGATATGTTGAGGTTCTAATCTCAGCTACCTGTGAAAAAGATCTCTCTCTTATTTGGAAATAGGGTCTTTGCAGATTAATGAAGTTAAGAGGAAGTCGTACTGAATGAAGGCCTAAATTCAGTGACTTCTGTCTTTCCAAGGAGAGGAAATTGAAGACATGGAGATAAACACATGGAGAAGGAAATGGCAACCCACTCCAGGATTCTTGCCTGGGAAATCCCACGGGCAGAGGAGCCTGATGGACTACAGTCCATGGGGTCACAAAAGAGTCAGAAATGACTTAACAACTAAATAACAACAAACACAGGGAAGCAGACCATGTGATGGCAGAAGCAAAGACTGCAGTTGACAAAGCTGCTAGTCAAGGAACACCGAAGATTGCCAGCAGCAAACAGACTCTAGGAAGAGGCAAAGAAAGATTATTCCTCAGAGGCTTCCTAGTAAAGCCCTACTGACACCTTGATTTCAGATTTTTCACATACAGAATCATGAGAGAATAAATTTCTATTGTTTTAAGGACCTGATCACGCAATTTTTGACATTTATTAGGCAACTCTGGGAAACTAGCATTATTACTTAATTGTTCAAGTTGTAAAAACAAATAAATGTATGAGATTAAAGAACATATATGCCAAAGATAGAGATGCAAGTTTTGGAAACTTTAGAGACTGTAGTTCAAGTTTAAATAGTTCAAGCTGCTGAGAAAATAAGAATATAGAGAGAAGAGTTGGCAGTATAGTCTTGAGAAATCACTCATAGTTGAGGAAACTGAGCAGGGAAGTATGGTAACCACAAAAAATCATTTAAGATCTCTAAGCCCCACAACCCAATTCTGTGTAAAAGAAAAGGCTGAATTCGACAATCTTGAGTTCTTTTGCAGCTCTATTATTTTATAACCATCATTAAGCTACTTCTTTGGTTAGATGCTGGGAAGCTAAGAAGCAATAAGAGGAAAGTGCAGAGCATTTTGGTGATAATGATAACAATAGGAATACTTCATATTATGTCTTTCCGGGGAGTTCAAAACATTTTTAACTCTATATACTATTAATTCTAGCACCTTCACTATGAAACAGAACAAGCATTATCATCATTTAAAGAATAAAGAAATCGAGACACGGGAGAGTTAAATGAAAAAGATTCTTCAGTTTAATATATTGCCTGAATGAGGCAGAATGCTTATCAGGAGAAAAACTAATGACAATATAAAGAGCATAGAAATACTGGTGGGAGACCCATCACATTCTTACAGTCTCTTTTCTTTCCTCCCTCCTTTTTTCCCTCCTCCCTCTCTCTCTTCCTCCCTCCCTCTGTCCTCTAAATTACCTTGCCTGTATTTGTAAAAATACATTTTGGTTACAGAATATTTGGTACTCAACAAAAGAGAAATAATTGACATGTTGGGTGATGAGGAAAATAGGTATTTTTCTTCCATGTTATTCCAAGTGTTTTCCTTCTTAGGGCTAATGAATAAAGAATAGCTATGTTAGATACTCTGTCATTTCTATAAAACTGTCAGTTTTCTCCAGTCTTTAAGGACTGGAACAGCCCTCAGTGGTACTTTACTTACAGAAAGAAACTACAGAGCTGCCAACTCTGTTGTGAGAGTTGGGCTTCATTTTGTCCTTTAGAAAAAGCTAATTCCTAAGCAGTCTTACCCCTTCCCAATGCACTTCAACACAGTATTAAAATTGTACCCTTTTTTTAATATTATAGTTACATTATTTGGCGTGCTATTACCTCAAAAGTTGGAAAACAGCAACCAACATAGTCTGTATTAAAACACAGAATTCTCCAGCAACCGTAACTTCTGATTGGCAGTAATCATCTTAAGAGCAAAATCATACATGAAAATACTGGCACACTTTGCATGAATTGAATCATGGACTATGTATATTAATAGTTAAAATTTCTTTGCTTAAAAAGCTGTCAGAGAAGAATTTTCATTCTTTCATTTGCCTTTGAAGAGTGAATAGCCTGCAGCAATCTCAGCTATATTTTTTCCACTATGATACAATAACAATCCCAAGTGACACACCCCCTGAAAGACTAGAAATTGGGTTAGACTACAGGAATTTGATACCCAAAACACAGTAGCTTAAACATTCTGTCACAAAGCACCATCCGTGATCAGGGTAGTTTTCTAGTAGAATTTTCTAGTGATATTTCCCTAGAAGTATTCTGTTTTTGCTACCACTTGACTGGTAAGTACCAAAGATCAACTGAAAGTGAAGCCGCTCAGTCGTGTCCAACTCTTTGCGACCCCATGGACTGTAGCCCACCAGGCTTCTCCATCCATGGGATTTTCCAGGCAAGAGTACTGGAGTGGGTTGCCATTTCCTTCTCCAGGAGATCTTCCTGACCCAAGGATTGAACCCAGGTCTCCCGCTTTACCATCTGAGCCACCAGGGAAGCCAAAGATCAACTAACACCACCAAAGACCAGTAGCATTGTTACCAGTCCATAAACTATTGCTTTTATGACCTGCTGTACTTTGATATGGGCTTCCCTGGTGGCTCAGTAGTAAGGACTCAACCTGCCAATGCAGGAGATGCAAGTTCGATCCTTGGGTCAGGAAGATCCCCTGGAGAAGAAAATGGCAACCCACTCTAGTATTCTTGCCTGGGAAATCCCATGGACAGAGGAGGCTGCAGGCAGGCTACAGAGCATGGGGTCACAAAGAGTCAGACATGACTGAGCCACTGAGCACTCACTCACTCAGACTTTCATATAAGCTGTAAAGTAGGACAAATGTTATCATTTAAAACATGTAAATACTGACACATGGAAAATTTAGTCAAAAATATTCAACTGTAACAGAATCAACTGGCCAGGGGAGTGGACCTGTGAGACATCCCAAGGCCTCTGGATTAGAGGGCCTATGAAGGGACGTTCTACTTCAGTCCTTGCCCAGTGCTCCAAAGCAGGCATTTAATAAATATCTGCTGAGGTGCCAGTGGAATCATTTGTACCTATACTTTACCAGTAGGAAGAGAAAATTGGCAGTTACACAGTTTAATGTAGTTTTAACAACTCATGAATTCCAAAATGGCAAAGAGGATTGGTGGGCGGGGAGGTAAAGGGAGCTGAGTTAAAGATGGGGCGGGGAGGAGCCCTGCTCCATCTACTTTGATATTCTGTTCCTTAGAATGATGTCAAACCAGATACACATCCCACATCAAAGGGTTTTTGTAGCACTCTTAATAATTATCAGTGAATGTTAGTTCTTAAGCTTATTACTATTATTATTATTATTCTAGAAATGGGTAATAGGTTCAGAGGCCATGAAAACAATCCAAATATCCATAGCAAATGTGACTATAAAGTCACATGACCATTAAAAACAAAAACATACTTGAATGTGAATCAAATTTATCCAATCAGCTAGGCACCCTTAGTGGCTTTCTATTCTCTCATAATCTGAACTCTAGACACTCTGTAAAAATTTCCCTCCTCCAATAACAGTGGTCTAGCATCCTCTTCTAAGTACACCCAAGAGGGACAAGCCTTTAATTGAGCTGGGTTTCCTAGCCATTGAACTGGGTACAGAGGTAGATTGTGCTATATTCAGATGCTATAAGTAATATTGTTGTTCAGCCACTCAGTCATGTCCAACTCTTTGCAACCCCATGGACTGTAGCATGCTAGGGTTCCCTGTCCTTCACCATTTCCCAGAGTTTACTCAAACTCATGTCCGTGGAGTCGGTGATGCCATCTAACCATCTCATCCTCTGTAATATTAGTAAATTATCATTATAACTAACTGAAAGTTTACTATGTGTCAAATGACCCAAATAACTCTTTATTTTCATTATCTTATGTAATGTCACAACAACCTACTGGAATGTACTATTATTACTTCCATTTTCCATATGAGGAATCTGAGAATCAGAAAGGTTTAATACCTTTCCGGTGATCACTGTGGAACTGTCTTATTCTGAGTAAAAGCAAACTCTGAGAAGTAAGAGCAAACTTGAAATGGTAAGACAGAGACATTGCATCAGATCAGAGCTATAAGATCAGCTAGATCTAACTAAGGCACAGAGCCTTGGGAGATCCCCTAAAGATTTTCACAAGGTCCCAAGCCTCTAACTCCAAACCTCAAGACTCCTCAGTCCTGACTCTGGCCCGTAGCTGTGATCTGATCCTTGAGAAGCTGGAAGCCATCGTTAGCTAGTTGATGAGATTCACTGTCAGTAATTTGTATCTTATTGACTTCTTCACAGGTCAGGTCAATCATTTAACAATCATGCTATTTGGAGTGAATAACAGTATTTTTGGAGTTTTTCTTTCAATGTTGCCTTGAAGTCCTGCATTATATATTTCTAAATAGCTTAAACTTTCAAAGTCAAATTGTATATTTAGAACCACCAAACTATGGAGGTCTAAGCCTGATAAGAAAGTTAGAGATCCAGCTGGATAAATGTTGAATAATATCAATCATAAAATGTGACTACAAAGTAAGATTTATTCTCAGGGCAATTCCAAAGTGGAGTTTTGAAGATGCTGGGAGTAAGGACATCATCATTGCACTTCCCATGTGGCCTTTCAGTGCTACCATTTGAATGTGTAAGTCACAATGAATGTGCTAAACAATCAGACAATTTTCTCTTGAACTTCTCTCACCAGGCTAGGACATTGTCCCCTCTTGATGAATCTTGATTGAAATAAATCAACATTTATTGAGTGGATACTGAGTGATAATAAGCCATATATTCAGTGTATTATTACACTTTTTTCTCACAAGAAGTCTGAGAAGTTAGGGTCATTATCCCATTTTACAAATAGGAAATTGAAATTCATAAGCAAGGCCTCTCCCACCTATTTATAGTTCAGTTCAGTTCAGTCACTCAGTCGTGTCCTACTCTTTGCAACCTCATGAACCACAGCACGCCAGGCCTCCCTGCCCATCACCAACTCCTGGAGTCTACCCAAACCCATGTCCATCGAGTCGGTGATGCCATCCAGCCATCTTATCCTCTGTCGTCCCCTTCTCCTCCTGCCCCCAATCCTTCCCAGCATCAGGGTCTTTTCCAATGAGTCAATTCTTCACACGAGGTGGCCAAAGTATTGGAGTTTCAGCTTCAACATCAGACCTTCCAATGAACACCCAGGACTGATCTCCATTAGAATGGACTTGTTGGATCTCCTTGCAGTATTTATAGTATTAGTATTTAAAACCAGTTCATGCTTGGGTGAATGTTTACTTTCTACCACTCACGACTGCTTCAGCCCTGGCCTTTCCAAGCTTCTCTCTAGGAAGAATATTTCCAGATAACACAGTACTTCCTCACTTGTAAATCAATCAAATAGCAAACATATGTCATAACTTCTTCTCAAGAAGAAAATGAATTTTTTTAGGCTCAAAAACTGAAGTTGCTTTACTTCACAAATATTTATGACTTGTATCAATATTAGATATCTTTACTTCTCTAAGAAATAACAAGAAATGATGTGATTTATTTTAGATAAACTTTTAAGATTGTTTAAAAGCTCTTACATTGAGTATAGTACCTGAATCACAGATTGTATATTATTCCCAGGTCTCATTAGAGTTTTCAAGGAGAAAGCCATCCTTTTATCAACCAGCTAGTAGAGTATCTGCCAGTAGAATTTATGGTGCAAGAGTGACCATTAACTCCTACTTTTTTAAAGCACATTTTCTAGAGACCTTGACAGTTTAGACATAGGGCAAAAGCTTCATTTATTGACTTCTAGTTGAAGAAGATGAAAAGGGTATTTTGAAAAGAAATATTAATAAAAAAATAAAAGTTGACACATATAAGCCTTCAAGGAAGAAGATAAGAATACCATGCAAATACCAGTTTTATATTTTTCATTGATATTAAATATTATATCATATTAAATGCCTGAAGGTATTAACAAAAACATCCTTATATCATAAATGAGATTTTACACTGAGGCAGTATTTTCAAACTGATGGTTACAATTCTCAAGTACACTGTTAAATCAATTTAGTGAGTCATGAACAGCATTTTTTTTAAAGGAATAGAATACAATAGATTGTAAAAGAAAATATTAGAATAGAAGACTGTGTATAAGTCTGCATAGTGGTAAAGTTCAGTTTTGTGTTATGAATGTAAGCCCAATATTCACTGCTGTTTCTCCATCAAATAAAACAGAATACAGGTTGGCATGTAATTGGCAATAGATAGATATTTGTTGTCAAATGAATAAAGATGTGTATGTGTGTAAGTATGTATATTTTCATTCATATTTTATATTAGATCAAAATCTAAAATGTACTTAATATGACTTCTTTGCAATGCAAGAGACATGGGTTTGATCCCTGGTTCAAGAAGATCCCCTGGAGAAATACTCCAGTATTCATGCCTGGGAAATCCCATAGACATTGGAGCCTGGTGGGCAACAGTGCATGGGGTCACAAAAAGTCAGACTTGACTTAGCAACTAAGCAACAACAGCAACTTCTTTATATAGGACAGGATAAAAATTTTGGAAAAATTTTTGTGTGTACATATATGCATATGCATACAAATATACACATGCACATGTGTTATAATATTTAATAATTATACATGCAATGTAACATCTTAGGCGAGATTTTCTGGAAGTAGAGTCCAAGTACAAATGATAGATTGAGACTGTTTTTAGGAGACACTTACAGAAAGGGGAAGCGAGCAGAATAAGACAGTGCAGGAGAGCAAGGCAAAGCTGTAATTCCTGAAGTCTAAATTCCCCACTTTCTCCAGGAAGGCAGCTCACATAAGGATAATCCCCCTCCAGAGAAGGGGACAGTGGCAAGCCAGACTAAATGCTGATATTCATTCATTTATTCAAGACATACATATTGAGCACCCACTCCATGTCAAGAATACTGTTGAGCCCTGGAGTTTCACCTTACCTCATAGAAATTATAGTTTGTAGGGCAAAGCCCAATTGAAATTTTTATAAACTAAGAATACATATGATAGAAAAATTTGCAAAAGGCAAGGGAGCCATTTCCACCACAAATCAGATTTCTTGGATGATCCTTACTTTCTTTCACTTCTTAGTTTTCCTACATTTTCCTAAACCTTCACAATGAAACCAGAATATGCATTTAAAATGAAGTGACATAAATGTGAAGGCATGTATTGGGCTTGATTTGCAGCCTAGAGAAATTTTTGAATATACCAATACTTTTTTTTACAATATATAAAGTGTATTACAACTTATAAGTTTGCAATTGTAAGAATAATTATAAGAAGTGGCAAAGAAAAGAAGTCAACTCTGCCATTGATGTGGGGAAAAAAAGGCTATATTTCTAAAGAAAAGAGTTTAGCAGAATCTTCACAAAGTTAACCAAGCAAAACAATTTCCAATCAACTGTTTGATTTTACATGTTCTCCTAATTTTAGATGATTTTTTATTGTTTGGATGATTAAAATAATAAGCTATGCAACCTAATTTTGATTTGAAAACATATTGAATAACTGAAAAAATTCCACTTATTCTCATTCTTGTACTAGTCTCACCTCATTATTGGTTTATTTAGGAGTGCATCAGGAATCTCTACCTGGTCAATCTGCATCCAAAATATTGATTTTATCATGTTATTCACCTGTTCCAACACCATCATTATTTGTGACTCATTTACAGTCCAGAATCAATCTATCTTTCCAATCTTATCTCCAACCATTTATCATGTACTGGATTTAAACCATGCCTGGTTCCCTAGTGCATGAAATGAACTCTCGCAAGAGGTAAGGCCGTCTGCCCTTCATTTGAATGCCCTCTACTCCCACGTCTGCCCCCGGGTACTGGATCTAGTTCTGACCAAATCAGAAAGCATACATTGTGAAAATAGGTAGATTTATGATTCTCTAATTCACTTCAGAGAATTGAAGATTAATGACTCTTTGTCCTGCCTAGTTCTTACCTTGCAGTTTATATTAGTACTTCTCAACATATCACCCAGATCTTATTAAAATGCATATTCTGATTGGTGGGGAGGTATGGAGCCTGCACTTCTGCATTTCTAACAAGCTATCGGTAATGCCAGAGGTGCTACTCTGGGGACCACACTTTGAAGAGCAACAAGAGCAACATCTAGTACACTGATTCTCAAAGTGGTCTGAATGGGGGAAAACCTCATCAAAGAGAGTTTTTAAACTCTAATTCTAATTCATTCATTCATTCAATTATTAATTAATAAATCTAATTAATGAATTCAATTAATTCTAATCTACAACAAGTTTGAGAAACAGTGGTCTAAGATACACCTGAATTCTGTCATTATGTCCTTGATTGTTCTGTTTTACCTGGAATCCAATCTTAGTAATCTACACAATATGATTACCGTCATTCTAACTTACTGCCTCCCAATTCCCACCCCTGAATCAGACACTGGAGTTCCTTCTCTGAATGACTGGGAAATGGCTCTTTCCCAAAATAGCTGGAGACCAGCTAAATCTTGAGAAATTTCCTTGTTGCTGATTATAGGGCTTGTCAGCCTAGACGTTTAAATCTAGGCTCTAAGATTGTTCACTCTAAGATACCCTATCACAGAAAGTTTCTTCTGCCCATCAAATATTTCTTACCTGGAATTCTGTAACGCCCAAAAGCCACATGAGAAGCATTTGAATACATACATTTTTAAAATGAATAATTTGTTTATTTATTCAGTTACATTCTTACCAAGCACCTCTTATGTGTCAGGCTGTGTTCTCGGATTAGGGATACAGCATTAAATAAAACAGACCAAGTAAACCCCTGGCCTATTGACACCTACATCCTAACAGGGCTTCCCTGGTGGCCCAGATGGTAGAGTCTCCCTGTGATGTAGGAGACCCAAGTTTGATCCCTGGGGTGGGAAGATCCCCTGGAGAAAGAATGGATACCCACTCCAGTATTCTTGCCTGGAATATTCTATGGACAGAGGAGCCTGGTGGGCTACAGACTTTTGAAGGACTTCTGCCAGTTCTTCTGCAATCTCCTCTGGCCGTACTTCATCCCACCCAGCCCCATATGCCAAAAGAGCACACTTTGGTAACCTGCCCTCAGGTGGGAGGTGATCTTCAAGCCGGTGGTGCTGATCATGAGTACATTTGTTTCTTGCAGTCAGTGGAACAGTAAGAGAGACAGATAGCAAGCAAATAAATACTTAAACTAAGTTCAAGTCGTGGTGAAAATTATGAAGAAGTATAATCAGAATAAAAGGATAAATAACAACAGAATCTGCTGTCCCACATAGGACAGTCTAAGGAGGATCTCCTGCGTAGGAAACATTTGAGAAGGAGACTAAGGAGGAAGCCAAACTCATAGCTGAGAGGAAGAAGGCTCCAGGCAGAGAGAAGGAACAAGGGTAAAGGCCACTAGTGGGCAGTTTGGAGTGTTTATGGTGGAGTAAGGTGGCCATTGTGGGTGGAGCTGAATATGCAAGAGTTATGTGTTAGGACAGGTGGGCAGGGACCGAGATTAGTGGCAACCAGGTCAGACACAGGCATGACATTCATTCTAAGTGAAATAGAAGTCTTTGGAGGAATCTGAGCGAGGCTTTTAAAAAGACTGACTTGGATATAACAGATTTTTCATATCAAAATCTATTTGATAATATTTGCCCAATGTTTAAGGCTGCTAACCTGCCTGAGAATGTTTTAAGATATACTGCAGAGGAGTGTTTATTAGTCTATATCATTGTCTACTCTTTCCTCATTGTTTAATGGTTAGATTATTGTTCTTCAACTCTGCATTCCCAATATGCAGAGAGAAACAGAGAGCTTTTATTTGGGCTACATCTTTGTAAGATCCTCTTTTGGCTTTTTAAATATGGATGCAAGTGAAGGAATCTCTCCTTTAGATGCAGCATTCAATTACCTCACACATCCTATCTGAATGCCTAACACACGTATCAAACATTACAGTCAGAACAGAACCACTGATTTTCTCTGTCAAATCTCTACCTTCCATTTCAGTAAATAGCACCATCATCAAGACTGATTTGCCATCTTAGATTCCTTCTCATCCTCACATCTAATCCATCATTAATACTTCTTGGTTCTACCTCCAAAATATTTCATGAACCAATCACTTTCACCACTTCCTCCACTACACTTTTAATCCCCACCATCATTTGCAGAGGTGAGGGGAGTCAAGGGTTCAGTTTTTGACATCTTAGGTTTGAGAGGTCAGTTAGACCCCCAAAAGACAATGAAGTTGGTAGTAACATAAATGAGAGAGAAAGTCTGGGCTGCAAATATACATTTGAAAGATTTATGGGTGGATCATCTAAGAGGTATCTAAAGATAAAAATGTCCCAGAACTGAGCCCCAGAGCACTCTAACAGTGGAGACAGTAAGAGTCCCAAAGAGGTAGTAGGAGAACCAATAAATGCTTCAGGAAGCCAAGCCAAGAAAGTGTTTCAAAAAGAAGTGGTCAGTTTTATAAAACACTGCTTATGGACTAAGATGAAAATTAATAATCAAGCATTAAACTTAACTGACTATGATCTTTTGCCTGGACTACTGAAATAGTCTTTATCTTAATCTTCTTGCCTCTTGTCTTGTCTTCTTGTCATGCAATTGTCCACAAAAAAGAAAAGAAACAGAAACCCAAAAATAGCAACAACCAAAACAAAAAAATCCACACAGCTCTCTTTCTAAAACTTAATTATATCAGATCATTTTCCCACTTTAAGCCCTCCAGTGGCTACTTACTGCAAATGGACCTAAAATGAGCAAAGTTACACATGATCTGGCTTCCACCAACCTCCCTGAATTCATCTCTTCCATGTTTTCCCTAATATGCTTCAAGCAAGTTAGCTTTGAATTCTATTCCATGGAAGATAGATATTGTTGATACCCTGCAATTATTCTCCCTGCCCCTTGGAGAGTTTTCAGTATACTGACCTTTTCCTATCTTTAGCATTAAGGTTTCTCTTATTTGCCTGAGGATTTTCTTGAATTTTTTAAGAATTTGCTTGACCTCCACAGAGAAGCCTCGTGGGATACAGTCCATAGGGTCACAAAGAGTCTGAAACAACTGAAGTGACTTAGCATGCACTCCACAGGTACAACTGAAAGCCCAGGAGTATAATACTCAGCCAGTGAGATATGGGAGGAGGCGGTCACATGGCCCAGGCTCCCAGCCCTCTTGTTAGGAAGACTGTCAGGTGAGATCCTCATAGTCCCTCTCAGGTGCTCCACCCCAGAAGAAATAAATCCCTATTATCTCAGCAGCAGCCCTCTCAACACAGAGGTTTTTCTTGGTTTTTCTCTCTCCTTGTCCACTTTCTCCGTTTTCTCTCTGATGCTTCCTGAGATAACCTCCCAAATAAACTACTTGTACCTTGTCCTTGCTAGGTGGTGCATTAGTAAAATTCTGCCTGCCAATGCAGGAAACACAAGAGACAAGGGTTTTATCCCTAGGTCCGGAAGATCCTCTGGAGAAGAAATGGCAACCCAGTCCAGTATTCTTGCCTGGAAAATTCCATGGCCAGAGGAGCCTGGGAGGCTACAGTGCATAAGGTCGCAAAGAGTCGAACATAACTGGGTTCAACATGCACACACACTTTCCTTGCCCTTATTTCAGGGTCTATTGTGAAATACCCAACCTAAGACACATAAAAAGCCATTTCCAATCCTTGAGCTTTTCTAAGTGTTGTGCCTTCAACTGAGAAACTTCTTTGCTCAACCCTTTGTATGACATCCTTCTTATGCGTGGGCTTCAGACAGAATACTTCATCCTCACAGAACTTTCCTGGCCCTCTGGTTCAAGTAGCTTCCACCAGTCACTCCATCACTGTTGTATCTTCTTCCTAGTGTTACTTGGTGCTAAAAGTTACCTTATTTATCATTTCATAAGTCTATTGGTTGTCTCACTTCTTCCCTTATCATGGTCAGCATTCAAACCCCCACACATATTCATGAGAACAGGATTGTAAAAATTTCTCATTCATGGGGCACAACTTATGAGAATTCCTTTAAAGCACAAAATCTCTCTACCTACTTGCTCAGCCCTTAAAATAGTTCCTAGGCTAGAGAACACAGTCACTGTTTGTGGACTGGCTGACTCAAGGCCCTGCCTCTCATACTGGAGTATATGTGCTCCTGCTAACTAGTAGACCAGGTAGTTTGCATCTGTATACCCAATAAGCACTAAATTTGATACACCTTCCATGAAAGTAAAATTGATCAGAGAAAAATTGTGTGTGTGTGTGTGTGTGTGTGTGTGTGTGTGTGTGTGTGTGTGT